>SJYQ01008605.1:14658-108985 GCA_006410935.1 Redunca redunca | reverse complement strand
TATTGCTGAAGCCTGGCTTGGAGAATTTTGAGCATTACTTTACTAGCATGTGAGATGAGTGCAATTGTGTGGTAGTTTGAGCATTCTTTGGCATTGCCTTTCTTTGGAATTGGAATGAAAACTGACCTTTTCCAGTCCTGTGGCCACTGCTGAGTTTTCCAAATTTGCTGGCATATTGAGTGCAGCACTTTCACAGCAGCATCTTTCAGGATTTGAAACAGCTCAACTGGAATTCCATCATCTCCACTAGCTTCGTTAGTAGTGATGCTTTCTAAGGCCCACTTGACTTCACATTCCAGGATGTCTGGCTCTAGATTAGGGATCACATCATCATGATTGTCTGGGTCGTGAAGATCTTTTTTGTACAGGTCTTCTCGCTGGAAAAGGCTCCAATGTTGGGAAAGACTAAAGGCAGGAAGAGAAGGGGATGACAGAGGATGGGATGGTTTGATGGCATCACTGACTTGGTGGGCATGAGTTTGAGCTCTGGGGGCTGGTGATGTACAGGGAAGCCTGATGTCCTTCAGTCCCCAGGGTTGCAAAGAGTTGGACACAACTGAGCGACTGAACTGAAGAAGTATGTTGTAAGCTCCATGAAAGCAAGAATTTTGACACATTTTTACTGCTGTATTCTTAATGTTTGTTGCAGTACCTGGCTCACAGTAGGTGTCTGGTAGATATTTGTCCAGTTAATTGCTGTTTAGTCGCTAAGTGAAGTCTGAGTCTTGCAACTCCATGGACTATAGCCCACCAGGCTCCTCTGTCCATATGATGTCCCAGGCAAGAATTTGGAATGGGTTGCCAGTTCCTTCTCCGGGGGATCTTCCTGACCCAGAGATTGAACCTGCATCTCCTGCACTGGCAGGCAGATTCTTTACCACTGAGCCAGCAGGTAAGCCCCATCTAATAAATTAACTGTTCATTAATTAATATCCATGTCTAATACCTATGTTGGGCTTCCCTGATAACTCAGTTGGTAAAGAATTCACCTGCAATGCAGGAGACCCCTGTTCAATTCCTGGGTTGAGAAGATACCTATGTCAGCTGCTGGTATATTTCTGCATGTATGTAGTAAGTGCCTTGCAAATACTTTTTAACATGATGTGAAAGCCTCAAAGCACATTTCTCTAGCCAAGTTCCACCATTGCCCTGCTTGGGGAGTAAACATTTAAGGAGATGTTTGAACCAAACACTTTCTCTCTGACTCATGACCAAGGCCCCAAGGTCAAGAACACAGCTGTAAGTGTCAAGGGTGCCCACACTCCAAAACAGTGATGCAGTCAAGGAGGAAGACTACATCTTCTCCAAACCAGACCTACAAGGGAAGGTCGCAGAGAGATGCTAGGTTCTACTCTGAAGTCTGAGGCACCCCTCCTCAGCTCCAGAAACCAAACCTGATAGCAGAAGCCAGTTCTGAGAGACACACATCAGCTTTCATCTCATTCCCTGTGTCTGACCTCACATACACACAAGAGCCCCTGCAAGCCCCGAGCCTCAAAGACGTGCAATGACCCAGCCTTGTTCCCCAGACCTCTACCCCAGGGCAACACCTGACATAACGTGGTGCTCATCCTCCTAGTCCATCCACTAGGTGTATACCTGATTAGAAATTCTTCCATTCACACGCACCCTTTTCGTTTATGCCCAACCTCCCAGGCTGGATCCCCTCACCTCTGATGAAAACAAAAAGCCTGATGAAGATGAGACTCATTTTACTGCAATGCCTGCCACCTCTGGGAACAAAGCAAAGTCAAAACCCTGAACTGGAATGCCTCCTGCCCCTTTATTAACATGTTTGGTTCGTGACAGGCTGCTTGGGCTGTGCTTCCTCCAACTTCTGCGGAAAAGCTCGGACTGAATCACGGTTGAGTCCACTGAACGCTGCCCTTCCCCAGTGCAATCCTCCAGATGCCGTGTCTGGGCAGTTTCCTGGCCACCTCACCATCTGTCATCCTGGCCCACTGCCCATGGACAAAGAATATGCCCATGGTTTCTTGCATCAGGCTTCCCTGGTAGCTCAGTTGGTAAAGAATCTGCCAGTTCCATTCCTGGGTCAGGAAGATCCGCTGGAGAAGGGATAGGCTACCCAGTCCAGTATTCTTGGGCTTCCCTTGTGGCTCAGCAGCAGAGATGCCCAGGAAGATGGAATATGCTGAATCGGTCGCACTGCCTTTCCACACTCCACCCCTCTGCCTGGAAGCCCTCCCTGATCACACCTGTTGACAATCACCTGAGGAGCAGAGTCTGTGCAGCCCATGATATAAGGGAGCCTCAGCCACTGAGTAGGGCTGGTACAGTATTTCTTCCTGACAGCAGCCCCTACATTTTTTTTTAAAAATTGGAGAACAATTGCTTTACAATGTTGTGTTAGTTTCTGCTGTACAACAAAGTGAATCAGCTATAGGTATACACAGCCCCTCCATCCTGAGCCTCCCTCCTTCCCACCCCTCTAGGTCATCACAAAGCACCAGGCTGAGCTCCTTGTGCTATACAGCAGCTACCCACTAGATGCTTTGGGAGAGGAAGGTCTCTGAAAGCTCAGCTCCAGCTGTTAGATCAACCCAGCTATTACATTATCCAAAACCACCTGGGAAGAGTTCCCCAACAGGGGAAGAAGAGGACCAGCTGTTTTGGCCATCTGCTTGTGAGCACTGGTTTCCCATCTGCAGAAGAGAAATAATTCGGACACTGTCATCAACAGGACTGGGTGTTTACTTTAACTGCCAATTCATTTCCCAGTATGACTTGTCAAGTGAGAGAAAAACCTGTGGATAGAAATTCTCTGCCCCCGATACTCAGCCACATTCCTTGGTTTCTGTCTTAGGACAGAATGCCATTCGATGGAGGGAGGGAGTGCAGGAGCTAGAGTGGGGCCGTCGGGATAGAGGATATTTAATTAAATAGATGATTTTGCAATCAAATCGGGGTCATGATGAACTTGTTGCTCTGCACCATTTAATAGAAAAGAGAAAAATGTGCATCTTCAGGATACTTGCGCCTTCAGTGGAGGACTTGGGGAGGTCACTGCAGTCCTATGAAGCTAATCAGGTAGCATTTAGAAGGTTGAACAGAAACGTACTCTCTCCCTCCTGCGAAAGGAAGGAATGTCAGAGCTTCAGTGTCATCCTTATAGAAACACTTGGTGCCAATTTGGAGGTGCAGCATATGTAGACAAGTAATGGATGCACCCCCAGACATGCACTACCCTGGGGAGGAGGGGGCAAACTACTGTGAATCTGGTTTAGCTGATGTACGACCCCAACTGAGAGTCTACGGGAGTAGCCTTTCCAGGGCGGTGGGGAATGTGTGTATGTGTGGCAGAGGGATCGGCGGGGAAGGATGCCTCGGCCTTGCTCTGTTCTGAAGCCACAGGAGGTAACCCACATCCTAGTTGATTTTCTGTAAATTTCTGTTATCACCGCAGGACAGGCCAATAATTGGGTGAAGAGGCTTTAAGGCAAGGAATAGCAGCTTTATCTGGAAAGCTGGGAGTTCAAGAGGATGGTGGACTAGTGACCTAGAACACTGTCTCATCAGAGTCTGGATGCCAGTTACTATTATAGAACAGAGAGTGGGAGGAGGCGAGGAGGTAAAGAGGCCGGTCGTCTTGCAAAGTATCTCCTGGCTTGGCCAGCATCAGAGAAAGAATATGTTAATTTCTTCTTTTCTGCAGCCATTCAAGGTGGGCAGGGGCAGAATGTCTCCCTGTGAGCTGAACAAAGGCATTTGAATTTAACATTTAGGCAGAGGGGCGGGTTCCTGGAGGCAGGTGTGCTTACAGCTATAGACAGCAACCTCCAAGTGATTATAGTAACAAAAGGAACAAAAAGCAAAGGTTAAAAGAAAAGAAACAGATCCAACGTGGAGTCCAATTCTGTTCGTCCCTGATACATTTTTGCTTTCACGGCATAAGGGAATTGTGAAAAAGAATGACAGAAATACCTCCCTACCAGCCATGTCTCAAATACCAGCCGATTCGTGGAATCGGTGTCTGTGTGCAGGGCAGGCTTTCTGTTTGGGGCGCACCCAGGCAGGAGGAGACCTGATTCACCACTTGCATCACCCAAACCACCGCACACTAGGGCGCTCTGATCCTGCAACGCTCCTCTCCTTCCTTCTCCTGCTACGTTCTTCCAAGAGACTCACTTATTTATTCATGATGCGTTGAAGCTTCAGTTTATGATAGTCAATAGAGCGACATCGCTATTACATGATACAAGCTCTCTCTGCTGGGGACATTGCCCAGCCATGAAAATAGTACTCTCTCTCATCTTGCTGGATTTGTTTTCTCCCTCCACACATGCATCCCTGGTCACCAGCTTTATTGTAATGGCACAGACCATGATCCATGGTTTGCTGAGTTGAGACCATGCAATTTACTTTCTTTTAGACAAGAATTCTGACTCCAGCATCTCCATGATGTTGGACACCATTACACAGATTTCCATCCATTAAGTAGATCAGGAAATTACTTATTCCTTTCACTGGGATTCTCTGCATGAATTGAAATACAGAATAGGCACAAGTATAGATTAAGAAATAATATTGATTTTCCAACTACAGGTTATGTACTTAAAATATGTTCGTATTCAAACATAAATGATGTATTATCAGAATATCATGTCACAGTCTCTTTCTATTCTTAAGNGGAAGGAGTCCTGGATCATTGGCAGACTTTCTAAATGGACTTGACAACTTGATAAAAAGATCTTAAAGATCTAGGATAGGAAAAGGAATATCCTGATGGGAAGGACATGGCTCCTCACAGCTGGAAAATGGCTTCTTCCTAAACCACACGCTCCCTATGCCCTGTGATCCCCGTGAGAATTCTTCAGCCTGACTTGATATCACCTAGGAACAAACCTCTCCAAAGGAAGCTCCTCCAGCAAGCCTCTGCTATTCTGATGACACTCACTGCTTTCTTCTTTGCACAGAGGTCTTCCATAGCCTTGCTTCTGAACATTTCTCTCATCCTCCCATCCCTTTACTTACTTTTGTCATGAAAGCCTCCACATTCTAGGGGGACACATCTTGGATGAATGCATCCAGACTTGTCCCTTCAGCATTCTCTCCCCTTCCCCATCTTCTCCCCATATTATTTTGTATCACTTCATCTGCAAATATATACTTTGCATTTCTCTTGTGTCTTGTGTCCACATGCATCTGTGTGCTTATGAATGTGATGTTTCTCCAACTGGGTCTACAGATTCAGGAACTGTATTATTTATTTTTCATCTCTCTGCTTTCCTAGGGTCTCTAATTGCAGCCATGAAATTAAAGACGTTTACTCCTTGGAAGGAAAGTTATGACCAACCTAGATAGCATATTCAAAAGCAGAGACATTACTTTGCCAACAAAGGTCCATCTAGTCAAGGCTATGGTTTTTCCAGTGGTCATGTATGGATGTGAGAGTTGGACTGTGAAGAAAGCTGAGCACCGAAGAATTGATGCTTTTGAACTGTGGTGTTAGAGAAGACTCTTGAGAGTCCCTTGGACTGCAAGGAGATCCAACCAGTCTATTCTAAAGGAGATCAGTCCTGGGTGTTCTTTGGTAGGACTGATGCTAAAGCTGAAACTCCAATCCTTTGGCCACCTCATGCAAAGAGTTGACTCATTGGAAAAGACTCTGATGCTGGGAAAGATTGGGGACAGGAGGAGAAGGGGACGACAGAGGATGAGATGGTTGGATGGCATCACCAACTCAATGGACATGAGTTTGAGTGAACTCCAGGAGTTGGTGATGAACAGGGAGGCCTGGCGTGCTGCATCTTGGGGTCGCAAAGAGTTGGACACGACTGAGTGACTGAACTGAACTGAGGGTCTTTAAGACAGTTGATGATCAAGACGTGTGCCCATCAGATAAACTGAGTGGTGGAGGGCCTCTCTTGAGATCTTAAAACTCAACTCCAGAGTCACCCTTCTTGGGAAATCATCCATCTACCTAAGTCCATGTTAGGATCACATATTCCTTCACTGGGGTTTTTAGAGCACTTGACGTGTTCCTTTATTGTTATAACATCGCATACTCCATCTAGTATATATAGTTGTGCATACATTTCTCCCCTTGGGACCGACTGTGTACACTTGTGCTAGCTTCACATGCATTGCCTCTAACCCATACAACAATCATTCTACATCTATATAATCAATACTGTATCTATCTTAAAGACCAGAAAACTGTAGCTTACAGACATTAAAAGCAATAAACACTGAATCATAACCTGAAATAAGATATTGCTTACAAGACAAGACTCCAGCCCCTCTCCTTGTGTTTTCTTTCAATCAAAGGGAATGCCAGGAGTGGAACCCTCCAGGCCTCTCTCTGGCCCCTTACCTCTTCCTCCCCAGGAGATACGGGGCATCCTGATGTGATGGTTTAGTTTGGAGGGAGAACCTGGACACACTTTCCTCTTATCTCTCCCTCTCCCTTCCCTTCCTCCAGAATAGGGAACACTGAGCTTCTCTGCTTTACATACCTTAAGTCTTTTGGAAGTAGCCATAGTTCCTGTGGCTAAAGGCATGAGGGGTTACAAGTGTAGAAATTAACCATTTATTTTATTATTAAAATAATAAATGTAAAGTATCAATAGTGACTGTGATTTCCTGATCACTTACCCTACACCCTAGCATTAAGACCAAAAGCTGGAAATTGCTCTGTCAATGTACTTATTGTATATTTTTGCTATTTTTTTTAAAGCTCTCTTAGTGAGCACAGAATGTTATTCTGACAATCAT
Source organism: Redunca redunca (assembly GCA_006410935.1). NCBI lineage: Eukaryota > Metazoa > Chordata > Mammalia > Artiodactyla > Bovidae > Redunca > Redunca redunca. Next base: position 102,250 of record SJYQ01008605.1, on the reverse strand, counting down.
TTTGGATGTGATTTTTAAATATTAAGTGTGGATGGCTCACCTTGCTTCCAAACTTGGAAAGAAAAAAACCGTCATTCTCTTTTGTGGGTGGCAGCCATGTGTAGTTTTTGATCAGCGTGTGGATAAACTGTCGTTTGAGGAATGAAAATAATTCATTTAGCCTCATCCAGGGGATCTGATGTTATATGGCATGTCAGGCAATAATTCTCTGACTTAAATGAGATGATCGGTTTTGACCCACACTTCCCACCTTAAATGCCCTTACCTCTTTACTTGGAGTGGTGGGGAATTGGATATAAATTTTTAAGTGCTGTCAGAAAAGACTTACTATTTTGATGGGAGGGAGAGACAGCTGGAATAAAAGCATGGTTTAGGAAGAGGCAGAAAAGATGAAGGGAGAACAGCCAGTAAATTTACATGGAGGAGGCAGGAGGGAAGATGAGAAGATGGGTACCTTGAGGACTGGGCTGTGATGTGGGAAGTTTAATGCAGGTGTGGTGATAAGTGAGCATGTTTGCTAACGAGATTTTAGCATCAAAGAACTGAGTAGCAAATAGTCTTTAAGATGTTCCTAAAAAACCTGGAAATTTCCTTCAGTGACAGTGAAGAGGTCACATGGCAAAGTGGCCTTTGAAGGAAATTCTCTGAAGCTCTCCTTCTGAGCCAGGAGAAGAGGAACCCGGAATTCCATGGAAGTCGACTAGCAACCAGTGTGCTGAGGGACTTCCCTGGTGGACCAATGGTTGGCATCACCTTCTAGTGCAGGGGATGTGGCTTCAACCCCTGTTCGGGCTGGTCAGGGAGCCAAGATGCCACACGCCCTGAGGCCAAGAAACCAAAACATTAAACTGAAGCAGTATTGTAACAAACTTAGTAAAGACTTTAAAAATGGTCCATGTAAAAAAAAAAAAAAAAAAANAAAAAAAAAAAAAAAAAAAAAAAAAGATGTGCCCAGCTCTGCTCCACTCCAATCCCGGGCCAAAGAAGATTTATTAAGGTAAAATGGAATAGTGCTCATGAATGGAGGGAAAGGCAAGTTTGAATTTCAGAAGACTTCAGAAGCCCAATTTCTATGTTTCAGGGGACATGTACTCACTTGAAAGAGACCAACACGTATAGGCTAATCGAAGACCCAGTGACTTTGCTTTAATGACTATTTAAGAATCATGCATAATTAGGACATAGCAAGTATTTATGTAGAATGAGTGGTTTCAATTTTTTTTTTTAATTTGAATAACTTCAGTGTCTTAGTCAATATTTTGTGACTAAGATACTGAAGTACTACCCCTTGACTCAATTCAGTTCAGTCACTAAGTTGCGTCCAATTCTTTGTGACCCCATGGACTGCAGCACACCAGGCTTCTCAGTCCATCATCAACTCCCAGAGCTTACTCAAACTCATGTCCATCAAGTCAGTGATGCCATCAACCATCTCATCCTCTGTCGTCCCTTTCTCCTCCTACCTTCAGTCTTTTCCAGCATCAGGGTCTTTTCCAATTAGTCCGTTCTATGCACCAGGTGGCCAAAGTATTGGAGCTTCAGCATCAGTCTTTCCAATGAATATTCAGGATTGATTTACTTTAGGATTGACTGGTTTGATCTCCTTTCATTTTAGTCCAAGGGACTCTCAAGAGTCTTCTCCAACACCACAGTTCAAAAGCACCAGTTCTTCAGTGCTTAGCTTTCTTTGTGGTCCAACTCTCACATCCACACATGACTACTGGAAAAACCATAGCTTTGAGTAGATGGACCTTTGTCAGCAAAATAATGTCTCTGCTTTTTAATATATTGGTAGCTTTCCTTCCAAGGAGCAAGCGTCTTTGAATTTCATGGCTGCAGTCACCATCTGCAGTGATTTTGGAGACCAAGAAAATAAAGTCTCTCACTGTTTCCATTGTTTCCCCATCTATTTGCCATGAAGTGATGGGACCAGGTGCCATGATCTCAGTTTTTTGAATATTGAGTTTTAATCCAGCTTCTTCACTCTCCTCTTTCACTTTCATCTAGGGGCTCTTTAGTTTCTCTTCGATTTCTGCCATAATGGTGGTGTCATTTGCATATCTGAGGTTATTGATATCTCTCTGCAATCTTGATTCCAGCTTGTGCTTCATACAGCCTGGTGTTTCGCATGATGTACTCTACATATAAGTTAAATAAGCAGGGTGACAATATACAGCCTTGGCATACTCCTTTCCCAATTTGGAACCAGTCCATTGTTCCGAGTCTGGTTCTAATTGTTGCTTCTTTACCTGCATACAGATTTCTCATGAGGCAGGTAAGTTGGTCTGGTATTCCCGTCTCTAAGAATTTTCCATAGTTTGTTGAGATCCATACAGTGAAAGGCTTTAGCGTAGTCAATGAAGCAGAAGTAGATGTTTTTCTGGATGATCATCAATTCCATACTTATTGCAACAGGCGATTGAATTCTCGGACATTCTGTTTCATTGACCCTGTTCATAGCCCTCTTCCATGCTTCCCACAACCCCCCCAACCCACCCACCCAAGAAGACTGCTCACACAATTACAATAGATCATCTGCCAGGAATTGAATCAACTCCTTAGTCTGTGGGTTATTTTCTGCATCTTCTCAAGGTCTAGTTGTTAGTCGTTCAGTCATGTCTGACTCTTTGCGACCCCACCAGGCTCCTCTGTCCTTGGATTTCACCAGGCAAGAATACTGGAGTGGGTTGCCACTCCCTTCTCCAGGGGATCTTCCTGACCCAAGGACTGAACCCAGGTCTCCTGCTTCGTAGGCAGATAGTTTACCAACTTAGCCACCAGAGAAGCCCTGTTCTTAAGGTACAGTTAGGTTAACTCAGTAAGTTAATTTATTAGGCATGTGTCAAACTTTAATTTTTCCTTCTAGTACCACAAAATTAAAAGACAAAAAATAAACACAAAAATATTGTCTCCCCTCCGAGTTAGTTGACCGAATATGAAATTGCCTCAAATGACATTTCCTGATATGTGTTCAGTTGTTAAGCCTGGTTTGACTCTTTGCAACCCTATGGACTGTAACCCACCATGCTCCTCTGTCCATGGGATTTTCCAGGCAAGAATACTGGGTGGGTTGCCATTTCCTCCTCCAGGGGATCTTCACAATCCAGAGATCAAATCTATGTCTCCTGCATTTCCTGCACAGGGAGGGGAATTCTTTACCACTGAGTCAACTGGGAAGCTCTTCTTGGTACAAGGTATTTCAAATATGTTGACAGTCTAAAACAAAATGCTAAATAGCATTGCCTCCATCCTGCATTATGTAATTATGGTGGAAGGGGGTGAGGGCTGGAGTTCAACTGTTAATTAGGAATATTCTGGATACTACAATTTGGTTTTGTAAACAGAAATTACTAGCTGAGTCATTTTTGTAGATTTATAAGGAGAACTTTGGAAAAGACAGGTTTTCTTTGTTAAACTGCTGTTTTGCATCCTGATTTTGCCTTCCAAGAAAGGTAGCTGAGGCATCAGAGATTGCAATTTCTTTTTTTTATTATTTTATTGAACTATTGTTGATTTACAACGTTGTGTTAATTTCTGCCCCTTCATGGACCACAGCCTTGTCATGGCGAAGGGGCTTGTATAACTCAGTGAAGGTAGGAGCCTTGCTGTGCAGGGCCCAAGACAGACAGGTCATAATGGAGAGTTCCGACAAAACATTAACTTCTGCTGTTCAACAAAGTGACTCAGTTACACTTATGTATATTCTTTTGCATATTCGTTTCCATTATGGCTTATCACAGGATATCAAATACAGTTCCCTGTACAATACACGAGTAGGACCTTGTTGTTTATCCATTCTATACATAATAGTTTGCATCGGCTAATCCCAAACTCCAACTGTCATTACAATTCTATTTTCTTTCCTCCTGAGACACTTCTCACAACTCAGGTAAACCACATTCAATCAGTGAAGAATCATTTATGTTCTTAGTAGTTATGTCACGAACTGCTATGAGACACTGCAGCCAGCCAGCCAAGATGAGAATAAAAATGGAAAATAGAGGTGCCTGTTTCCAGAAGGGAGAGCGAGGCCTCCCTATTGTTCCAACTCCCTGATGAAAATTGTTATTATCCAGATGGATATTAAGGAATTGCAGGGAAGTGGACTGGCATCACTACAAATGAATGCACACAGCGATGGAAAGTGCTAATTTGTTATCAGTGTAACTACATGAAAGCTATCAACATAATTTCCTCTGACAAGTGACTCATTCTAGGGAAAAAACATGAACAAGGAAGCCACTGTGGTTAGTTATCAGACATCTGCAGACTGGTTTTTTTCCTTCTCCGACCCCATGTGCTGGTATTGCTGGCTGGCTGGATAGCATTGACAGTAGGCAAAGGGAAGGCTGTGATTTACTGAGACATAGGCTCTTGTGTAAACACAGCAAGCTTCGTTATCACTTAGAGAAAGTGTCTCCGACGGGGTGACAACTCATGTTATAAATACCGTTTTCTAAAGATCCAGAAACGAAGAGAGCTGGGCCTGGCATTTGCAAACACACAGCAGATAGACCTGGGTGAATTAGTATACGCCACAGAATTATCTCAGCCTCCTAATGGTGCTAACATTTATTTTTACTTAATCGCAGAGACTGACAACTGGGAGAGGAAGACAATAAGTATCAAAGAGTGAAATCTACCAGATAGAGAGAACTCACATCCTGCCCAATTCCGGCCTCTCTTGGGAGGCCTGTGTGTCAGCAATTAGAGAGGAGGGGGCGGCACCATCTTCCTTGGGCTCTTCTGTTGATCCCTTTGCCTGCTGTTTGGGTCCCAGATTCAGCTGTGAGTCATCCCTCGTAGAGAGGGAGGGGTTGGGCGAAGCAGAAATGGAAGCCATCCTTTCTTATCTCTTTGTGTGGGCTTTATTTGAAAAAGGCTAAATATAATTGAAGCTAATATTATTAGTGTACATCAATTCTCAGATTGTTTTTTCTAAAGACCCATTTATTTGATACATACATTTTCCTAAAAGCTTTTGCATGACTCGACGCTTTTGACTTCCGCTCTATTAACTTAAAGTGGTCAGGAAGAAAAGGACTGTTTCAGAGCAGCAGCGGGTTCTTGATTGAAGATCTCTACTGATCTCTGACATAGACTCCTGGAGTCATGTTATTTTTCAGGGTGATGCTGCGATTCCAAACAAACAGGACTGAACTCTTTATTATCAGAATGATGCGTGCATTCACGCTCAGTCGCTTCAGTTTTGTCCGACTCTTTCTGACTCTATAGACTGTAGCCCGTCAGGCTCCTCTGTCCATGGGATTCTCCAGGCAAAAATACTGGAGTGGGTTGTCATGCCCTCCTCCAGGGGCTCTTCCTGACCTAGGAATCAAACCTGTGTCTCAAGCCTTCTGCATTGGCACGCAGATTCTTTACCACTAGGGTCACCTGGGAAGCCCATTATTAGAATGATGCTCCTCCCCCAAAAGGCCTACATTCAGAAACATGGAGGAAATAGTTTGACAATTTTAAAATGTTTATTGCTGATCTACTAACAGTTAAACCTTTGTCTCCACAATTCAGGAAACTTCTTTTTTCCGCTTTTTCCCAGCCCTCCCACATATACTCCGTACAGCTGAGATGATACATGTAATTGCATGGCACAGTGCTCAGTAAATATAGATGCTCAGATATTGCTAGCTGTTCTCCTTAAATGTGTCTTTCTAACATGGCTAACTCACAGGACTGAGGACTGATTGGTTTTGAGATCAGTACAGAACCACACCAAGAGAATGAGGAAACAGCTGATTGCCGCCAACATGGTGAAGAACGGAATTCCCAGGTGGTGCAGTGTTAAAGACTCTGCCTGCCAATGCAGGAGAATGCAAGAGAGGTGGGTTCAATCCCTGGGTCAACGCACTCCAGTATTCTTGCCTGAAAAATTCCATGGACAGAGGAGCCTGGCAGGCTACAGTCCATGGGGTCGCAAACAGTCAGACAAGACTAAGCAGCTAACACACACATACACATGCGGTGAAAAATGAAGAGGCCATGTGTTCACATTGAACTCGAATACTAGTTTGAGCATGTAACATGACTTTCTCAGCCCAACGCTCTGAGTTTCTGTTCATCTTCTGTAAAATATAGTAAATAATACATGACAGGACATTTTTGAGGATACAAATTGGAATATGCAAATCAAATATTGAAATTAAAATATATAAAACCCTTCATGCAGTATCTGGCACATAGTATGTACTCAAAATGTTTATTATTAATTTAAGGAAACACATACACTGGTAATAAAATGATTTATAAGAAACAACAGCAATGTTTTCAGTGCACATGTCATAAAAGTGTCTTTTCTTGAAGGCATCCTTGTAGTAGAGCAAAGCAACTCCCTGCAAATGTGTTGTGTCAATTTCACTATTTGACCAGAGCAGAAAAGAGAGGGAAAGGGCCACCCACTCAAGAAATGGGGAAAGAAAACAATGTTTCAGTGTTGGATTGTGTTCTCAAATTAACCATGCCTTTAGAGAAAGGTCAAGTGAACATAGTTGCTGTGTCTCTCATAGGTCACTGTTTGACTCTACCCCATGGACTGTAGACCTCCAGACTCCTCAGTCCATGGAATTCTCCAGGCAAGAATTCTAGAGTGGGTTGCCATTTCCTCCTCCAGAGGATCTTCCACAGCCAGGGACTGAACCCTGGTCTCCTGTACTGTAGGCAGATTCTTTACCGTCTGAGCCACCAGGATTCCCAGTGGCTCAAGTGAGGGCAGGCTCTTTACAACAGGCTCTTCTGAGGCCGGGTTTCAGATCTGTAGGGATGAAATCACGCCCTCTATATTTCTTGCTTCAGTTCAGTTCAGTCCAGTCGCTCAGTCGTGTCTGACTCTGTGACCCCATGCATCCCAGCATGCCAGGCCTCCCTGTCCATCACCAACTTCCGGAGTTCACTCAGACTCACGTCCATCGAGTCAGTGATGCCATCCAGCCATCTCATCCTCTGTCGTCCCCTTCTCTTCCTGCCCCCAATCCCTCCCGGCATCAGAGTGTTTTCCAATGAGTCAACTCTTCTCATGAGGTAGCCAAAGTACTGGAGTTTCAGCTTCAGCATCATNGTCCATGGAATTCTCCAGGCAAGAATTCTAGAGTGGGTTGCCATTTCCTCCTCCAGAGGATCTTCCACAGCCAGGGACTGAACCCTGGTCTCCTGTACTGTAGGCAGATTCTTTACCGTCTGAGCCACCAGGATTCCCAGTGGCTCAAGGGAGGGCAGGCTCTTTACAACAGGCTCTTCTGAGGCCGGGTTTCAGATCTGTAGGGATGAAATCATGCCCTCTATATTTCTTGCTTCAGTTCAGTTCAGTCCAGTCGCTCAGTCGTGTCTGACTCTGCGACCCCATGAATCGCAGCATGCCAGGCCTCCCTGTCCATCACCATCTCCCGGAGTTCACTCAGACTCACGTCCATCAAGTCAGTGATGCCATCCAGCCATCTCATCCTCTGTCGTCCCCTTCTCTTCCTGCCCCCAATCCCTCCCAGCATCAGAGTGTTTTCCAATGAGTCAACTCTTCTCATGAGGTAGCCAAAGTACTGGAGTTTCAGCTTCAGCATCATTCCTTCCAAAGAAATCCCAGGGTTATTTCTTGCTTAGGTCACTCCTTTCTTGGCTATAGATGAAAGGACAAACAAGCTAATGAGAACTTGAATCCAAGAGCCTACTGGATCAACATATTTTCCAAATAGCTGGAAAATCCACAATATTTCTAACTGTAACCAAATGCAGTTTCAGCAACTGGTCACTCGATAGCCAATAAATTGAGGGGCGAGCTTCGGTAGAGAAGAAATTTACTTTTTCAGTAAAGCTGGCAGTCTGGGGAGATGGTGGACTTAGGTCCAGAGACCAACTCCAGAGATCCTGCTCAGCCAAGATGATTTTTAAAGGAATAAAGGGGAAACGATCTTAATGAATCATTGAGCCAGGAGGTCAGATTTTTGCTCATCTTTCCATTGCGTGCAGATTGCTGACTTCTCCCCATCTTCCTTGGGATGCTGTCCAACCCTCATGCGTGTGTGCATGCTCAGTCACTTAGTCACGTCCGACTCTTTTGTTACCTCATGGACTATAGCCCACCAGGCTCCTCTGTCTGTGGAATTTTCCAGGCAAGAATACTGTATTGGGCTGCCATTTCTTCCTCTGAGGCATCTTCCCAAGCCAAGGATAGAACCCATGTCTCCTGCATTGGCAGGTGGATACTTTACCACTGAGCCACCTGGGAAGCCCCCTGCCCACGTGGTCCACCTGAAGCTGGATATTCTTTTGCCCAAATTGTCCACCTGCAAATTTACTAAGGGTAACCTGGGGGTAGAGGGTCTTTGTCTAACTACTTAATTCTTTCTTCTTACTTTTCCTAATCCAAGAAAGGAACCACCAGGTTAGGTAAAGTGTTGTATATATTTAGTAACATTTGTTGTATATTGTATATATGTAGTAACATTTGTTGTATGTTGCATATATGTAGTAACATTTGTTGTATGTTGTATATATGTAGTAACATTTGTTGTATGTTGTATATATTTAGTAAAGCAGAAATCAAGAACTAAGTTAAATGTTGCTGAATGATCTCATCTCTACGATTAAGGTCCAAAGAAAACAGGGATGATCAAACAGAAAAGAGGCAAAGGAGCTGCTTACATACCCTTGTTTTCCCATCAGAATTACATCTCCTCCAGACTGCTGATTCAAAAGGACACAGGACCTAATCTGTAATCCGATACCAATTTAGTCATAGTCATGTTGGCAAATGACTAAAGGCCACTATGTAAGAAGCAGACATTCCTTTCCTAATTCAGCCACATAACCTCAAACTGAATATTTGAATTAAATGACATCAAATATGAACCTGGAAGTTCAACTTCATATTTGGGTTCAAGGAACTGTCCAAATGAAGACCATACCTGTTACTTGTCAGATATCTGCACATCCTGGCTGATTTCTAAATTCTAAGTTTCTAAATCTGGCTGATTTCTAAATTCTAAATTCAAATTTCTAATGAATTTAGAAATTGGTTACAATACTCTAAGAAAACAAATTTAAGTACATTGGAATATGGAGGGTAGCAGAGGATTTTGGAAAGAAAATATTGCTTGAGGGCCAAGAGGAGAAGAGGTGCAGTTTTCTCCTCGCAGGAGGCCACCTTCAAGCCCTTGCCCTTGTTTCCCCGGAGACCAATGTGGGAACAAAAATGCTTTCATTGGTATCACTAGGGAGGCCGAAAAATGCAAAGAAAAGTCCTCAAGGACAGAGGAAAGCTGGCCACTGCAGGGGACTCTGGCAACGGGGACGTCTCATGGCTGCCCAGGTATTTCTGTAATTTCCAGTGGCTGTGCCACCCTCCCACCTGCCTTTTCCACTTCAACAAATATCATAAGCACCTACTGGGTGCCAGGGAGTGCTAGGTACTATATGATCACAGTGAATAAAGGAAAGGTCTGATCTGTGCCAAAGTTCAACTCTGGAGGACGTCTCTGGTGGTTGGGTGGCTAAGACTCTGTGGCCCCAGAGGAGAGGGCCCAGATTCCATACCTGGTTAGGGAACTGGATCCCACATGGCTCAACTAGGAGTTCACATGTCGAAACTAAAGACCCTGCACACCATGGCGAAGATCAAAGATCTTGCTTGCCACAGCTAAGACCTGGCACAGCCAGATAACACCATCAACAAAAAAGTCAAAGTCCAACTCCAGGAACTATGCAACATTCACACATGCGGATCCCATCACATCCTAAAGAAGTCCCATCTTACCAAGTAGACTCCAGAATTCCAGTGGCAAAACTCTGTTTCTGAGTTTGAGCTCCTTGAAGACAATGACCACATTCCATATTCTAAGCCCAGTGCCCCTCACATAACATATTCAGAGTGTATTGTGAATTAATTAGTTAATTTTTGAGTGGACATTTCAATGGATAATCTTAAAATATTTTATAATTACAAAACATCACATCAAATAAATACTATTGTTTTTTCATTGCTAAGTCATGTCCAACTCTTTGCAACCCCGTGGACTGTAGCCCACCAGGGTCCTCCATCCATAGGATTTCCCAGGCAAGAATACTGGAGTGGGTTCCCAAGCCCTTCTCCAGGGGATCTTTCTGACCCAGGGATCAAACCCACATCTCCTGTGTCTCCTGCATTGGCAAGATGGAGTCTTTACCACTATGCCACCTGTGAAGTCCAATAAGTACTATGAGCTGCGTGCTTAGTCATGTCCAGCTCTTTTTGACCCCAAGGACTGTAGCCCACCAGGCTCCTTTGTCCGTGGGGATTCTCCATGCAAGAATACTGGAGTGGGTTGCCAAGCCCTTCTCCAGGGGATCTGATCTATCCAGGGGATAGAGCCCAGGTCTTCCACAATGCAGACAGATTCTTTACCATCTGAACCCCAGGGAAAGTCAATAAATACTATAATTTGTACTAATATTATGTCCATTATTAAAAGAATAATACTATAATAAAAGGGCTTCCCCAGTGGCTCAGCTGTAAAGAGTCTGCCTGCAATGCAGGAGACTCGAGTTCCATCCCTGGGTCAGGAAGATCCCCTGGGGGAAGGCATGGAAACCCACTCCAGTATTCTTGCCTGGAGACTCTCTTGGACAGAGGAGTCTATTGGGCTACAGTCCATAGCGTCAGTCAAAAAGACTCAGAGACAACTGAAGCAACTTAGCGGGTGTGCATCAGTCAGTTCAGCAGCTCAGTCACATCCAACTTTTTGAGACCCCATGGACTGCCACACACCCAGCTTCCCTATCCATCACCACCTCCCAGAGCTTGCTCAAATTCATGTCCATCGAGTCGGTGATGCCATCCAATCATCTCATCCTCTGCCATCCCCTTCTCCTCCTGCCATCCCCTTCTCCTCCTGCCTTCAGTCTTTCCCAGCATCAGGGTCTTTTCCAGTGAGTCAGTTCTTCGCATCAGATGGCCAAAGTATTGGAGCTCTTTTATACATGGTATATCAGTCCTCTTGCACTGTTGGTAGGAATGTAAACCGGTACAGCCACTGTGGAGAACAGTGTGGAGGTTCCTTAAAAACTAAAAAGGGAATTACTCAAGCAGGCAGGCATGCATACACTGTAAGAGAAATTAATTATGGTTTTCTCAGGGTATACGCCCAGGAGTGGGATTGCAGGATCATATGGTAGTTCCCTTCTTAGCTTTCTAAGGAAGCTCTGCACTGTTCTCCACAGTGGCTGTACTGGTTTACATTCCCACCAGCGGCGCGAGAGGACGAATACATGCTGCCGCCTGGAACGCAGCTGGCTAGTGGGAACCTGCTACATAACACAGGGAGCTCGGCGCTCTGCGGGGCCCTGGGTGGGATGTTGGCAGGCATTCCAAGAGGGAAGGGATGTGTGCATCCATAGCGCTGACTCACTTCATTGTGCAGCAAAATCCAGCAGCACATTGTAAGGCAACTCTACCCCCAAAAGAAAAAAAAATTTAATTAAGATTCAGTGGAACAAACAGAACATTTCCTAGTATTTGAAGGCCTCTCTATGTATATGCTGAATTGCCTCTGAATTCTCTCTCATATCTTATAATTAACATCATTGTGTAAAACCCTGGTGTCATTTAAGACTCCTACTTCTCCTTTATTCCTCACTTCTACTGGCTTCCCCATCTAGTCGTCGCTGGAAATAAACTTCTGCCTCTAAAGGACCTTCCATGGCTCTATTTTTCTCCTCCATTATCTCATCTAGATTATTGCATTCACTGTCTCCATCAGCAAAATCTTCCTTCTTCACATTTTCCTAATTAAATGAACCTTCACTATGGTTTTATTTTTGTAGAAGAAAATCTGAGCAGTGAGATAACTTTGGGGGCTGTTTCAGAGCATTTCCAGGCTGTGGAAACCATAGAGGCCTCTATCTCGGTACATACAGCACACACAAGGGAACTGACAACAGATCACATTTCTTTTCAGCAGTTTATACAAATGAAAGCTGCTGGCAGTATGTCAACCACTATTATTGATGCTCTCCCTGTACAGGGCACCAGGCAATGAGCTGAGGGGCATCTAAACAAATGTAAACAAGAACCATGAGGTCTACAGTCCACACAATCAATTCCCCTGGTTACACTGGTGACTATTTGACATCTTTGTTACATTTATGGGGACTAACAGAATTGTTAATCCTCTATTGTCTCTCTGGCCTTTAGCTCTTTAATTGATAAAGCCATAAATAATGCCATTTTTGAACCTTAGTTCAAAGAGTATTTTGCTTTCTCCCAGCCCTCACCCTGAGGATAACAGAACAGATAGGAAAGGCCACTGGCCTTGAAGACTGACTCGAATGCTTCCCTGACCTCCTTAAGTCTATCGCACCTCTCCAGGGACACTTATTTCACCAATTATTTAAGGGGAGCCTTCGAAACACTTACCCTTAAAAGTTATGATCATCCCATATGCACATGAAGTTGTAAAGAATTCCATTTTTCCATGTTGAAAAGTACAACTGGGGGGACTTCCATGATGATCCAGGGATTAAAGCTCTGCCTTGCAACGTGAGAGGCAAGGGTTCTATCCTTTGTCAGGGAATTAAGATCCCACGTGCCTAGAGCAACTACATCTGAATGCCACAAATACTGAGCCCAACCATCACAGCTAGAGAGTCCGTGCACTGCAATGAAAGATCTTACCTGACCAAACTAAGACCCGACGCAGCCAAATAAGTAATATATATTTAAAAAAAAAAAATAGTACACTACGTTTTTTGTGAAGCTGGTGGAAAAAATTATAATGGGCTGAGAGTGGTTGTGTAATTTGATTCCTTCTAATTAGCAGGTAACTGAATGAGACTAAGATTCATCTGAACAAACAGAACATTTCCTAGTATTTGACACCCTCTCTATGTGTATCCTGAATTGCCTCTGAATCCTCTCCCATATCCTATAATTAATGTTGTGTAAAGCCTTGGTGTCATTTAAGACCCCTGCTTCTCCTGTGTTCCTCACTTCTCCTTTATTCCTGCTTCTTCCGTTAGCGCTCACCCTTGGTGATGGACAGGGAAGCCTGGTGTGCTGCAGTCCATGGGGTCGCAAAGAGTTGGACACAACTGAGTGACTGAACTTAGCTGAATGAGATTACTACTGTTTGGGGAACCATCCTGGAGGGGGAATGAATTATACAAATGAGCCTGGAACCCAGGGCTGGTGCTGTTCCACCCAGAAGCAGGATCTGGCAAGTCTGATTTCTCAGAGTATGTCAGAGTTCATGCTTGTGTCACTTAATAAAAAATTAGTCCTTTTCATTTCTTATACAGTAACAGCAATAAGTCACTATTCATGCTGTATCAACTAAAAACAAAATGAGGGGATATGAGAGTCTAATCAGAGTAGTCAAAATTTTGGCGACCATGGTTCATCCCGAGAGCCAGCAGCAACTGCATCTTTCATCAAACCCATCGACTGCCTGCCTCGTCAGTTTCTTACCATGTTCAATTGTTGTTCAGTTGCTCAGTCTTGTCTGACTGTTTGCGACCCCGTAGACTGCAGCATGCCAGGCTTCCCTGTCCTTCATTATCTCCAAAAGTTTGCTTAAATTCATGTCCGTTGATTCGGTGATACCATCCAAACATATTTAACATTCAACCATGTTCAATGAGGTGGCCAAAAAGGGACAAATATTATTGACTTGAAGACTCATTGTTTCAGACTAAGCTTTTGAGAGCATAGTTACTAAGTGAGTAAATTGGTAATAATTTCAGTTTGCATGGGATTTTTCAGGTTTTATCACTAGAAGTCCTGGTCCCAGGAAATCCCAGTCCCATGCATACTGGGATGCTTGTCCCACTGGGAGGTGTAAATCAGAATTTAGGAACTCAGGGTTGAATCAATAGCTTTTTCCTCTTGAAGTGAAAACAAAGGGCATCTTTACAAAAGGTAAAATACTGAATCCATTAAAGGGATTCATTATTCATTCATCAGTTTTCTTAGTGAATCATCTAGCATGACTTCTCTCAAACATCTAATCAAGGGCAAAGCTGAGTTGGGTCACCTATAATGAAACTGCCGCAGGGAAAAAGTGGTTGGAAAACTTGACAAGCAGTTCAGCAGGGCGCAGGTGATGAGGCTTCTGTGACTTAACTCACATACATATGTTGAAAATTCCAGCATAAGTAGAGACTACCCTTGCTGTTTAGTCTCTCAGCCATGTCTTACTCTTTGCAACCCCATGGACTGTAGCATGCCAGGCTTCTCTGTCCTTCACCATCTCCCAGAGTTTGCTCAAACTCATGTCCATTGAGTCAGTGATGCCATCCTACCAGTTCATCCTCTGTCACCCCCTTCTCTTCCTGCCTTCATTCTTTCCCAGCATCAGCATCTTTTCTATTGAGTTAGTTCTTCCATTCAGGTGGCCCAAGTATAGGAGCTTCAACTTCAGCATATGCCCTTCCAGTGAATATTCAGGGTTGATTTCCTTTAGGGTTGCTGCTGCTGCTAAGTCACGTCAGTCGTGTCTGACTCTGTGCGACCCCATAGATGGAAACCCACCAGGCTCCTCCGTCCATGGGATTTCCCAGGCAAGAGTACTGGAGTGGGGTGCCATTGCCTTCTCCTCCTTTAGGGTTGGCTGGTTTGATTTCTTTGCAGTCCAAGGGACTCTCAACAGTCTTCTCCAATACCACAGTTCAAAAGCATCAATTCTTCGGAGCTCAGCCTTCTTTGTGGTTCAACTCTCATATCCATACATGACTCCTGAAAAAAACCATAGCTTTGACTGGATGGAACTTTGTCAGAAAAGTGATGTCTCTGCTTTTTAATATGCTGTCTAGGTTTGTCATAGTTTTTCTTCCAAGGAGCAAGCATCTTTTAATTTCATGACTGCAGACACCATCCACAGTGATCTTAGAGCCCAAGAAAATAAAGTTTGTCACTGTTTCCATTTTTTTCCCCATCTATTTGCCATGAAGTGATGGGACCCGATGCCCATAGTCAGTCATCATTCTTCTCTGAAAAAAAATTTGATGCCTGTTTCCTTGGTTGATGATCAATAAATCAGTTACCCTTTTCATCCACCATGTGATTGTCACAACCTGTATGAATCAGGTTCTCCAGAGAAGCAGGAAGAAAATAAGAAATAGACATATATAGAGGAAGAGACATTTTATTTTAAGGAACTGGCTTTCCTAAATGTGGACACTGGCAAGTTCAAAGTCTGCAGGGTGGAGGGGCAGGCTGGGGACCCAGGGAAGAGTTGCAATTTGAGAATGAAAGCAGAATTACCCCTTTCCCTAGAGAAAAGAACTTCAACTAATTGGATGAGGCCCATTCATCCACTTTATGGTGAGGGGCCAGGGTGTTAGTTGGTTTTACTGAAAGTTTATTGGCTAAAATCACCACCTTTTCTAAAAAAATAAGTTCACATCAGTTCAGTTCAGTTCATTTCAGTCGCTCAGTCATGTCCAACTCTTTGTGACCCAATAAATCGCAGCATGCCAGGCCTCCCTATCCATCACAAACTCCCGGAGTTCACTCAGACTCGCGTCCATCGAGTCAGTGATGCTATCCAGCCATCTCATCCTTGGTCATCCCCTTCTCCTCCTGCCCCCAATCCCTCCCATCATCAAAGTCTTTTCCAATGAGTCAACTCTTCGCATAACATCTATATAATGTTTGACAAAAATCTGGACACTTACCAAGTTTAACAGAAAATTGACCAGCATATGACCCAAGTGGCTTAACCTTTCAGTAAGAGACACTAACCCAGGGTTTCACAAACTGTAGTTGAAAATGTGGCCTCATGTCAGTTGAAACTCAGGTTATCTTTCAGGAAATAATACTCAATTCAGTAATAACCAGAGATGGGTAGGAAATTTCTGCTTTGTTTACCCTGTTTGATTTTATTATAACAAACAGGTACATATAGTTTACAATGAGGACTTGCATGCACCTTTAAAATGAGCCTCATAAAATGTGATTTCAAAGAAAAGTTGGTGTTTTTTTTTTTCCATAAGCTCTTTTGGTCTAGGTGCCCCCATCCTCCCCAGAGACATTTCTACTTAAACTTATTTTTCTTTGTTGTTTTGTTATCTAGTCACTCAGTTGTGTCAAACTCTTTTGCAACCCCCTGGACTGCAGCCCACCAGACTCGCCTGTCCATGGTATTTACCAGGCAAGAATATTGGAGCAGGTTGCCATTTCCTACTCAAGCGGATCTTCCTGATCCAGGGATTGAACCTGAGTCTCCCACATTGGCAGGTGGTTTCTTTTTTTAAAATTAACATTTATTTTAATTGGAGGCTAATTACAACATTGTAGTGGTTTTTGCCATACACTGACATGAATCAGCCCTGGATGTACACTGTGTCCCCCATCCTGAAAACCCCTCCCACCTCCCTCCCATCCCATCCCTCAGGGTTTTCCCAGTGCACCAGCCCTGAGCACCCTGTTTTGTGCATCGAACTTGGACTGGTGATCTATTTCACAGATGGTAATATACATGTTTCAATGCTATTCTGTCAAATCATCCCACCCTCACCTTCTCCCACAGAGTCCAAAAATCTGTTCTTAACATCTGTGTCTCTTTTGCTGTCTCACATATAGGGTCATCGTTACCATCTTTCTAAATTCCATATATATGTGTTAATATACTGTATTGGTGTTTTTCTCTCTGACTTACTTCACTCTATAATAGGCTCCAGTTTCATCCACCTCATTAGAACTGATTCAAATGTATTCTTTTTAATGGCTGAGTAATACTCCATTGTGTATATGTACCACAGCTTTCTTATCCATTCATCTGCTGATGGACATCTAGGTTGCTTCCATGTCCTGGCTATTATAAACAGTGCTGCGATGAACATTGGGGTACATGTGTCTCTTTCAATTCTGGTTTCCTCGGTGTGTATGCCCAGCAATGGGATTGTTGGGTCATAAGGCAGTTCTATTTCCAGCTTTTTATGGAATCTCCAGACTGTTCTCCATTGTGGCTGGACTAGATTTCTTTCCCACCAACAGTGTAAGAGGGCTCCGGTAGGCAGTTTCTTTAACATTGTTATGAAAAATTGCTGTGGAGTGTCCCCTTATTCATCTCAAGTTTTTGGCCACCTTGATTAAGAAATTTTACATCAGCTGTCTCAGTGAAGCCTGACCACTTGGCACTGGTGGTATAAAACAGTTTCAACTTCATTCAGCAAAGAAAATAGGGACATGATTGGGTTCATTATTCTTAACCCTAGTAAGCAAAGGAGTTAACCATGTCTGTGAACACAGAGACCTGAGTCCACAGTTGTCTCAGCCTCTTTCTGCTTCCTGACCTCTGGAGGCAATACGGAGGGACAGGAAGCAGTGGGAATTATGGCAAGTCATCACTGAGAAATGAGCCAGGACATGTGTCTTCAGCAGAAGGAATCTATGAATTAGCGTTTCCAGTAAAAACAAGAGCGTGTGCCTTCCTTCCTCCAACAAGCATGCCTGGAGCACTTGGTGTATACTAACAGCCCTCTACTAGGGGCGTCGGTTAGGGTATGGCTTGTATTTGGTTTGTGCTGTCAGGGTGGGTGTGGGGAGTCAAGCTGAGATAAAAGGTAAATGGATGATGGGGAAGCTACAGCAGTGGGCTTCATCCTAAGTGTGCCTGTTGCATAATTGAACTGGATCATCCATTGCAAGGCTTCGTGAAAAACCAGCTGTAGAAAGCCTTTAATTTAAAATGGAAAAACTCAATGATTTCCTCCTACTGGAAATTTAGAAGGGGAAAACCTCTATTATCTAATAAATTATCTGCATTAAAAATGCATTAGTCATCAATCTTCCTACCATCTGCTGACAGCTACATTGCTTATTTAAAAACAACACTGTCCCCTTTCTCTGAGCGGGGTTTTTATGGTTCTTTTGAAAGAAACTCATTACATTCAGCCATGGACGAAAGCAAACTGCTTTACAATAAATTTAGTATGTTATAAATAAGGGATTGTTTTGCATAATATTTTAATTACTATTTTAATTTAAGGCCTAATGCATTGCTGCTCAAAATGTCTGCTGCAGAAACCTGAAGAACATAGACCTTATTGTTGCTGGTAAACTCTAGAAAAAAGACCAGCATTTATTTTCCTTTGCTCTAACTGGATGACAAAGGATTCTTAGGTGCCCTGTGAACTATCCATAACAAATGGCATTTCCCTCCTTCCTTTGAAAGGTCGCTGAGCCCAGTTGTCCTAGATACCCAGTTACCCATGGTTAGAAAGGCAGATGCTTCAAAAGGCTCAATGACTCTGTAAGTGTATATTAATATGCTGTATTTAACTCTTTTAGAGCTGTAAGTGTTTCCATGGTTCTTTGTACAGCATTTCAGGAGATGCAAAAAGTATCATAAAAACTAATTATGATGGGTTTGTTTGTTTCAGGCAAGTGGATGATTTCTATCTTTGGTTGCTGAAGAAGTATTATTTACACCAGCAGTACCCAGCCTCTTTGGCACAAGAGACAGGTTTTACAGAAGATAATTTTTCTGTGAACCGTGGGCAGGGAGATGGTTTCAGGATGATTCAAGTGCGTTACATTTATTGTGCACTTTATTTCTATTATTATTAGACCAGCTCCACCTCAGATCATCAGGTAATAGGTCCTGGAGGTTGGAGACCCCTGATTTAAACATGAGAAGAAGCTGGTACTGAACAAATGACTCGGAACTCCTAGAAGGCAACAGCCCACTCTACTTCCTCTGTGTCCCGAGGGACTGAGTAGGAAAGGTGCTTCTGTAAAAAGAAAGTGGAAGAGACACCATATTACACAACATCCTGCCAAGTGGCAGGAGGCCGTTGGGAAAGTGAATGAGAAGAAGGAACCAATCAGGTTTGGGAGAAGGAGGAGGAAGGAGAGTTTCCCGCTGTCGGGAGGTGAGGACTCAGGAGAAGGTCGTGAGTAAGGGAGGTGAACAGTTATTGTGGAGACTGTGATGAAGAAATGATGAATGAACAGAGCCAACTTCAGAAAATAAGAGATTTTTCTCTCGTTTTGGAATACTTTCCTCTCTTCCCACTCCCAGGGAGAATCAAATCCAGTGTTTTCCTCTTTCCTTTCTTTTCTCTCCTCAAGTTTCTGTTTCTTTAGGGTCCAAGTGACCAGTTCCTTCCCACAGACAGTGGTCAAAGGAAAACCTTGGGTCCACTTCCTGTTTCCTCCATCTACTGGACCTTAGGCAAATCTCTTCCCCTCTTTGACCTCAGTTTCATCTGATATAAACTTGGAACACCAGGACACAGCTCACAGGACAAGAATGTATAACGCTTTCCCTGAGATTGTTGAGGTCTAGCCCAGGGCTGGGTGATTGCCCAATTTCTTGAGAGGAGGAATTCATATCTTTGACCCCTGATCCTCAGTGCTGACTGCCCGCTTCCCCTTAGTGTATCCTCCACCTGCTCCAAACCCTCAAGTCCACACTGTGACAGCAAATTCCCTGAGTTCCCAACCTGCCTAACTCAGTGCAGTTCAGTTCAGTCGCTCAGTCATGTCCGACTCTTTGTGACCCCATGAACTGCAGCACACCAGGCCTCCCTGTCCATCACCAACTCCCGGAGTTCACTCAGACTCACGTCCATCCAGCCATGAAATGCCATCCAGCCATCTCATCTTCTGTCGTCCCCTTCTCCTCCTGCCTGCAATCCCTCCCAGCATCAGGGTCTTTTCCAATGAGTCAACTCTTTGCATGAGGTGGCCAAAGTACTGGAGTTTCAGCTTTAGCATCAGTCCTTCCAATGAACACCCAGGACTGATCTCCTTTAGGATGGACTGGCTGAATCTCCNAAAATAAAGTCTGACTCTGTTTCCACTAGCCTAACTCAGGTCACCTGTAAATCAGACAGGTCATCAGAATCACCTGTAAATCTTCCTCAAAAGAGAAATTCCAGGAACAAATGAAATTAGAACCAGCGAAATTACTGAATCAGAATCCCAGAGGCAGAAGGAAGATGGTGTTGGTTCGTGATCTGACTGATCCCCACCCAGAAGACAAAGAGAGACAGAATAGAGGGAGCTGGTCCAGACTGACAGGTGGAGGGTCTCAGAAGAAGGGTAACTCACATACCACACACGAGGCTTGCTGTCATCCCTGCAAGACCAGTAGACCTCCACATGTGCTTACATCAAACTTTATAGGAGACCTTAACTGGGTTCAGCCACTCAGTGCCCTCTCACAGTTGTGTTCTCGAAGACAGCTCCCACCATGGGAACGATGGGCAGAATGCATGTTCCAAGGACAGGAAGGGGTGATGAGGAGCCTCCAACGACCCAAGTCCAGCTGGAGGGTTGACTGGTGGTCTCGTCCTCTCAGTGACCTCCTGCAATAGGTGGGACATGCATTTCTTACAGAAGCTCCCCATCTAATAACTCTGATGCATCATCAGGCTTGGGCTGCATTCAAGGTCTATTTCCTAGTGAGGAGCACTGTGTTCAATGCCTGCTTTCTGTGCCCATGGCTTTTGGTGACCTGTAATGTTCTAGAAGCTTCCATGGTGGTTTTCCTCCCCTCGGAGTTGACTGAGTTCTTTTCCTCCCATTTCACTACCTCACGTCTGCACCCTGCCCTGCCTTTCCCAGACTATCCAGTCCTCTGCATCCAAGCCCGGCTTTTCCATAAGCCAAGTTGACCGTAACCTCTTACTTATTCTTTCCCCTGGAACTTAGACATCTGATTGCCCAACATTCGGAGTACAAATCTGACTGTGTGTAGTGGTCGTATGCTTTAGCTCTTACTTTAAGACTGCACGGCTATTTCCTCCCAAGACTCCTGGCTTCTGCGGGGCATCAAGAATCCTTCCAGTTGGTCATGTGAACCCAGAGGGGCAGTCTCCCTTTCCTGACCTCAATAGAAATGCCTTGCATCCCTTATTAGGAGCCCACTCCTCAGGCATCCTTAGCTCTTTCAAAGCAAATCCAGCCTGTCTTGGATTTTCTGGCTAGTGCTGAGTCAACAGAATACAAATGTCTCCTTGGCAAGAGCCTCAGGAAAGGCATGATTAGAGAGGACACGCCTCCCACACATCTGTGAGACATCTCACTCATTATCCAGACCCGCCGGCCTCAGAGCCACTCATCGCCTCTATCACTTCACATCTGCGGATTCGGGGCTTCATCAATACTCCCTGGGCACTTAAATACATCACACACACACACACACACTGAACTGAAAGGAAGAGAATGAAGGCACCGTGTTTGTGTGTGTGCGCGCGTGCATGTCTGTGTAGTCCTAAGCCCAGTGGCAAAGGACTGATCCTGGACTGTGAACTATGTCTGTGTTTCTGATGAGGGAGCTGCCTTGGGCATAGAAGCAAGGAGCCCGTGTGTGCAGTGGAAGTTGAAACAAAGAGAATATACCAGGATATTTTCAGATGCAGGTTCCTACCTAATCACTTGAAAGTAGTTTGAACGATAACAACACCTATCTCATAAACCAAGAAGCTCAGAGGAAGGGTAATTCCCCAGACTGCTGTGACAGTTTAGGGATAGCCTCTCAGGCTCTTTCTCTCCTTCTAATCTGCACTTCCCAGTATTGGAATGTCCCTTCTTGGAACTGCAAGAGGACTGCTGCAGAGCCAGACATCACATTAACCACATCCAGTGAAAAATATTGGTACTTCCTCTTATGAATCTCTTTTATTGTTGTCCAATCACTAAGTCCTGTGTGACTCCTTGCCACCCCATGGATTGCAGCACACCAGGCTCCCCTGTCATTCACTATCTCCTGCAGATTGCTCAAATTCATGCCTGTTGAGTCAATGATGCTATCTAACCATTTCATCTTCTGCCACCTCCTTCTTCTTGTCCCTTCAATCTTTCCCAGCATCTGCGTCTTTTCCTACAAGTCAGCTCTTCACATCAAATGGCCAAAGTATAGGAATTTCACCTTCAGCACCAGTCCTTCCAATGAATACTCAGGGTTGATCTCCTTCAGGATTGACTGATTTGATCTCCTTGCTGTCCAAAGGATTCTCTCTTTTTATTAGGAAATCAACTTTTCTTAACATCCCTCACATATACATACAGCATTTTTTCCTTTTAGTTCCCTACAGCTAAGACTGGCTTCAAGAGAATCATCAAGACTATTTAGGAACATATCTGGTCTGGCTTGTGTATATCACGGTGGGAAGATGGATCTGGCAGGAAATAAGAAGCCATGGGACAGAGACAGGGATAGGTTTGCTGTTGGGTAAACAGCCAACACCAGTTGTTCCAGGGGCTCAGGACTAGATGAAGAGAAGGATGGAAGAATTTCCTGCCTGAATCTTAGATGGTCCCTCTAGGTCTATATGTAAAACAGATCCACTTTGCTGTCTACCTGAAACTAATACAACATTATAAATCCACTGTATTTCAATAATAAATTTTTCAAAGTATTACCTAATCAAAGAAAAGCTATGACCAACCTAGACAGCATATTAAAAAGCAGAGACATTACTTTGCTGACAAAGGTCCATCTAATCAAAGCTATGGTTTTTTCAATAGTCATGTATGGATGTAAGAGTTGGACCACAAAGAAAGCTGAATGCCAAAGAATTGATGCTTTTAAACTGTGGTGTTGGAGAAGACTCTTGAGAGTCCCTTGGACTGCAAGGAGATCCAACCAGTCCATCCTAAAGGAAATCAGTCCTGAAGGACTGATGCTGAAGGTGAAGTTCCAATACTTTGGCCACCTGATGCAAAGAACTGGTTCACTGGAAAAGACCCTGATGCTGGGAAAGACTAAAGGCAGGAGAAGAAGGGGACGAGCATGAGATGGGTGGATGGCATCACCGACTCAATGGACATGAGTTTGAGCAGGCTCCAGGAGTTATAGACAGGGAAGCCTGGTGTGCTGCAGTCCGTGGGGTCACAGAAAGTCAGACACGACTGAGCTACTGAACTGAACTGAATTGATAAGTGGAACTAATTTGAATACTGATTGAAATATATAAAATAACCAGGAAAATGTGAATTGACAGGCTATCTGACAATACTAAAGAATTGTTAAAATTATTATTAATTATTAAATTATTAAAATTACTAAAAATATTATTAAAAATTTTAGATGTGACAACAATATAGCAGGTATTTTTTAAGGAAGCCTTGTCCTCTAGAAATGCATCCTGAAATATCTTCATATGAAATAACATCTGGGACTTGCTTCACAATAGCTTGGAATGGGAGGGAATAGATGAAACAAGATTTTCTGGGTGTGGATGACTGTTGAAGCTGGTGATGGGAAGCCAGGGTTCATTAGATAATTCTTTCCACTTTTTGACATACTTGAAAATTTGCGGCTCAGCTGATAAAAAATCCTCCTGCAATTAGGGAGACCTGGGTTCGATCCCTGGGTTGGGAAGATCCCCTGGTGAAGGGAATGGCTACCTGCTGCAGTATTCTGGCCTGGAGAATTTCCCGGGGTTGCAAGGCCTGGAGAATTCCATGGACTGTGTAGACCATAGGGTCACAAGGAGTTGGACGTGGCTGAGCAACTTTCACTTTTTTCACTTGAAAAATTTGCATAAAATAATTTTTAAATAAAGTTACATAAACACTTTCTAAACACAAAAATTTCACTTTTGATGAGTGATACAAATTATAGAAAAGATGTTTATTTTAAGATTACTTGTAATGGAAAAAAACTAAATATTGAATCATGGGTTAAGTAGATTATATTAATTCCTTTCAATATAACAATATGTCCCCTTCAATTATGTTTAGGAATAGTTTTTAAAGACATGGGAATATACTTACATAATATTAACTAAAATATATATCAAGATTATAATATTATCTCAAATAAAAACAAGGTACATCACATAATAGGATGTTTCTAAATTGCCTTATCACCATGATTTTTATTGAGGGGAGTATGATCTTGTGGTTAAAAGGGCAGGTTCTAGAGGGAATTGGAGCCTCAGCTGAAACACATACTAGCTGTAACCTTAGGTAAATCCCTTTACCTCCATGTTCCATTCTCTTAAATGGGTGCAGTGGTGGCACCTATCTCATAGGTTTTAAGAATTAAGCACATGGATTTATTTAAAACACCCACAACAATGCTGCCACATAGTAAGCTCTTTACAAATGTTGGCGGTTACTACCATTCGCAGGATAGTGCATATAATACCCACTGATACGGACTGCCTGAAAACTGGTGGTTTGTATGGATCCTGTTTCTAATTTTCCAAAGCACCACTGCCACATGATTCTATTTTATTCTTGTAACAGCACAGTGAGAAAAGAAATCAAATAATAACTGTTTACAAAATGAAGACTAAAACTCAGTTGCAGGGAGTCGAAGGAACTTTCCCGAGGTGCCCCCAGGGATCTTCCAGAGGTCCTGAATGTTCTGTCTTGGCCTCCTGGCTTCTTTCTTCCAAGACACCTTTCTGTGAGCAACCAAGGTCATTGTGTGAAGGGCTGCTAGCCGCTCTCCATCAGGCCCAGACATTATTTTTACTCCCTCTGCTCTGGTAGATAATGGCTCCAAATTCCAGGGCTGGAGTGATAAGGCCTCCCCCAAGCTAAGCAATGAAGACTCTGAGACCGCTTAGTGTACCGGGAGCCCGCGATAGCTGATATCGCCCTGCCGCTCCAGCTCGGTTCATGTCTCCAGCCTGAGCTGGTCCTATCTGGGCACCTCCTGAAGGATGGTGTCCTCACAGGCCATCCAGACTGTGAGCGCCTTTATCTGCATCCCCTGTTTAGCCTTCTATTTTTATGCAAATAAGCCCTTGCCTTTGTGGCTTGTGGATAAATGGCCACTGCAAGCTGGAGGTCTTCTAGTGAAAGAACAGGAAGTGATCTTATAGAATAAGAAGTCACATTTGTATTTTTTAAAGACATGGAAACTTGGGCCCAAAGTGACCAAATGGATCTCCCAGGGTCATGTTGCTAAGTGAGAGCAGCCAGTCCATATATTGAGACCTCCATAGACCATATTTCTGTCTCTACCCTAGAACCCCAGTTGAGCTGGAAAAAACAATCATCCATCAACATCAGTCTATCACTTACTGTGTGTGTTCATGAGAGAGAGGTTTTAAAAAAAAAAAAGCTGAAAGAGAGGCAGAGAGTGTGTGTGGGGTGGGGAGGAGTTTATCCCCAGATTACTGGTTTCTAAACTGTTGGACTCACCTCCTTAAAGCAGAAATTATGCTCAGTTTAGTCTTCAGTGGAACTCTATTTTTTAAATAAAATGTATTTTCATCTTTAAAATAAATATAGATGGTTAATCATTGTCCATTTTTATTGGACTCAATTGACATCTTTAAATCAGTTAGACAGGTAGGCCATTAGACGGAGCTGGCACCACGACTATGGCAGCCTGTGTAAGCCAACGGCATTCCAAACCTGTAAAGGCGAGTTTTGAAACCAAAATCTAAAGACAACCAAACACAAATAGCCAACTAGGCTTTAGGCTACAACCAACCAATCATTTTCTCACTTTGTTCCTGCCATTTCTGTATAATTCTCTCCCCTGATCCTGTCAGCAGAGCATTCCTAACCACCTCCAGGTTGAGGTTGCCCAATTCAAATAGATTTTTGTTCCAAAAATCTCTTAAAATCTGTAACATGCCTCAGTCTTTTTTAAACAGTACTGAAAGTCCAAGGACTTCCCAGCTGGTACTAATGATAAAGAATCTGCCTGCCAATGCAGGAGATGCAAGAGACATGGGTTCAGTCCCTGGGTTGGGAAGATCCTTTGGAGGAGGAAATGGCAACCTACTCCAGTATGCTTGCCTGAAAAGTTCCATGGACAGAGGAAAAGTACAAATCAAATGACTGCCAGTAAATACAATATTTTAATACGAAAAGAGAGGGAACCACATAATAAAGACTTTTTTCTTACCATACAAAACCAACTGGCTGGTGGGGTTGGAGAGACACAGGCAAACTCTGGGAGGTATTGGCTGAGTCTATTGTCTCGATCATGGTGATGGAATCACAGGTGTTCCGAGATGTTCAAACTCATCAGAGTGTCCACATTAAATGCATGCAGTTCTTTATCAATTGACCTCAATAAGACTATTTTTTAAAAGGATAGGGCAAAGTAATTATAAGTCAAAAGGCAAAGATGAAAGAGGGGTTAAAATAATAATTGGAAGATATAAACAAAGGGAATAATAGTCAAGACTGCTTAATAGTAGGACGTCCCTGGCAGTCCAGGGGTTAAGACTCTGTGCTGGCAATGCAAGGGGTGCAGGTTCGATCCCTGGTCGAGGAACTAAGATTCTGCATGCCAGTCGGTGTGGCCAAGAAATAAACAAATAAATTAATGAAAGCATCAAAATAAAATTTTAAAAGGAGTAAACTAATTTTTTAAAAAGGATTGTTTAATAAAAATGTAATCATAATTGACATCCTCATACACACAGAAAAAGTGGCAAATAATTCATGTTCGCCATCCTTGCTAATTTCAGCAGGACTAGAAAATTCCTGGAGTCAAAATCCAGGATCTTAGACCCAGCCAGGAGCCCAGAAAGACCAAAACCTCCCCCAATTCTCTCCTAACAGAGGAGAATGCTCCTCCTGATCAGGAGTTCTTAACACCACCTAATCTTGAGAAGAAATTCTTACCATCGGGGTGTGTGTGGAGACCTGCAGGAAGGGATCTGCCTC
Organism: Redunca redunca; assembly: GCA_006410935.1. Taxonomy (NCBI): domain Eukaryota; kingdom Metazoa; phylum Chordata; class Mammalia; order Artiodactyla; family Bovidae; genus Redunca; species Redunca redunca. The sequence continues at coordinate 75,675 of SJYQ01008605.1, read as the reverse complement.
TGGAGCCAATACCTATTGGCCCAGCCTGCCAGCCTCCAGCAGAAACTAACTAGGGGGTGAGGGTATTTGTAAAGGCTCTTCTTCTCCCCCAGCTCTGCAGTCATCTTGGTGATCATGGCAACACACTTAGAAATGAAACTCAAATGTGACCCATGGGCTTTGGCTGGTAAGATGGGCGAAAAGGTCCCACAGGGTGTGCACTGGCCTACAGAGGACACCCCCAAATGATCTAAGGTTGTCCAACAGGGCCTAGCAAAGCCAGCCTGGTTCACACAGGCAGCCCCCAAGGCTGACACACCTGGGAGCTTCCGAACTTCTTTTGTACTAGAACGAGGAGGGAAAAGTTGCTACTGCAAAGGCAAGAGGTCACGATGAGATGCAGACAAGGCAGAGCCCTCCTTCCCTGCCCACCCCACCCCCCAGTCCAGCCAGACTGGATCTGAGCCCCAAGAAAGAGGTCTCAGGTCAATAGGATCAGGGACCAGGGGGCTGCTTATATAGAAGGCACTGTTCCATTTACTCTACATACAAGATGTCATTTAATTCTGACCATCCTTGAGGGAGGTACTGCTATCATCCAGACTTTACAGATATGGAAACTAAGTCACAGAGAGGGTAAGCAGTTGCCTCAAAGACACGCAGTAAGAGAGAGAGCCCAGATTCCAATGGAGAGCATGAAACTCTTAACCACTGAGCCACATGGCCTCTTAACCACATGGCCTCAACTCCACAGGCAGCAGTGCTGTGACACGAGACAACATGCCCCCGTCTTCCCAGGAACCCAGAGACGTGAAGCGGAGCAGGACCTGGGGGAGGCCTGGGAACAGGGACTGCAGTGGCCTCTTGACCAGGACAGTGGAGCCGATGGAGTGAGCCAGAAGGTGCTGCTCACTTGGACACACCAGACACACCCAGGGTCCAACGGGCCCTGGATCTGCTCTGGAGAGACGGGTGCTGGGGGTCCCAGGGACTCAGGTGTCCAGCTCTTAAAGGGAATGGTCACAAAGAGGAGAATGAGAAACCCAGTAGTACTTCCTTTACCCCTCCTCCACGCCTTCCCTGTACCCTGTCCTGTGCTTCCCAGGGCAAGGCAGTGTCCTCAACGGCTCAAATTACCAGCATAGCATGGAGGAACCCAGCCGTTACATAAACCAAGCCAACTGCATCATTTCAGAGATGTGCTCGGGATAACCACCAAGCTCGCTGAGTCCCCAAGACTTAGCAACACCCTCTGGGCTCCCAAACTGGAGCAGGAAGACTGGCTTTTGGTGAGACGGGAGCTGTGACACATGAAATGGTAGGTTGCGTTTATGATGAAAAAGAAGGAAAAGCAGCAGCCGGATCACTATTTTCCTGGGAGCCCAGGGTTGCCTGTCAGGTGCATCGAAGTTGTCTAATTGCGGCCACCAGCAGACCATAGGGTCCCCTGGGGCAGAGGGAGCTTGAGGGGGGAGACCCAGCCCCACCCTCGCTGGGGATTCAGGTGACCATGCCATCAGGGTCTTGCTTCAGTTAGGAGATGCCAGCTCCTCCTCTGCAGGCTTCCTTGTGTCCGGAAGCCAGAGCTTTATCATTCCTCAGTCATCCTGCAAGTTGCTGAGGCTTGAAAGCTCCCACAGAGGTGGCTGCTGGAGCATGGCTGCCGGGACCGCCCACGTTAAATTGCTTCACACGGGGGTACCATTTATGGGGCCTTTGCTCTGTATTTAAAGCCACAGCCAGTGATGGACTTTCGCTGTTGGAAAGCGCTCCGGTCCCCTGCACATTGCTTTATAACTGATGGCAGAAGATGTCCTCTCTTCGGTAAATTGTATCTGGCCTTTCCAGCCCTGCAGTAATTAATGTTTGTTCTCATCCAATGGGCAGATTCAAAGAAATACAGCTCTCATTATCTCTCACTCAATTAAGAAAAATGGTCCTCGGTTCCCACGACTCAAATGCTGCTACAAAGCTGAAGTTGCTTGAATTACATGGCTGGGAGGACCAGGAGGGCATCCTAGCCCTCTCTGGGGCTCCAGCCCCATCCCCAGCAGCACCCAGCCTCCTCTAGTCTCCTCTAGTGCCCCCCAACCATACACATTCCACACCTACTTCCTAAGGAACCAGAAGGATGATAATAGTTAGTGTTCGTTGAGTGCTTACTAAGTCCCAGGTACCATCATAAACAACATGCGTGGACTAGTTCATAAATGAGACATATGGACCATCACAAAAACACACGAAGCAGCTTTTACAAGATGAATATGAATTAGCACATCATAAATGATACAGATGAATCAGTTCACTTAGACATGGTCATGTATTTATGATGCCCAGAAGTCATTAGTTGAACAAGAACTATTTGGGGGATTTAAGACTATATGTTTATATTCTTCCTTAAAGATTGTGTTTGAAATAAACACATAAAATATTTATATTCTCAGAGAAAACTTACAAATCTTCTAGCGTATGTTGGTGGTCTCCAGTGTGAGAATCTCTCCTTGTAACATAATAATATGTTTTCATTCTCTCTACAACTTGAGCTGATATAAACAGTCTTTAAAGGAATTTGATTTTAGTTTAAATAGGCAAGACTTCTTTGAATTGTTCTTTTTTCCTCATTTATTTTTGTCAAAGTCCGTGTATTTTCAAATTAATTTTTATTGGAATATAGTTGCTTTACAATGTCATGTTAGTTTCTGCTCTGCAGCAAAGTCAGTCAGTTATGTTGCTGCTTTTTGGTCACCCAGTTGTGTCCACCTCTTTTGCAGCCCCATGGATGGTAGCCCACCAGGCTCCTCTGTCCATGGGATTTCCCAGGGAGTCAGTTGCCATTTCCTTCTCCAGGGCATATTCCCGATGCAGGGATTGAAAACAAGTCTACTGCCCATGTCTGTTGCATTAGAGGCAGGTTCTTTACTGCAGAGCCACTGGGGAAGCCCCCAAATACATAGATCCAGTCTTTTTTAGATTTTCTTCCATTTCAGTTCAGTCGCTCAGTGGTGTCCGACTCTTTGTGACCCCATGAACCGCAGCACGCCAGGCCTCCCTGTCCATCACCAACTCCCAGAGTTTACCCAAACTCATGTCCATCGAGTCGGTGATGCCATCCAGCCATCTCATCCTCTGCATCCCCTTCTCCTCCTGTCCCCAATCCCTCCCAGCATCAGAGTCTTTTCCAATGAGTCAACTCTTCGTATGAGGTAGCCAAAGTATTGGAGTTTCAGCTTCAACATCAGTCCTTCGAATGAATACCCAGAACTGATTTCCTTTGGAATGGACTGGTTGGATCTCCTTGCAGTCTAAGAGACTCTCGAGAGTCTTCTCCAACACCACAGTTCAAAAGCATAAATTCTTCAGCGCTCAGCTTTCCTCAGAGTCCAACTCTCACATCCATACATGACTACTGGAAAAACCATAACGTTGACTAGATGGACCTTTGTTGGCAAAGTAATGTCTCTGCTTTTGAATATGCTGTCTAGGTTGGTCATAACTTTCCTTCCAAGGAGTAAGCATCTTTTAATTTCCTTCCATTTAGGTCATCACAGAGCACTGAGTCAAGTTTCCTGTGCTACACACTAAACTCTCATTAGTTAACCCATTTTATACATAGTAGTGTATAGATCAATCCCAATCTCCCAATTCATCCCTTCCCCCTTTTCCCCTTGGTAACCATAAGTTTAAGAGTTGAACAGGAATTTGATTAAGAGTTCAACTTCTACTACTGACACCTGTGAGCTGAGTGGTCTTGGCAAGTTACCAGGTGGAGACCTACATTGCTGTAACTGATCAAAGCCAAGTAGTCACCATGTGCAGCTCCAGTGTTGCTATCTGCATGGACCAGTTCCCTTACTATGTTCCCTTTCCTCAGGCTACACCATAGGCAGCGGATTCCCAAATGGTAGTGAATGGACCAGGGGCATGAGGGAAAGGAGAGAATGGATCAAAATCCATCACCATCCTTGAAAATAATGCCTGTGATTTATGTCTGGGCATCTGCAAGTTGGGTTTGAAAAGAACCAGCTGTGGGTGTGTTAACTGGCAGGGCCTCTCTGGAGGACAATTTGCTAGTATGTCAGAATTTCAAATGCATGTCTGCTTAGACCTAGCAATTATACTTCTAGGAATCTATCCTAAAGAATGGGGGTAGAGGGTGTATGTACCAGGATATTTATGGCCATATTGTGTGGCCTAGTGTGGGGCTGAAAACAACCTAGTTCAGGGACCTACTAAATAAATTATGGTATATTTGTTCAATGGAATAGTATGTAGCTATAAAAAACAAAGGCAGCTTTAACTAAGTTCAAGGGGAACAATCTCCAAGATATTTTGCAAGCTAGAAAAAAAGCAAGAAGTTATCATTGGCATATCATTTTAAAGTATCCATACTCATTTGCTCATCAGTGAATAGAGTATCTCTACAAGAAATCAAAACTTGATAATAGTTGCTCTCTCTGGGGAAAGGACTCGGGGGGCTTGAGATCAGGAGTGAGGGGGATACTCATTTTTGTTGTGTATCATTTTGCATCTTGAATTTGTGACATAATAGGAGCCAGGTGGGGACTTCCCCGGTAGTACACTGGTTAAGAATCTGCCTTCCAATGCAGGGGACGCAGGTTCTAGCCTTGGTCAATGAACCAAGATCCCACATGCTGTGGGGCTATTTGTGGTACAACCAGAGAGAAACCTGAGTGGCACAACTAAGATGTGACACAGCCAAATAAATACTTGAAAAAAAAAAGAGGGAGACGGTGGGCCTCATTCAATCAGCTGAAGGCCTCAAGTTCAGGAAAAAAAGATTGTATTCCTCCTAAAAAGGAAGAGGGGGTTCTGTCTCAGGACTGCCTTCAGACTTGAGACTGCACCACCAACTCCTCTGGGTCTCAAGCCTGCTCGCCTGCCCTGAAGATGCCAGACTCGCCAGCCTGCCACAGTTGCATGCCTTATTTTAATTCCTTAAAATAATGAGGGGTGGGGGAGAGGTGCGTGGGTTCTGTTTCTTTGGCTAATACACTGTCCCGAGTACTATCTATCACACATCACACCTGGTGTAGCCAATGCTAATCTCTTGTTTCCAGGTCCAGCCAGCCAGGCTGGGAGGTCTCTGTGAGTAGGCACTCTATCTCCATCATCAATGGTTTTCCATCACTCAGCAGAGAACCTGCATCAGGAACGGGAGTTCACTAAAGACGTGTTGTTGAAGGAAGCAACACTTTTAACTTTTTTGCTTGGCCTTACCGTGTAGTGTGTGGGATCAACATGCAAGATCTTATATTAGTTCCCCTACCTAGGATGGAACTGCGCCTGGTGCAGTGGAACCACAGGAGCTTAACCACTGGGATGCCAGGAACGTCCCAAGGAAGCAACGCTTTTAGTGACGAGTTCAGATACGAAATACTTGGGTTTGGCTCATCTACAGATCAGCATCTAAATCAGCTCATTGACGAGGGGAACACAAAGAAAAAGAACAGAGAAAAAACAACCTTCCCCATTTACTGTCAATTTCCAGGACACTTCATTTTACATGTTTCTTCTTATACAGCCATCTGAAGACCTATCCAAGGCAAGTCACAGTTCAGAATCTACCGAGCTGACCATGGTAGTCAGATTTCCCCAATGTCAGACTTAGCCTACACTGACTCAAAAAATCAAGAATTCTCCTTGGAAATAAGATATATAAATAGAAAGAGTAACAAAGAAAGATGTTAATATTATCATCCTCCCTTAAACCTCAAATCTGTAGAACTTTATCCACCATTTGAAAAGAAAAAATTAGGATCCTTGACTCCAAAGGCAAAACACCATTCCTGAAAAGCAGATTGAATCCTAGATCAGAAAGCTCTGCAGATATCTTCCTCACAAGTTTTCATCATTTGCCATAGTTTTAAAGGATTACAAATGAATTCATCCTTGACAAGTCACTCTGAATCAATCTGAATTCTCAGGTGTATAAAGAACAGTTGGTTTAGTTTTCTGATCAATAAGACCATTCTCATTGTGCACCAACACCAACTGTGTCCCATAGGAAAGCTGACTTATAAGTGTGTCAAATGGAGATTTTATGTTACTTCCTGTTTTTACTGCTTTGCCATCAGCTGTCACCCCAGAACCTATAGGCTATCCCCTGGGAGAAGGAGGCAGAGAGCATGAGGCCCTCAGAGGTTATCCTTGAAAGCAGGACACACTCAGCTTTGACCTGGTCTATTGAAATCAATAGAACAGGGTGTAGAGAAATGAGGCAGATGGCAGAGGGTAGGTACATCAGTATTTTTCTTCATTAAAGAATTTGCATTGAACCCTATTAAAGAACAAGGGGATTAAATTGACCATGAGAGATACAAAAAGCGTATGCAATGAATCATATCGCAAATGAATTTATATCGGCACTATAGGATTTATTGTATAGGTTTATTTTTCTTTTAATGAAGTTGTCTTGTTTCTTTCCATTCTAGGTTATGTGAAACAGTAGAGTTAGAAGCATAAACAAGATACTATATGACCTGTAGTCCCACCATCAAGAGACACAACTACTGACATGTTAATATATTTGATCACAATATTTTCTTCATGTGTTTTTTTTTAATAAAATTGTGAAGGCTGCTTTTTCCACTTAACACTATAATAAAAAATTCTGTGTGTTATTATAACTTCCTCTTCCTTATGAGTTCGCATTATCCTTGTGTTGTGAGATAAAACCTCTTCTAGGTCCCCAGAGCTAGTAAGCAATAGAGCTAGGATTCTTTTCATGTTCTAACCACCTATAAAGCCACCTTCTACTATTTCAAACAACCTTAAATATAGCTATTTCTTTGGATCCCATAAATCACCTTTTGATAATCTATATGGAATGTGAAATGTACAAGATGAACTTGGGACATCTCGAAGTGCAGAAAAAGCAAGAAACTATTAAAGACTAAATAGATAATGTCAAAAGGAAGCCAACTTGAAAGAGAGCCCATTAGGCAAAGTGGAACATTATGACTACTAAAAGAATAATAATCACACTCAATTAAAATATTATGTATATATGTGATTCATGATACTTTTCTTAAACTTTCTAGTTGCCACTGGATGTCATAAGGGCACTAACTCATTGCTCTGGAAATTGATAAATATATGGAAAGAATAAAGAATTGGCCTGCGTTTCCTATACAAACTCCGTTTCGAGGAAGCCAAGAAACTGATGAGGATGAATTATTCTTTACAGAAGAATTATGGCTAACTCACACAGAGAATCATGGCTAATTTGCTGACTAATTATGGCTAACTAACTGGCAAGAGAATTGCATTCAATCCTTAATGAAACTCTGTATCTAAGTAATGGTCATCAGTGAATCCTAAAATTATAGGTGAAATGTTCTTAAGAAACTCTCAGGACATTCTGACATCACCTGGACGAATTGGTGACATTTCTGAAAGTGGGGCAACCAGATTTCCTAAGCTCTTGATATGATTCCACGGGAAGTATACATCCTAAGAATTAACATGACCCCCAAACCATCTGAACTTAAATCAAGTCACAGTTCTAACTACCAGTTTACAGCAAACACAAAGAACAGAGGAGCAAGTTAGAAACATCATATAAAAATAACTATACATTTCTAGAAATGGGTACAGTTCTGTAAAGGATGAGTAATCTGATTTATCCAACAAATTCAATGGTATGAGAGGGGAGGGGGGACCACATAGATTAAAATAGTTAAGAGATATGGCAACCATGCAGTTTATGAATGTCATTGATTCTTATTACTTAAGTAGACCAATCGTAAAGAAAAATTTGAGATGACTGGAGACATTTGAATATAGATTGGGTATTAGAATATGTAATATCTTATTGTTATTTGGGGTATAATAATATTCAGGTAGTCTAAGCCTGGTGGCTTAGACTGTAAAGAATCTGCCTGCAACGCAGGACACCAGGGTTTGATCCCTGGGTTGGGAAGATCCCTAGGAGGAGGGAATTGCTACCCACTCTAGTATTCTTGCCTAGAGAATTCCATGGACAGAGGAGCCTAGTGGGCTACAGTCCATGGGGTCCCAAAGAGTTGGACACAACTGAGCAACTAACACTCCACTCAACACTCATATTTTTATATCAGTGTTATATTTTTGAAGTCATATTAATTAAAGGCAGATAAAATATTTTATGTGGAAAAGGATGCAGTGTCTGATATTCAAATATTCCAGGAAAAAATCGTGTGTGTGTGTGTGTGTGTGTGTGTGGTGGGAGCAGGCAGGAGGTGGTAAAGATGGGTAAACAAATAAAATTTGCAAAATGTTGATTATTGTTGAAACTGAACAATGGGTGCCCAGGGGTCTACTACACTATTCTTTCTACCTTTGTGCATGTTTGGGAAATTCCCTAATGAAAAACTTTAACACTAATAAATGATGTTTAAGAGGACATCAAGACCTATAGAAATAAAATTCCAAACTTGCCAAGGACTAGAAAGTAATGAAATAAACAATCTGAGGAAAATAAAACTCTCATAAAATCTCTTTATAATCTATATGCTGATTTCTTACATATATTTGAAATTTGGAAACACTGCAAATATTATCTGATTAATTTAATGATTGAAAATTTGAAAAAAAAATGGATCACCTACAATATGTTTGTTTGGGACTTAATACCACCACACATTTAGTAGAAAATCATCAAAACTAAGTTTAGGACTTGCCTGATTGTCCAGGGGTTAAGAACTCACCTGGCAATGCAGGGGACATGAATTTGATCCCTGGTCCAGGAAAATCCCTGTCACAGGGCAACTAAGCCCATGTACTCAACTACTGAGCCCACACTCTAGAACCCAGGAGCCATGGCTACTGAATCCCAAGCACCCTAGACCTGCCCTGCAACAGGAGAAGCCGCCGCAATGAGAAGCCTGCACACCGCAGCTGGAGGGTAGACACTGCTCGCTGCAGCGAGAGAAAGCCCGGCACAGCAAAAACAAACAAATAAATAAATTTATATTTTAAGAAACAGTTCAAGAAAAAAATTCGGTGAATTGAAAGATCTACAATATGCTCAGTGAACATGTCTTTCTCTTTGCCAAGAAGTAATTTGGGGGTGGAAAGAGAAGATCAATTTGCCGATCAGTTGTCTGTGATCCTCTTTAAAGAGGATAAGGTGATGGTTGGATTTTTTTCCCCCAAAATCTGATGCTGGAAATCCCAAAGTGAAGCAAAATTAATTGTGAGTGGAGGGAAGAAAAGAACAATTCTAACAACCTTTCTCTTCCAGGGAGACAGCAAAGCAAGCTAATAGCATCCAGGGGTTAAAAATAATTCCATTTACCATCTGCCCATACAGTCTATATAATGACAGACCGAGATCTAATTTTTTTAAAAACTTCCTACATTAAAAAATACTTCAGAAACATCTATCCAAACAAAAGATTAGAACTTGATTAAAAAATAAATAATTGAAACACCAAAAGCTCACTGAGAGATGAGATGCTGTGTGAAGATGCCTTCCCATTGAAACAGAGCCCTTTGTGTTCAGCACAAGGTTTTCTGCTGAATGAAACTACTGAATATTTTAATTTTCAATTTGTAAGGGAAAATTATTCACTCTTACTCGCAGGTCTATTTTAACCCCAGAGTTACAACAACTGGGAAAATGCATTTGTAAGATGCCTAAACCAGAGTATGGTCTTAGGTTCCTGGGGACCAGCTTCTGAGATGGAAGGTCACACGCAGGGGCTTTTGAGGGGAGAAGTGCTCTCACATACCCGCTTTGAGGGCTGAGGGAGGCAGGATGGGCTGTAGCGAAAAGCTGAGCTGGGATGCAGTTTCAGAAGGAGCCTTAGTGATACCAGAGGGAGACGGCAAGTGGACATGGCCCTTCGGAGACCCTCACAGAGGCAAGGGGGACAGGCCTTTGTGTCCTTACAGGAGCCCATCTCCAGATGCCATTGGAAATTGGCTGTAACCTTAACTGAGGCATCGCCCTTTGGCCGAGGGCCATTCCTGAGCGGGACTCACTGGCAAGTACCTTTGCAGAAGTCAGTCAACCCTTCTGACCACCTAAGCAATGAATGCTTCATTCCTGAAGCAGAGACCCCCTAGATCTATTACAGCTCACCCCTCAAGCCCTCCAAATCCAATTCCTATATACACTGATTTTGTCTCACATGGGAATGCATGCGTGCTAAGTTGCTTCATTGGTGTCCAACTCTTTGTGACCCCATGGACTGTAGCGCGCCAGGCTCCTCTGTCCATGGGATTCTCCAGGCAAGAATACTGGAGTGGGTTTCCTTGGCCTCCTCCAGGGGCTCTTCCCTCCATGTGATTCTGGATGATCCCTTCTTCTGGGGGAAATGTTAAGAAGAAGGGAGATTGTTGGGATGAACTCCAGCCGCCACCACAGCTGGTACCACTGCCTCCCTCCCAGCTATCCTTTCTAGAGCATCCCTGCTAGTCAGGGTAGCTTACCTGTGGGGTGAACCAGTTCTCATCTCTGAGGGCTCCGAGCCCTCAAGGGGTGACCTTGAGGACATGGCCGTGGTGGTAAATGACCAAAGTCAAGCCATAGCTGCTCTACTTATTCTTTTAGCTTTAAAATGTGGCCAGGGAGTCCCAAGGAACAGCCTAGTGAATCACGTGGGTGGATGTGGCTGTAACGAGGCAGCAGCAATAGCTTCAAGCTGAATGCAGTTCTCACCATGTCCCCTGATAGGAGCAACCTCTCCCTGAACACCAGGGCCCGAGAGACTAACTGTGCAGTGATGAGGAACACAAATTCCCCAAGCAGGTCGTTGAGAGTAATGGTCAGTGGGCCCAGCCTCCTTCCAATCCTTGTTTTACAGGCCATCAATTCCACCTATTGGGAGCACAGCACTATACAACAGACGTTGATTTAATGCCACCCAGTCCTCCCGGGGTATCATCTCCAGGCTGTCACCTTAGCTGTGTCTTCCAAAGGCTCTATTAGGCAGGCGGCTTCTGGGTGGTGTGTTTCTGTGTAGGCAGGCTCCAGTTGCTACTAAATGGGCTTCTTGGCCCAGGGTCACATTGTGTATAATCCCATGCCAGTTTATCAGATAACCTAAAAACTCATGGATGGCAGTTCCAACTGAGTCAATTTAGGCAGGAAAGGCAAAGGTGTTTCCTGGAATACGCATTAATTCTGGTCATTGCCACTGGCAGATTGAAAGGGATCCCATGCCATCAAGTTGCTAACAAGTAACTGGCTGGTCAGGGGAGGACGTAGCTTTGGGGTCTTAGAGTTGGAGTCTGTGCTGCCAGGTTGGATATGTAGCAATGGTAATGCACTAAGTCTGTTCTTGATGATTAGGATCCTGGTTTTATTTGTTTATTCTATTTATTATTTTTTCTGGCAGCACTGGGTCTTCGTTGCTTTTTTATTTGTTTATTTTTCTTTTGCACTGGCTTTCTCTAGTCGAGGGGCCAAGCTTCTCATCGGAGCCGTCTCTCGTTTCAGAGAACAGGATCTAGATGTGCGGGCTTCAGCAGCTGTATCACTCAGGCTCAGAAGTTGTGGCATGGCATGTGGAATCTTCCTGGACCAGGGATCAAACTCATGTCCCTTGCACTAGCAGGTTATCCACTGCACCACCAGGGCAGTCTAGGATCCTGGTTTCACATGGGGTGGAGTGGCAAATTAAATGGGGGCCTGATGGGGCCCACTACCCTGGCAGTGTGGAGTCTGTTAAGGGAGCAGATATCGCTGCCACTCTCCCCATTTGTGATACAGTTTTTTTAAACTAATCTCTCAACCATAGTGGGAACATCTCAGGGTCCTCCTCCATGTGGCCTTCTCCTCTATAGCAGCTCACTCTACAAACCAGAGAGACAATGAAGAGATTCTGGCAACTATGAAGGAAGTCCATTTACTGACACATTCAGAGACTGAACCAGTGATCACCAAGTGGACCCATGGAGCCAAAGAACCCACTGTGGACAAGACTGGGCCTGGATATCTTACTACCTACCCCCTCCCAACTAGGCCCAACTTGAGTAAAGAGCCATGATGAAACACAAAAATCTCTGCATATCAATGGAAACTGCCATGCCCAAGAGTCTCTGAAATCTTTGGGAAGCCACTCTAGAGTTACCCAAGGAAAAGTTTAGCCAAAAACCTTTGGATAAAGACTAGGAAAATTATTACTGTTTGCCCTTGCCTTGGTATAGCAGGATCTTTGTCAAACCAGCCTTTCCTTCAGGCGCCAGCTTTGAGTTGAAGGAACAGCTCAGGTCTGGAAGTTGGCCATGACTTTTCACTGGGGGGGATTGTCAGCATTATCTTAATTAGCCACTCTTCTTCCTGCCCTTAACAATATCAGGTTCTATTGGTCATCTTCATGGCTCTCTGTGAGTGAGGGGCCCCTTAACTCATTTAAATTGCATCCTCTTTTCTTCCAATATTTAAGTTTTGCTACCTGACCTCAAAGCCTTAAGAGCTATGATTTTTTCAGTAGTCATGTATGGATGTGAGAGTTGGACCATTAAAAAAACTGAGAGCCAAAGAACTGATGTTTCTGAACTGCAGTGCTGGAGAAGACCTTTGAGAGTCCCTTGGACTGCAAGGAGATCAAACCAATCAATCCTAAAGGAAATCAACCCTGAATATTCATTGGAAGGACTGATGCTGAAGCTGAAGCTCCAATACTTTGGCTACTTGATGTGAAGAGCTGACTCATTGGAAAAGACCCTGATGCTGATAAAAGATTGAGGGTAGGAGAAGAAGGGGACAACAAAGGATAAGATGGTTAGATGGCATCATCAACTCAACAAACATGAGTTTGAGCAAACTCTGAGAGGGTGAAGGACAGGGAAACCTGGCGTGCTGCCGTCCACGGGGTTGCAAAGAGTCAAACACAACTAAGCAACTGAACAATAATGACCTGACCTCTGACAAACTGAGATCTCATCTTCATTGTTTCCAGGGAGCCCAATTCTGTATCCGCATCTTTTATAGCATCAGCCCTGCCTGCAGAGGTCAGCCTACTAGACTCTCAGGGAAGAGGATGTCACTCTCACCGGTTCATTGCTTACAGCCTTGGTTACCAGAGCATCCTCTGGGTGCCCCTATAAAGCACAGTGAATTGGTAGATTTTCCAGTCATACAGAGCATATCCACTCTGGCGTGCCTGCTTCTTGGAGAATTTTGATCCCTTTCTCCAGGGTCAGCCAAGGCCCTGCTCACATGTATCCTCCACTTAGCATGGTCATTGCTTTCCTAAGCTTCCAAGAGCCAACCAAGAGAGTGTTAATAAACCCTATATGTCAGGAGAGTTCTTTCATGTGGAAATCCTCCTAATCCAGGCCCTTCCGAACTCAATCCCATGTGTACTCATCCACTTCTGCTAGTATTTACTGGCTAAGACCTTCATCTTCTTCAGTGTATTTTCCCTTTACTCCCTTATCAGAACCAGCGCTTCTCCTGCTGGGTTTTATTATGACTTGACTTGAGCTCTGCTGTCGCTACTAAGTCGCTTGTCGTGTCCAACTCTGTGCGACCCCATGGACAGCAGCCCACCAGGCTCCTCCGTCCACAGGAGAGAATACTGGAGTGGGTTGCCATTTCCTTCTCCTCAGGGGTCAGCAAACTTTCTTTGTAAAGAGCCAGTCTTGTTTTAGGCTCTGTTGCAAAGATTCGAGTCTTTCACTCTGGCATGACAGCAGCCACAGACATGATGTAACGGAATGAGCAGAGCTGTGTCTCAATAACACTTTATGTACAAAAAAACAGACTACAGGCTAGACTTGACCCCTAGGGTGTAGTTGCTAATCCCCGTTCTGGTTACTGGTCTAGTGTCCAGGGATGGCGGTAGGGGTGGAGCTTGGCTTGGGAGCTGGTGTCATGCTGACGGTGGACAGGCTGCTGCCTCATCTTCAAAGTAAGGGGGCAGAGCTAACTTTTCATGGGGAGGAGCAGGCCCAGGGGGTTCAAGGGCATTTGGAGATTCCAGAGTTTTAATAGTGCATGAACACAGCTGTCTGCATCTCAAGTCTCAGCATCTCATTTATTCTCAATTAGGGCCTTGACCTTGGCATAGCAGACTTGCTGGGGTTGAAAAATTCAAACTTCTCTGGAGCTCTGTTGGCCTTCTAATTAAGTCCAAGGTTGAATGCTGGCATTTTTTTCTGCCTCTGGCTGCAGGAGATGGGAGTCTCTCTATAAACCTCCAAAGCCTTTTGGCTCTCACACTTAGCCTTAGATTGGTGATTAATCACTCTAGCCTTTCACTGCTTCCTCTAAGTCATTCTACAACACTCAGCAACAGCCATGTAATTCCACTGTACCTACGATTACCACTTCCCTTGAACCTCTCAGATGTCCAGATCCTTCGCCCTTCTATGCATTCCCTCCTGGCTGTCTCACCACAGTGAAAGTTTTAACAATTGCAGGGCTACAGAGTGGTGGGGGCTAGCTGTTCTCCACCCACCCCCAGAGATGGTGTTCTCATTGGCTGAGGTCAGCTTGCCAACAAAGGTGCAGACATGCATACTAAGTCACTTCAGTTGTGTCCAGTTCTTTGAAATCCTCTGAACGTAGCCCTCCAGTTTCCTCTGTCCATGGGATTCTCCAGGCAAGAATGCTGGAGTGGGCTGCCATGCCCTTCTCCACAGGATCTTCCTGATCCAGGGAGCATACCTGCATTTCTTACACCTCCTGCACTGGCAGGCAGGTTCTTTACCACTAGCTCCACCGGGGAAGACCCATGGTTTTTCCACTAGTCATGTTGAGAGCTGGACCATAAAGAAGGGTGAGCACCAAAGAATTGACACTTTCAGATTGTGGTGCTGGAGAAGACTCTTGAGAGTCACTTGGACTTCAAGGAGATCAAACCAGTCAATCCTAAAGGAATATTCATTGCAAAGACTATTGCTGAAGCTGAAGCTCCAATACTTTGATCATCTGATGCTAAAAAGACCCTGATGCTGGGAAAGATTGAAGGCAAAGGAGAAGGGAGTGGCAGAGGATGAGATGGTTAGATAGGATCACTGACTTCATGGACATGAATTTGAGCAAACTCCAGGAGATACTGAAGGACAGAGAAGCCAGGGGTGCTACAGCCCATAGGGTGGCAGAGTTGGACATGACTTAGTGACTGAACAACAACAAGCTAGGGACCCAGCTCCAGATCTCACGTAAGAGCTTCCTGGGACCTTTCCTACCACCATTGGCTTTAGTTATGCTTTCTTGAACAAACTCTGAGATGGAGATTTACATTCAGGACTTTTTTTTTTTAACTGGGGAGTGCCTTGGGGATCTTTACCTATAAGGAAGTGCAAGAAAAAGGAATCCATTGTGGGAGAAGTTGAACTACGATGCAGTTGCAGCGAAGGCCTCAGACGGTCCCATGAAGAGCTCTGGAGCTGGGGAAGCTGTCAGAGTTGACCGAATCTAGGCAAGGGGACCAGCTGCTGGATGCAGAGGAGATGAGGCCTTGGTCAAGGCAGCCTCCTTCTGTTAAGGGCTATTCCCAGAGACAGGCTCAACAGTGGGATATCGGAGGCCAGTTCTCCTGACATCTGGGGGAGTGCCTCCGTCTTGGAGGGGAGATTAGGCAGCATACCACAGTATCCACTACAACACATAACTGAACTGTTGAATATGTCCTTCGATGGTAACGAAACCAGATAGGCATCCATGAGCCCAGGTTTACTGTCATACACTAGTTAATACGGATCTTGGGAGAAGCCCTGGGTTCAACTAAATGCTGTGATTGTAACTGCTGTTCCTGAAAGAATTCTAGGTAATGAAGGCAATGAAGTATCAGTGGTTTACTCTCCAGTAGAAACACTGAAGTCCACTTTTGAAGGGTAAAATTAGAGGAAAGATAGAGGGAGGGAGGGAGGAAAACAAAAGGAGAAACATCAAGTCCTCCCACCTCACTGCAGAGGCCATATCTACTGAAATAAACATCGGTAGTTTAAAAAGAAAGTTAGAATTTCTGCTTCCTTCCTTTTAGCAAACACTTGCTGCATTTTGACATGGTCCAGGAGGGGACATTTTAATACCATGATGCTAAAGTTTTACATGACAAGGAAACCTGGCATGCCACAGTTCATGAGGTTGCAAAGAGTTGGACACGACTTAGCAACTAAATAACAACAAAGGGATGTCAGTGACTCAGTTTCCCCACTTGAATAGTTGGGGATATTACCTACCTCCCATACTTGTTGTGGGAACATGATGATCTAACACTTCTAAAAGTACCCACAGCACTATCTGGCACATAATACGCTTTGTTTCATTGTTATGAATGTTTACATATTATATATTCTTGTTTATATTGTGAAAAACTCCCTCATGCTTCAAGATCAATAAAAAGAAGACACTACCAAATTATCCACATAGACTTCCTTCATTGAATCAGAAATCGGAAAGACATCTTGGAAGGGGACTCATGCTTCAAGCATAAATGTCAGCGTACTTCCCATTTGCTGTCAGTTTCATATTCCCATCACCAGTCCTAAGAAGAAAGCAAACCTCTTCCAAAACACTAAAATCCCTTGCTTCTATAGAGTCTTATTCTCCACACTTGCAGATGCTGGGTTTAGAAAATGGATGCTCTTGGTCAGGGCAACATATATGAGACACATTACTCCAGGTGGAGATGGTATTTGCTGATGGAATATCAAATATGGTCATTAATAATGAAATATCATGGAGTAACATAATAATGAACTCCTTGGATTTAGAGGTCTCATTCAATAAAATCAAAATCGTAGATTTCCTTAACAAACAGTCTTGATGTTTTAGTGTAGGTTAGTACTTTTAGTATATTTGTAGGTCTATGCTAAATGAGCATTCTTTTCCTCCAAATAAATGCATCAGGTTTTCTCAGGAAATAGTTTATAATAAAAGGTTATTTGAAAGAGTTGAAAAAAAGTTTGATTTTGCTGAGTCGTGTAGTGAGTATCGAGCCCAGTGTGGAGACACTGGTTTTCCCATGCTGCCAGTTACCGACGTATACCACAGAGGAGTCATGTGTCACCACCCGGAGCACCCGGGTTCCTGTATGTAACCCAGATGGGAGGGAAGTGGTGGGTGGTGGGAATTGATCTGATTCTGTTTAGAGTGTCACCAAAGCCTGAAATTCCATGACTCAAGCAGCACAGCTAATAAAAAGCACAGTGATGAAGAACAGCACGACCCTGGCCGGCATGCTTGAGATTCCTGAGCCATACAATGGGAAAAATAATTGCATCTACTTGATAAGAACATTGCAAAAATCAAGTAATAAAAATAACGTATGTAAAGGCCTTGCTCTTAAAGCCATATTGACAGGAAAACTGCACCTAAAGTTGATAAGTGGGAACCAAACTGCCAACTGGGTGAGACATGTGGTGGCACAACAGTCAAGTGTGCTGAGCACTGTTGTATAAACCCAATGGTGTAAAACAATTTTCTGTCTTTTAAATTCTCACAGCCTCTCTGAGTCAGTAATTTGGGGCAATCTCATTTGGGCAGTTTTGGGGTGAGATCTGTCATAAGGTTATGGTCAGATGTCAGGGGACACTGCGGTCCCTTGAAGGTTTGACTGGGTGTTATACGCAAGATGCTGACCTTGGATGCTGGCAGTTGGTGTTGGCCGCTGAGTGGAACCTCAGCTGGGACCATCAACCAGAGCACCCAAGTGACCTCTCCACATCACCTGGGCTTTTGTACAGCCTGACCTCCAGGAGAGGTGGGGGTCAGACTTCTTCCGTGGTCGGGGTCAAGAAAGCAACGTGGGAGTCAAACTGCATTATGTGATTATCCATGGAATTGGCAGCATCATGCCTGCTGCATTTTATTGGTTATGAGCAAGTCATCGAAGGCCAGCCCAGCATCAGAGGAAGGGGAGGCAGACCCTACCTCACCATGGGAGCAGGGTCAAAAAATCCACAGGCATGTTCTAAGGTTGCCAAACAAGGTTAATAAAAAATATTCATTTCAGTCTCTAGTGTCTCCAAAAGGGCTTCCCTGGTGGCTCCAGGGGAGATCTGGGCTGGATCCCTGGGTCGGGAATGTCTCCTGGAGAAGGGAATGGCAACCCACTCCAATATTCTTACCTGGAGAATCCCATGGACAGAGGAGCCTGGTGGACTACAGCCCATGGGGTTGCAAAGAGTTGGACATGAATGAGTGACTAACACACACACATTCTCTTAAAATAATTTTAAAAAGTGACATGTTGGACACATTGACCTGAGAAAGTCCCATAAGATCATATCATGTTTCTCCTCACTGTCCCCCAATCCTGCATAACAGAACAATCTAGCTCACCTCAGTTTGAAAACAAGGGCAAGAAGAAAGAGAGGAACCCAGCAACTGTCAATTGCATCTCACATACTGTTGCCTTGTGCCAGGTCCCATTAGCATTACTGTGGGGTTTTACTCTGTTAGATTATCAGTGAGGCAACTGTAACAGAAACTCTACCACACAGTGGCTTCAGTTTATCTCACATACAGTCCAGCCACGTAGGGTCAGCAAGGCAGTTCCACTCCAGGATGTCATTTAGAGACCCTGGTTTCTTCCGCACGATCACTCTTGTCTTCAGGGGTGTCATCCTCACCTGCACAGGTGAGAGTGGCCACAGCTCACCTCCGGGTGGGCAGAGGGAAAAAGAGTCAGAGTGTGAAAATGCTGTTTGTCTCCAAGTCAGAGATGATCTGTACGGTGCCATCACTAGACGAGCAGTGCAACCCGTCAGCAGAGCTGCATGGGACTCGGGTAAAATGCATGGAGACGGGATGAGATTACATTCTCCCACTTCTGATCCCAGTCTTGTTATCTCAACCAAAGACAGACAGATCCACTGTCAAGGACCAGCTGATCCTGGGGTTACTCCCAAGATGAGAGTCCACCCAAGTCACGGTCAGTCAGCTGCAGCAGCCAGCGCTAACTCAGTCCTGATGCAGAACCGCTAATAAGATTACTTTTGTATCCGCTGTCAGTTTAGACAGCTCTTATAGTTGCTATTTTAAGAAGCTTGATGAGAATGAAGTAAAAAATTTGGATTTAGTAAAAATATACTTTGGAGTTACTTTGGATAAATATTTACTCTTAAAAATGTGAATAAATAATTGGAGAAAGGACAGCAGTATGTTAACAATACATTGTAAGTAGTGAAATTCAGAATGACAGTGTGAGGCTAAGGATGGCAGCTTTGCCTTCAACTCTAAGCTGGTAGTCTGACAGGTTCTGCCTCTTCTCCAGTGTGACCTTCTTAAGACACCAGGTAAAGAACATGTGGCCTTGAAAGGACTGAAGTGGGGAGAACTGACGGCAAACTGCTGTGTGGCGATGGGTCAGGAAGCCCAACTACAGAAGACAGACTGGGGCACGGTGCACCCAGAGGAAGACAGAGAATTACAGGGGAATTGAATTATCAGACATGTCCTCAGTTTCCTGAACCACAAAGAAGTGCCCCCTCCCAAACCAGCTCATTTCTCATGTTCTTTATTTGACGACGAGTTGTTCAAATCTTCTTTGCCTTCATTCCCAAGCAGAATTTTACTCCAGAAAAGCACATAAACTGAAGTTTTAAAAGTTATTAACATGATGTAGGTAGCGGTGTAGTGGATTCCTTCACAAACTTAAGTCAGAACCGGTCTATTGTTGCCTGGAAGGAGATAATAAATCAATGAAATATTTCAAACTGTCCTCATCAACACTCAAGAGGTAAAAAGGTCTCAAAATTAAAAGGGCACCTATATAAAAGAGGCACACCAACAGTGCAGGGCTGCTATGGGACCAGAGGCTAGACAAGAGGCCTCAGCTGCAAGGGAAGCTCTGCGTGGGGGACACAGTATGGTGCCTCCCAACAATTACATGATGAATTAAGCATATGAGGCTGAGTGAAAAAATACTGAAAGAAAAACAAAACTGACAAGAGCTACATAGCACAATATCATGTACCGACTCTGTGACTCCAGAGACTGAACCCCACAAGGCCCCTCTGTCCATGGGATTCTCTAGGTTAGGATACTGGTGTGGGTTGCCATTTCCTACTCCAGGGGAAATTCCGGACCCAGGGGTCAAACCTGTGTTTCTTGTGTCTCCTGTATTGAAGGTGGATTCTTTACCACTGTGCCACCTGGGAAGGCCACATTCAATTAAGCATAAATTAAAAACATACCCCATGCCAAGCAGTATCTCATTTCCCAGGACATAGATTTAAAGATGTCAAACACAGCAGGGTGGAGGACTGTTGTGTGACGAGAATGTTAGAAAACAGGATGGAATAAAAAACCAGGGAGCCCTCCACCATTGGATAGTGAGCCCTGTACTAATGAAATAAAATTCTGGATCAAAGATCTAAAGAAAAATAAGTGTTTCCATAGCAATCAAGGGCTGGTGAATGTACGGTAAAGGTAAGTACGCTCCCTGGGCATCTCGGAACCCACTCCTCAGGGAGACCACTGCACTGACCAGACACCCCCTTACTCAGCGGGGCCCCTGCTCCACCCCGGAGAACCCGAAGCACTTAGTCTGTGCTGGGGACTGAGTGACTGATGGGCCCACTGCTGACTTAATTCACACGACCACCTGGGAGGTAATAAACACCTCACTGTACAGATTTTAAAGATCAAGTCACTTTCCAAAGTCAGAAAGGTAGCTCAGTGGATTTGAACTTCACTTTTACTTTCATTTCCAACAGACCATGGCCTTTTCCCTAAACCACCTATACTGAGCATCTCTTCAGAGATTGAACCCTGAGACCGCTTTTGTTTCTAAAATGAAAACTCAACATTTTACATTTATTTTCTTCCTACTCTAAAGGAAGCACTGGCTCACAGTTAGAAATAAAGAGGGACTTCTTCCCTCGTGATCCAGTGGTTGGGAATCCACCTTGCAGTGCAGGGGACTCGGGGACTCCCCTGCTTGGGGAACTAAGATCCCACGTTATAGGGCAGCTCAGCCCGTGCACCACAACTATGGAAGTTCGAGAGCTCCAGAGCCCGTGCGCAGCAACACGAGACCCCTCATGACACAATGAGGATCCTGCACGCTCCAACTATGACCCAATAACGCCAAAAATAAATAATAAAGTAAAAAGAACTTTTACAGCCAGCCATTGACATGCTTTTTCACTCTGCTTGGATTTAATGAAAGTGCCCAGAGATCGTCGCCATCTCAGGAGCCACAGAACATTCCAGTGAGGGACACTCCACTCGCTCCCCCAGAAGCTTCAAAGCACCTAATGCAGGTTACGGCTCCAGGACACAACAAGGTGTTCCTCTGAACATTAAGCCAGGCTCAGAGCAGACAAGTCACTCCGGAGTCCCCCACACGACTCTGACAGTCCTAAATCAGCCCCATGCTGACACCAGACAGCACCTCTCGGGAGCAGGGCAGGGCCTGAGTAGGCAGAGACAGTACTCACAGGGTGAAAAGACGACCCCTCAACCCTGTCAAAAAACGACACGGGAGAGCCAATTTGATCCTGGCTTTTATTATCAGGTCAGGACAGAGGGGTACAGGGGAAGTGGCAGCAGGAGGGCCATACCAGCCCCTGGCCGATCAGAACAGCACCTGGGGCCGGAAGTGCATCTGCCGGGTGGCGTTGTTTTTCATCCCCATCTTCAGCATCCACTTCGACTTCATCCTCTGGACATACTGCATGTCCCGCTGGCGCACCAGAGCTGCTCCTGGGGTTGGGAAGGGGGTGAGAATGAAGCAAAGGGCAGTGAGCTGTGATCAGAGAAAACCCAACTTGGCAGAGAATCAAAGCTGGTTTTGGGTAAGCGGGCTCTAATATTTAAACAGGAGTTATTATCTGATGCCTCTATCCAACGAGCCCTGGGGGGTTCCGTGCGCCCGCCACTGTGCACCAGGACTGCTCTATATATACATGCCTCTTCAGTTTTCATCATCTGAAAAGGTCTAGAAGCCCAAAAGGTGAAGCCCACTGACCAAAGGCACAGAGAAAGGCAGACTATAAACCAAGTCAGACAAGAATTCCTGACAAGACTAACAGGAAGTCTGTCCACTAATTTAAGTGGCCTCACAGCTCCCAAGGAGTCCCAGCGAGGGAATCCACATGCATATATAAACACAGAGGCCTTGATGATGGATTTCGGTTTCGGCGCCTTCCAGGCCATCAGAAAGCACCTCTCCCCACTCCTGTCCTCAGTGGACTGATGTTCTCCTTGAAGATCCAAGCATAACAAGCTGCACTCAGCAGACATCAGAATAGATTTAAATAATTTCATACCGATGATGTTTCAAAGCTGAACAATTTCAGTAGCATGCTCTAGCCCTCTGAGCCTTACTAAGCTTTCTAAAGAAAAATTTCAAAACAAACGATGATAGCCGGCCTTTATTATGTGCATGTACTATGTCATACATGCTTTATGACATTCAACCTGCACGACTCTATAAGTAGATATTATTAATACCACCTCCATTTTATCAGTGAGAAACAGAGGCTTCAATTAATTAAATTACTCAGACTCTTTGTATAAGAACGTATAAGAATATCAGGTAAGTCATGTTTGACTCCACAGCTCAAACTATGTTGCCTCAAGGATATTATTTAAGTCCTCTGTATAACCTCTAGAATTTCAACCTTTGATGATTACTAAGCAATTACTTTTGCAATTATACCTCCTAAAAAAGTTAATGGTTTACAGGCAGTTTTAAAAAGCTACTGTGCTGAGGAATATGAAATTTTTAAGTCACGGAGCTTTGGGTTTATTGCCATATATGTCTCAAGTGGTCATAGGCCAAGAAAGTAAGTTTCCCCAGAGAGGTCCCATAAGGAGAGAGTGAGGAGAACCACATCGCCCGAGCCCCTCTGTGTAACCCAAGTTCCTGGCTGGCCCAGGAGGTCCCCACGGGCATACCTGTGCTGCCAGACCATCCCAGGGCTCTGTACTGCTGCAGGACCCGGCCCACAGCCTTCTGATTCTTAGCAACTGCCACAGCTCGCGACAAGCCAAACCGCTGCTTGTAGTATCTCATCAAGGAGCGATGACCCACCCTGGCACCTGGTTTTCAAAAGAACAGAACTGAAGAACAGAGTTGGATCATTTTTCAAAGCAGAGTTATAAAGCAAGGGCTTTCCAAATCACTTTTCATGTTAATCTAGCTGGAAAACGCATGTGCCAGAAAAAAAACACTGTTCTACCAGCTGAAGAAAGATGAAGCTGTATGTTAACCAATGAGGGAAAGAAGGCAAACCCGAGCAGAGACACTGAGGGACATCCCTGGTGGTCCAGTGGCTAAGACTCTGTGCTCCCAAAGAAGAGAGCCCAGGTTTGATCCCTGGGCAGGGATCTAGATCCCAAGTGCTGCAACTAAGAGTTCACACGCCACAACTAAAGATCCCAAGTTTGCAACTAAGACCTGGTGTAGCCAAATCAATGAGTAAATAAATATTAAAAAAAAAAAAAAAAACAACCTTGGAGGAGGAGATGGCAACTTACTCCAGTATTCTTGGCTGGGAAGTCTCATGGACAGAGCCATCCATGGCATTGCAAAGAGTTGCACACAACTTACCAGCTAAACACCACACAACCAGGCGGACTGTGATTTGGGGAAATACTTCTTGATTTGGGGAAATATGGCATAAAACAGGAGTGAAGTGACCCAGCAACATGGAATAAAGAGTTTTGTAAGAAATTAAAACTTGTGTATAGAAAAATTCCATGGACTGAGGAACCTGGTAGGCTACAGTCTGTGGGATCGCAAAGAATCGGACACAACTGAGCGACTTCAGTTTCAGTTTTTTCATAGAATAATAGTTGCAAATATTCAACCAATTAAGTCTATGGCTAAAGGAGGAAAAAAATAGTAGAGACATCGCGAAACAGAGATAATGACAAGTCACTGTCAGGTGAAAAATGCAGCATCCGTACTTACAATATGCCTCCATAGAAACTCACATGGCCGTCCCTACTAACACAGATAACAGGATCCTAGGAGACAAGGAATTTTAACTTTCTTTAAAAAGATTAAGCACCAATAATGGCCTGATGTTTAGTTCTACAAGCCACAGTCTGGGTTTAGAAGAAAAGCCAATCCACTTTCCCTTCGCTAACATTCTCTAATGCGGTGCTTCTCAAACAGGGGGTACTTTATCCCCCGAGGACACGTGGCAATGACTGGAGTCACTGCTGGTTGTCACAGGTAGGAGGGACGCTCCTGACACCTAGTGGGTCAAGGCCGGGGATTTGGCTAAACACCATACAATGCGCAGGACAGCCCCTCAATGAACAATTATCTGGCCCAAAATGTCCACAGTGCTGAAGTGGAGAAACCCTGACCTACTGCTTTCTAGATGTTGGCAGTTTTTTGGGTAGAAAGACCATGAACAGAATACTATAACTATTATAGATGGCTATATTTGCTTTTAGAATCTAGATTTTTAACCTACTAGGAAAAACTCTATCAGATTATTTTGTATGAAGTCCTGGTACTTGACAAGCTACTTGCACAACATTTTGCTCCCTACAGAGGTATGAATAAGTGATTACTTCCAGGTAACTGATTTGTGAGCAGACTCAGGAGACAACAAAAAAAGAAATTTTCAATTCCATGATGCTGTGGTCTCTGGATACTAACATGGATGAAAGATGTCTCCCTGGACCCGACTGTTCTGGCAGGGGAAGAATTAACAAAGCTCCCAGACCACCAGAAACAAGTGAGGCACAGCGACGGAGAAGGCTCACACTTACATGGAAGCTCTGGCAGGGAAGCCCAGCAGTGCTGATGACGACTTCCTGTTTATAATGTAGCTCAGCATGCTCTGAGTTTGCAACAATGACTTCCTCGGAATCATTAAATGATAATGCTGCTCATTGGCACTTACTAAACTGATTTATTTACATCTGTACGCAGCATTTAGAAATATGTATTCTTGAAGGCTGCCTTTTTAAGACATGTTTGAAGAGGGTTCATGAATCAGTGCCAAGGTTGCTGACACCTGGCAGGAGAACTGTAAGCGCTGCTTAGAGCCACCCTTGTCCTGTGGCAAAGACAGGAGCGCTTGGCAGTAGCACCTCGCACAGGCGCTGAGAACAGCTCAGCTTCGCACCGGAACACAGCGTGCCTGTCCGTAAGTAACAGATGGGAAGTGTCTGAGTCAGGCTGAAGCTACCCCCTGTCCGTCTATCTTCTGCCACAGTAATAACTGCCTACAAGACTGTCCACTCCTGATCTAAAACACGGTACAAGTGAACTTAATAAAACAGAGCAGACTCACAGACACAGAAAACAAGCTTATGGTTCCTGAAGAGGAAAAGGGGTCAGGGAAGGAGAAATTACGGCTTTGTAACTGCAGTAGCAGATACAAACTACTATGTATAAAACAAATAAATAACAATGTCCTACTACATAGCACAGTGAACTATATTCAATATCTTGTAATAAACTATAATGAAAAAGAACACACACACACATATACATATTTATGTAAAATGTAGAATCATTTTGCTGTACACCAGAAACTCACACAACAGCGTACATCAACTATACTTCAATTAAAATGAAAGACTGTCTACTCCTACTTAACAAATAGCCTAACATTTGACATTAGACAATGACAAAGAAAGTATCTCTAACAGTAATTTCCCTAAGATTGATTATGTATCTCTTGTGGATCCGGAGGTGTCCTCACACCAACCTGCTCCACAGGAACTGGAGTGAAGGGGGAACCGAGCCGACCAGTCTTGGATACGAATGCTCACAGCACCCTCTACTGGAGCTCTATGTCACTGCCTCTGGTCCCATCAGTTCAGTTCAGTTCAGTCGCTCAGTCATGTTGACTCTGCGACCCCATGAATCGCAGCCCAGGCCTCCCTGTCCACCACCATCTCCCGGAGTTCACTCAGACCCACGTCCATCGAGTCCGTGATGCCATCCAGCCATCTCATCCTGGGTTGTCCCCTTCTCCTCCTGTCCCCAATCCCTCCCAGCATCAGAGTCGTTTCCAATGAGTCAACTCTTCGCATGAGGTGGCCGAAGTACTGGCGCTTCAGCTTTAGCATCATTCCTTTCAAAGAAATCCCAGGGTTGATCTCCTTCAGAATGGACTAGTTGGATCTCCTTGCAGTCCAAGGGACTCTCAAGAGTCTTCATGGCAAATAGATGGGGAAACAGCGACAGACTTTTATTTTCTTGGGCTCCAAAATCACAGCAGATGGTGACTGCAGCCATAAAATTAAAAGATGCTTGCTCCTTGGGAAAAAAGCTATGACAAATCTCGACAGCATACTAAAAAGCAGAGATATTACTTTGCCAACAAAAGTCCGTCTAGTCAAAGCTATGGTTTTTCCAGCAGTCATGTATGGAGATGTGAGAGTTGGACTATAAAGAAAGCTGAGCAACAAAGAATTGACACTTTTGAACTGTGGTGTTGGAGAAGACTCTTGAGAGTCCCTTGGATTGCAAGGAGATCCAACCAGTCCATCCTAAAGGAGATCAGTTCTGAATATTCATTGGAAAGACTGATGCTAAAGCTGAAACTCCAACACTTTGGCCAACTGATGCGAAGAACTGACTCCTCAGAAAGACCCTGATGCTGGGAAATACTGAAGGCAGGAGAAGGGGATGACAGAGGATGAGACGGTTGTACGGCATCACCAACTCAATAGACATGAGTTTGAGCAAGCTCCGAGATTTGGTGATGGACAGGGAGGCCTGGTGTGCTGCAGTCATGGGGTTGCAAAGAGTCAGACATGACTGAGCGACTGACCTGAACGTGACCTGAAGCAACTATAGTCAAGGAATCCCAACTACTTGCTGCTTTTGAAACCAGTTTTATGCAGACTCTACTAAGGGTAGTTAATTAAATATCACTATGCTCTCCACATTAGAATCCTTCTCAAATCAGCTTCATCCTAACGTCCACACTGACCCAGTCATATATATAACTGAGCATAATCAGAGGTTTCTGAATGGTGAACTTGTTCAAAGAAATTACCAGGTGATCGAATATACTGCCGTAATACCACTACACGTCTAAATGGTGTTTATTTGAGAGTTCCTATTTCCTTGGTTCATTAACAAAAACCCAAACCAGTACTGAGGGGGAAAACCAATGGACAATAAACTGTCATATCTCATTAAAACCAAGACTGATCAGAGGATGACTGGTTTTTAACATGAGATAGTATAAGTATACATAACTGTAGAGCTGGAAAAAATTTCAGAATATTGCTAGTTTCTGGTTCACTAAGAAAGCCATGTACTATTACTATTTAAATGAATTCTATTATAAGGTTTCAGAAGTCAGTCATCTGTGAAGAAGACCCAGGAAGGCAATGAATGATGTGTATGTAGATAGTTCCTTTCCTGGCTCCAGGTCACACACGCTTTTTAGACACTACATACAGACTCTCCCCAGGGGGTGAAAGGAATACATTTATCCACGTGGTCAAAAAAATCTGTGTAGCCACACAGGTTACCTGATGCTTTTATGAGAGTGCCATTATGGCCTTTCCCCAGGAAAATGTACGTACAGGAAGAGATGTGCAGAGCCTAGTTAGCCCGGGTTGGGGCAGTACCTGGCAGTCGGTTAGGTCTCTCCTGAGGCTGTATAATGGTACAGTACTGCCCGGTACTCTAGGACCACAAGGGTCACTCACTACCGCCAAGTCTCCCTCCAGAGCTGCCTGAGGTCACCATCCGACACTTGAAAACAGCATGACTCGGTATGTGGACAGGCAGCTGTCAGTAAGGAAGTTCATGTTTTAAAATTGCAAGAATAGGACTCCTCTGGAAGTCCAGTGGTTAAGACTTTGCCTTCCAATGCAGGGGGTGTGGGTTTGATCCCCAGGTAGGGAGCTAAGATACCACTTGCCCCGGAGCCAAAAGATAAAATAGAAGCAATGTTGTAACAAATTCAATAAAGATTTCTTAAAAAAAAAAAAAAATGTCCACCAAAAAAATCTTAAAAATAAAAAATAAATAAAACCCAAGAAACTGGACCTACAAGTTAATCTCATGGCCCTTTCTTCTTTGACTATGTGAAGAACAACCAGAGCAATCTGCCACCTGGGGCTGTAGGCAAATATGATGCGTGGTCGCTGAGGCCACGTTGGAGCCCAGGATGGCTCCTTCAGCTCTCTTTAACTGCCCTGTGGCAGGCCCAGGGAAGTCACCTTGCTTTTAAGTCACAGTCACTTTCCAGTCACAGTCAACAGACGTTTACGTGGCTCCCGTGTGTCTGAGGCACTGTGCTGAGATGGAAGAAGCCAGTTTGGTCCTCACAGGAACAGGGACAGAAGGCAAGTGAGTCAACGAGTGCCAAGAAGAAGAGACCCGTCGTGAGGGCCGTGCGAGTGTCACAGGAGCAGAGGAGACTCTCCTCACCCAGGGCGGGAGCTCAGCTCAGCTGCTTGGAGCAGGGAACCCAACTTGAGTATCAGAGGAAGACAGAGGCAGCGCACGTACAAAGGCCTAGAGGAGGGAAACTTCACGTGGGCAGGAAAAGGAAGCACACAAAGACACTGGGTGACAAAGTGACCCTGAAGGCCAGGGCTTCCCCTGGGATTCCAGAGGGAAAAGAAAGTAGAACAGAATGGTGTTTGTTTTAGAAAGAATGTTCCGGTGGCCAAGTAGAAATCACAATGGAGAAGGCCAGAGAGGAAGCTTTCATGGTAACACAGACAAATGGATAAGGAGGAAAAAATAAGAAAAAATGCTTAAAACCCAAATTCCTAACTAATTAGGAACTGCAATTAGTTACCATCTGGATTTAGGAGAGGAATAAAGGATCCTGAGAAGACACCCAGTTTTGGCTTTGGCGAACCTGAGGAGACTGGATCACTCTGGGCAATGTGTTGTCTAGATAGCTAAGGAGTCTTTAAGCTTCTGAAATTTTAAGTCCAGGTGAAAATTTCTCTCAAAATAGGCTATATTTCTTAAATAGGATATGCTCACTGTTGAACAGACTTTTGTCACAAAAACTGCTAAAGTGGCTGCAAAACGAAGCCCACATTCCTAGTGACCCTGCTACAGCCAGACCCTGCTACAGCAGGGACTAGCTCATTCACTTTCCCAAAGTCTACTTAGTCTCCCAGGTGGAACTAGTGGTAAAAATCCCTGGTGGGTTCCACAGGGTTGCAGAGTCAGACATGACTAAAGCGACTTAGCATGCAAGAAAGGGGAATCTAATAAAATAAGGGCCCAGGCAAATAGCTTTTGAAAAAGAAGTTATCAAACTTATTTCTGAGGTTCTGCATCAGTGTTTTCGCCAGGGAAAGAGGAGATTAGGCCCCTTGTGACACACCTAAGCCTGTCTGCTCCTGTGTGTTGTGCAGGCCACAATGTTCTGCTGCATTATAGCTTTCTTATCACTGTAGAGGAGTTATATCCTCATGACAGGTTCTGCCGGCACTTTCCTCCAACTGCCACTGTATAAAGCTGCCCTTCACCTTAGAAGGTTATTATTCTGGGTTAAGCAGGGCTGTCTGTACCCAAACAGCAATATTCCATGTGGAGAGCAAACAGCACAAGGTGGTTCCTTCATGGCAGACACGTATCCACTGGCAGCATGGCTGCTCCTGCCCCGCCATTACAGCAAATCTCCCAGGCAGTGGAGGAAAGGTGGAATGGGCTCTTCACTGACGAGGTCCATGCTCTTAGGCAAATTACTCATTCTGTCTACGCTTCAGGTGGCTCATATGTCAAATAAGGACAACAGAATCTAACTCACAGACTTGATCTAAAGATAAAATAATGTATCTGCCTGAATATGCTAACTTCTCAGTAAATATATTATTAGAACCTTATTATCTTATCATTCCATTCCCTGTCCATCTAAAATATATATTCTCTAGCTGCTCCTATTCCTATCAGCTAAGCATAACACTATAAACTATTTCACACTTCTCATATTCATAGCTTTCCTTCTTCTTTTCATATCTGGGACAAAATTCTACCATTATGAATCCTGTTCCCCAAAGGAGAAGGCAGAATTCAAACTCCAGGTCTCTCCCTGCACCCAGAATATGAACAGGAAGCCTAGGTGCTGTCAATCATATCCAACCATGCCAGACTAACACACACAGTCTGAACAACCATGGAAACAGGAATTAGTTCAAGGAGTAAGGGCAAAGTCAAGTTTAACAAGAAAAATCCAGAGGGGCCAAAAAGCTAGATAATAAACACAACACAAAAGGTTTATTATTGAAAAGAAAGGAAATGGCTGATTAAAGCATTATAAATCTCAACAAAGTGAGGAAAACACTGATGCAACTTAAACAAAACAGCTAAATCAGGGGCTCCCTTCAGAGTTTACCTTGTCCACAGGAACAGAAACACACACTTGAAGTTGTAGGTTCTCTCCCCACAGCATGGAAGGGAAGTGATGGGAACATGCTTCTGAGATAATCTCAATGGCATGAAGCTACATATTCTGGACAAATGCACTTACCTGAAGGGAGAATCAGCTCCATGGTTTCATCATCATAATCCAGGGTCTTTTCTGAGGGCAGCTCCTCAGTCGCATCATGGTCCTCACCTTCTTTGTGATCTGGGTAGCTACTCCTGGAACCATGGAATGCCATTAACACACAGACCAAGACCAAATCTCATGAAAATACTGCCAACCTACTAGATCACTAAAGGGGTGGCGGGTGGGGGTTAACGTCTACAGGGACTACACTAAAAGCTTCTGGAGAGAAAACAATTTGCTAGCATTTTCTCTTTCAGATAAGGCGATGGCACCCCACTCCAGTACTCTTGCCTGGAAAATCCCATGGATGGAGGAGCCTGGTAGGCTGCAGTCCATGGGGTCGCTACTAGTCGGACACGACTGAGCGACTTCACTTTCACTTTTCACTTTCATGCACTGGAGAAGGAAATGGCAACCCACTCGAGTGTTCTTGCCTGGAGAATCCCAGGGATGGGGGAGCTTGGTGGGCTGCCATCTATGGGGTCGCAGAGTCGGACATGACTAAAGCGACTTAGCAGCAGCAGCAACAGCAACATTTTCTCTTTTTAGTAAAGTAAGCAAATAGCCTATGAATTCAAATTGGATCCCAGACCTAAATGTAAAACACAAAACTATAAAAAATCCTACAAGATAATATAGGAAAAAACCTGGAAGACTTAGGGTTTGGTGATGACTTTTTAGGCATGACACAAAAGGCACAGTTCATGAAAGAAAGAACTGATCAGCTAAACTTCATTCAAATTAAAAACTTCTGCTCTGTGAAAAACATAATCAAGAGAATTAAAATACAAGATGAAGACTTGGAAAAAGTATTGACAGAAGACACATCTGATAAAGGACTGTTATCCAAATGTAAAAAGAACTCTTAAAATTCAACAGTAAGAAAATAACCCATTTGGCCAAAAACGGGCCAAAGACCTCAACAGATTAATCACTAAGAAGAGGCACATGGCAAATAAGCATATAGAAAAGATGCCCCACAGCATATGTCATCAGAAAAATGGAAATTAAAACAGAGATACCAATACACACCTATCAGAATGGCCCAGACCCGGAACATCTAATGCTGGAGAAGGTCTGCGCAGTAGGAATCCTTCGTTGCCAGCAGGGATACAGGAGGGCACAGCCACCTGGGAAGAGCTGGCCGCTTCTTGCCAAATCAAACATACTCTTACCGTAAGACCCAGCCTGCCGCTTGGATTTACCCTAAGGAGTCAAAAACTTCTGTCTATGTAAAAACCGCAAGTGGATTACAGAAGATTTATCCAAATGCCTACAACTTGGAAGAAACCAACATGGACTTCAATAGGTGACTAGATAAACAAACTGTAGTACATCCATACAAGGGAATAGTTTTGGATTACACCAAAAAAAAAAAAAAAAAGAGCTAACAGGCCATGAAAAGACAAAGAAGAACCTTAAAAGTATGTTACTATGAAAGAAGCAGTGAAGAAGCCTGAAAAGGCTACATACTGTATGATTCTAACCATACAATATTCTGGAAAAGGCAAAAATACGGAGACATTAAGTATCACTGTTTTCTAGGGGTCGGGTGAAGGAGAATGATGAACAGGCAGAACACAGAGGAACAGTAAGCCAATGAAACTACCCTAATGGTGGATACATGTCATTATATAGACATCTGTTCACACTCACAGAGTAGACAACACCAAGAGTGAACACTAAACTATGGACTTTGAGTGATAACTGGTGGGTCAACTTGGTTCATCAAATGCAACATATGTGTCACTGATAATGAGGGAAGCTATGCACTTGTAAGGTACGGAGTACTTAAGAAACTGCTATACCTTCTGCCCAATTTTGCTGAGAACCTAAAATTGTTCTTAAAAACAGTGAGCAAATAACCTATAACAACTCTTTCACCTGTGTTTTTCTCTCAAGGAGGGC
Organism: Redunca redunca; assembly: GCA_006410935.1. Lineage (NCBI taxonomy): Eukaryota > Metazoa > Chordata > Mammalia > Artiodactyla > Bovidae > Redunca > Redunca redunca. Next base: position 43,419 of record SJYQ01008605.1, on the reverse strand, counting down.
TGGCAAAACAGGGGAAGAGGAGGAGACTGTACAGTGCGAGATGCAGCTCTCAATTTAAATCCTTACAGAAACAAGTTCTAGAACAGCGCAGTCCAGAACTCTGTGATGATACAGATCTTCAGTCTGCATGTCCAGTATGGTGGCTACTTTTGCTTTTAAGCATAGGTCTTGAAATGCGGGTGGTGCAACTTAAGAAATGAATTTTTTCATTTTTAATTTAATTAATTACCCCAAAGAGTGATATGAGTACATCTATAAATTAGCAAATTAAGACACTGTAGTTCTAGAAGAATCTCTGTCTTTCACAAATACACACGGAAAATAATTGGAGAAACTCACACTAAAATGTTAACAGTAAGGCAGATAAGTCGACAGGAATGGACTAAAAACTAGATCGGACACTTCACAAGAGATATCCAAGTGTTTAAGATACCCAGTTAACATATATTTTAAAAGGTTCTCAACTGCATTAGTTCTCATCAGGGAAATGCACATCAAAATCACAATGGATTCCCCTACACAGCTACCAAAGGGGCTATAATGAAAAACTGTCAGGACAAGTGAGAATGAGAAATCAGGAGGAAAATGCAAAAGGACAACTTAAAAGACCAGGACTTTTCTGAACACTTGTATCAGGTGGACTCTGCACTCCTGGCATGGTCATTACACATACCTGCTTGTAAAGCACACCTATGCTAGGTCACAGGCACACTGACACTAAGAACCAACCACTCAGGCAAAACTGAACTTCGGACCATTGACACCACAACAAACAAAAACAAGTTTTCAAACCAGACAAACTTACAGTTTGGGCCTGAGATCGTCTCTTTGTCAGATATGTGTGTTTAACTCTGTGATACTCAGATTCTCATTTACAAAACGACAGGAAATAACCACCTCTTATAAAAGTGTTCTAAGACGTATTAAGAATAGGATATCCGACAGAGCCAGACACAGTTACCAGGGAGGGGCACAGGTGAATCCAATGCAAATGTGATGAGTTTGCATCGCTCCATGTTACAAACCAGACTGACCTAAAATCATAGAAGTCCGCAAATTCCAAAAGAGCATCCCCATCTGTGAAGAGCTTACAGTGACTCCGGTCATTCATGTGTGCCTGTACCGCCTCCGTGGAGTAGAAGGACTTCCCTCTCTCGTTGCACCACAAGCAAATCTTCCCAACACCAACTTTCTCTCCTGGAAAAACAGTTGAGAAAAAGACATGAAAGCAGCTTTTTGGAGCCAGATTATATCTCATCATCTATCTCATCACAATTCAAAAAATAGGCACCAAGTTTTTGATTTTCACAAAATCAGCAGGTCATTCAATCCAAGACTGGTGAGAAACACAAAGTCAATGCCCCCCAATAATGCAGGGTTTCATCATTTAAAAAGAAAAGAACATTATACTCACCCAAATATTTAATCAGTCCCTTAAGATCTGAAAGATATTCTACATCAGGAATAAAGAAGCTGTGGACTTTGGTCATATGAGCCACATTTTTTGTGAGGGAGCTTGAGTGATGTGGACAAAACAAGCAGTCCGTTATGGGGATGGCACCAAGGGGGGTGCTTCCTCCTGCCTCTTCCTCCTCTGCATCCTGCTCCTCCTCCTCCTCCGTGGCTTCAGCATCCTCACATTCCAAGTCCTCATCAGAATCAATATCCTCCCAGTCTTCAAGCCAGAGATTTCAAAAACAAAATTAGTAGAAGATGTCAGTGTTAGCCATTCATTTACCACTCACCAGTCTGCATGGCTAAGGAATGCCTTACTCTTCCTTGTTCAGGGCACAGTAAACCCCCTGAAGGGGGCTTTGGCTCCTTTTCTAGGTATATATGAACACTTTCAATCAGTGTTAGTGGGAGGTGAGACGCCATAGGGGAAGAAAGGGGGAAAAAATAAAAACTCACCAAGTCAAGGAAGCTAGGCTGAAGGCTCACACCTCCCGTTTCAGGTTAGTTAGCTGATTCTGAACTTCTCAGTGCACGGTTTTACCAAACTAAGTTAAGTGCAAAGCCATCATAACTAGATACCCAATAGAAATAACACATTCTACAGCAGAAGATGTGGAGGGTAATGTGTACCCCTCTGCATATGTTAAAAATCTCCCCATTCAATAAACAGAGAAAGGATCTATTCATTCTACAAATATTTCCTATTTGTAAATACTAATATCTATCCATTCTACAAATATTTACTAATATTACCCTCCGCCCATCTTAAGGTTTCAGTATCTGAATCTATTTAATACAACAGTGAGGGGACGACACAGGATGAGACGGCTGGACGGCATCACGGATGCGATGGACATGAGTTTGAGTAGACTCCAGGAGTTGGTGATGGACAGGGACGCCTGGCGTGCTGCAGTACATGGCGTCGCAAAGCGTCGGACACGACTGAGCGACTGAACTGACAACTGACTGATAAAATGCCCTGTAAGGATGCTGGCCACACCGGTCAGTTCAGAAAGCATGGAAACCACCTTCACTCATCTTCACTTAAAAACTGACACCTCCCCGCTCCAACCTCAAGGATAAACTGAAAATCTGAGAACCAACCCCTCCCTCGCCCCGCCCCCCAGGCCGGTCCTCACCGTCCCCATCTAGGTCTTCTTCACTCTCTTCCTCCCCCTGCTGTTTCGCCAACTTCTTCGCCTGCCGTTCAAACCACCGCAGCCGGGGAGGTTTCTCGCCCGGGTCTCGCGGCTGAGTCCCACGTCCTCCGGCGGCCACGGGACACCCGGGCTCCGCCTCGGGCGCTGGCGCCGCCTTCTTGGGAGATGTGGACGGCTGAGCCTTGATGACCTGCTGGATGGCCGCGTTCACCGCATCCTTGTCCACACTGTTCACGCCCAGCCCTTTCTCCAAGTTCTTCTCGTTCATGAGCGCCACTTTCCGACTCACCGCCTGCTTCTCGAGCTCCACGTGCCGCCNCCATGGACAGAGGTGCCTGGTGGGCTACAAGCCATAGGGTTGCAAGGAGCCAGACACCACTGAAGTGACTTAGCAGGTACAGCACACATCCTGAATATTATTTCAACAGGTAGTCAAGACAAAGGATTTAATGAGACATTTACATGGTTTGTTAGTACTAAATCTTGGGATTCCAGAGTGAATTTACAATTAACGCCCACCTCACTTTGGACTCGAAGAAGGCACTGGCGACCCACTCCAGTACTCTTGCCTGGAAAATCCCATGGATAGAGGAGCCTGGCAGGCTGCAGTCCATTGGGTTGCTAAGAGAGTAAGACATGACTGGGCGACTTCACTTTCACTTTTCACTTTCATGCATTGGAGAGAGTCCCAGGGACGGAGGAGCCTGGAGGGCTGCAGTCTCTGGGGTCGCACAGAGTCGGACATGACTGAAGTGACTTAGCAGCAGCAGCACTTCAGACTAGCTTCATTTCATGTGCTCAGTTAGCTCTGTCCTTTCATTTGTCCCAGCCCAGTTCTATAGGAGGCACTTACGTTGACGGAAAGGGGAGTTCTTATACTTCTGTGCACAGCCTAGCTGAAGCAATCAGCCTGTGTCAGAACTGAATGGCTACATGTTTTAAATACAAGGGAGCCAGAGCACCAAAGAAAAGACTTTAAAAAAAAAATCAAGTCTAGTCTTGTATTCTTCTTGCTGAAAACCTTCCAGTGGATTCCCCTGACTCACAGTAAAATTCAAACACCTTCCTGCTCTGGTCTGAATGTTTGTGTTCCCCCACAATTCATAGACTGAAAACAGTGCCCAAGATGATGGTATTATTTAATGTAGACCTTTTGGGAGGTGTTAGGGTGTGTGGTCAGATTTCTCCCAATGGGGTTAGTGGTCTTCTAAAAGAGACCCAGGAAAGGATACAATAAGTCTGAGACTACAAAGAGAGCTCTCACCAGACCATGCTGGCACCCTGACTTCCAGCTTCTAGACTGTAGTGGGGGGTAGGGGGGGTTGTTTATAAGCCACCAGTCTGTGATACTTTATTGTCCATGTGTGATAAGTTCCTTCAGTCCTGTCCCAATTCTTTTCGACCCTATGGCCCATAGCTCAACAAGCTCCTCTGTCCATGGGATTCTCCAGGAAAGAATACTGGAGTGGTTTGCCAGGCCCTCCTCCAGGGGATCTTCCAAACCCTGTATTACAGGCAAATTCTTTACTGTCAGAGCTACTACGGAAGTCCAAAGTGACCAAGAGGGTTCCCTTTCTACTCTAGAATGCCCACTATACCTACCCCTGACCTCCTGCCCTACCCTGCTTACCCCCTTTAGTCACACTGACACTTTTATTGTTGCTCTAACAAGGCTAAGCAAGCATCTTTTTGTTGGTATTATGTCTCAGAAATCATTTACTATTCTGCTTGAATCAACTATTGCTGTCTTGCTCCCTTACTTTTAAGGTTTTTACCCAAATGTTTTTATAGGAGAGGCTATCCACACCCTCTTGTCATAGTAGTGCCCACTCCCAGCTCATAAATCTTTCCCGAGCATACCTTTTTTCCACAGCAATGTGTGGGTTAATTGCTCAGTGGTGTCCAGCTCTTTTGTGACCCCATGGACTCAACAGGCTTCTCTGTCTGTCGAATTCTCTAGGCAATACTACTGGAGTGAGTAGCCATTTCCTTCTCCAGGGGATCTTCCTGACCCAGGGATTGAACCTGGGTCTCCTGAATTGCAGGAGAATTTTTTTACCATTCTTTACACACCACCGTACTAGACATGTATTACTCCATATCACATTACCCCCAACATCTAGCAAGAAAACAGACCTTGCTTATTTCCATTTCTGTAAGTCAGGAGTTGGAGTGGCTCACCGTCTCATTAAGTTGCAGGGGACAGAGCTTAAGTCACATCAAGAATCTAAGGCAGCTGAAGGTCTGACTGTGGTTGGTGGATCCCCTCAGAAGAGGCTTGTTTGCACACTCATAGCAGTAGGGTTTGGGTTCCTCCATGGAGCTGCTTAAGTGTTCTTATAACATGGCAACTGGCTTCCCTCAAAGTAAGCAAAGTGGAAGTCACAATGTCTTTAAGTCACACACGGTCATTTCTACATGTGCTATTACTTACAAAGGTCAGCCCTAATCAGTGTGGGACGGGGTATGTGAGTATATGAATGCGATGTCTTTGGGGACCAGTTAGGGAAATTGGCCACCACTAGGATTTGTTGTTTGTTTCTGATTTCCCAATTTTAGCACTGTAAGTCCAGTATCCCATGAACTGTGTCCATCCTGGGCAGACCAGAATAGTCAGTCCCATTATGGGTTAGTCCTCCATTTCCAGATTACAAGCTCCCTGGGAACAGGGACTCCTTTCTTTGCTAAGTACCCCAAAACTAGAACAGTGCTGGCACATGGATTATTTATGTGTTGAATGATTCTTTTGTGATGAATTTTATTCCAGAAAATTCTGAGATTATCAAAATCTTTTAAAATAGCTGAGTCCTCTGGATACCCGTCTTAAGAAATGTAATTAGTATGAATCCAGCAGGGATACACAAAACAATGTATATTTTCAAGCTTTCTCTAAAATTAAAGCAGAGAATGGTTATGTTAAGTAAAGAATTTCTGTTTTCTCTTTTCCATTATCTGTGGTTCTTCAAGCATCTGTTCCTTCTTCAGGTCATTATTTCCTCCCTGCCTCCTTCCATCTATTTCATGACTCACTTCAGCATCTTTAAACTCACGGAGTGTTTTTACTTTTCCTTCAAAGGGACTCTGCTTTCTCCATCATGTGAATTTCCCCAAGGGCTGCAATTCTATTAATACTTGGTCTCCTGGAGGGCCTTCTCGTTCCTCTTAGTCTACCCTCAGCACACAGAGATCGTTACAATAATTCTCAGCCGTCTTTTCTCTTGTGTCGCTCCTTCTGCTCAAGAAGGGTTATCTGTTGCCTGTAGATGAAGGTTACATTCCTTTGCCTGGTTTTCAGTACGTCCTATCACCTCTCCTTGCTACCTGTATCTCCAGAAATATGTGTGTTTTTTCCCAGACTACAAAACAGTTCTCCAGCACCAGCTAGTGTCCTCCAGCTCAACTTGATTCTAACACTATCTACCTGGAGATGAAGTCAGATCCTACATGTCAAAAAGTGCTCAGTCCTGCACAACTGACCCCACTTTAGAAGCCAATTCCAGGTCCAGGTTGTGGTGCTTCTGACCAGCTGGCTGTAAATCAGAGGTTTCCAAGATGTCCTCTTTACTGCTGCTGCTAAGTCGCTTCAGTCATGTCCGACTCTGTGCAACCCCATTGATGGCAGCCCACCAGGCTCCCCCGTCCCTGGGATTCTCCAGGCAAGAACACTGGAGTGGGTTGCCATTTCTTTCTCCAATGCATGAAAGTGAAAAAAGTGAAGTCGCTCAGTCATGTCCAACTTCGCAACCCCATGGACTGCAGCCTACCAGGCTCCTCCATCCATGGGATTTTCCAGGCAAGAGTACTGGAGTGGGGTGCCATTGCCTTCTCAGAAGATGTTCTCTTTAGTCTTCAGTAATTTACTAGAGCAACTCCCATAAATCTGGAGACTAGTTTACTCACTAGATTACCAGTTTACTACAAAGGAAACAGGCATGCCTGCTAGGTAGCTTCAGTCGTATCTGACTCTTTGTGACCCCCTGGACTATAGCCTGCCAGGCTCCTCTGTCCATGGGATTCTCCAAGCAAGAACACTGGGGTGGGTTGCCATTTCCTACTTCAGGGGATCTTCCTGACCCAGAGATCGAACTTATGTCTCCTGTGTCTCCTGCATTGCAGGCAGATTCTTTATCACTGAGCCACCAGGGAAGCCCTACCAAGGAAACTAAAGGATGTAAATCAATGATCCAATGAAGAGATACTTAGAATGAGGTTGGAAAGGTCCCAAACAAGAGATTCTCTCTCCCTGGAGTTTTGGTTATGACATCCTCTCAGCTAGCCTACCCAGGGCTGTCCAAAAGTCACCTTACCAAGATAACAAAGACACATTTATCATTCTCATCATTTAAGACCTTCCAAGGGTTTGAGGAGCTCTATGCCAGGAATGAGACAAAAACCAAATATCTGTATTTTATTATCACAAAATCACATATATAATATCCTACTGGTTCTAAATTAATACACCTTTGTTTGAGATTTTTCTGTCTTGTTAAGGATGATAAGAAATTCACAAGTAACTAATAGAATAAAGATGGGTCAAGTACAATGAGATACAAAGGAAGTGGCGATGGGTATTTAGAATAGAAAAATGGGATCAACTAGGGAGATAAGTTTTCATTAAGGAGTTGACATTTCAAATGGGTACTGAAGGAGGTGGGAATAATGAAGACTTCATCCATAGGTGGAAAAAGGGACTAGAGAAGAGATCGTGTGGACAGAGGAAAATAAGGGGCATATTTAGGAAGATTACATACCTAGCTTGTGTGATACAAAAGATATGGTAAAGAAAGGGAAAAAAGACAAGGAAGTATTAAGGTATCATCTTTGGGTAGAGAGTTGAATTCTAGAATTTGCCGTTCACTTTGCAGTTGGTAAACAGTAGAGACTCAGAGTATTTCTGTTTTTATGGCCATGAGGAATATAACTGGACCTTGAGTAAATCCAGCAGTAGTATCTGCAATTGATTGGAGAAACAGTATAAAAGAGGAGGCCTATGGCCAATAGGTCCCTAATAAATGTGAGCCCACTGACCAAGAGAACTTTGAGTTAAATTTCTCCTCGACATATCAAGGTACTATGTTAATGTGTTTTCAAAAGTCACTTCTGGAGATTTTTAGGGTGAAAACAGTAAAAATGTTGCAGAATGAGAAATACTGCTTTAAACCTAGATTTACCTTCCAAAAGGAACTTGAGCCCTGCTTTATTGTTTCAGATCAAAATGCATGATCAGTGTATGCTTTTCCCATTGTATGGTTTTGCTCAGCATTTCCTATGAGAAGTGAACAAGACATCTTTCTATAGCTCCTCTACAATTTAAAAAAAAAATCCATGCTTCCCATTTTAATGACTGTATAAATTCTCATAGTAGCGGATCTGTAGTTTCCCACTGAACTGAATCAATCACTAGGTTTATCGTTAGCACATCTTAAAACCAGAAACAGGACTATATGTAATGTCCCCTCCACCCCAACCTGCCTGAAACACACACACACACACACACACACACACAAGATGAAAACCCTCGACATCCTGATGTTTGATAGACTTAAGAGTACCATTATTACGTTGTGTAAATTTATAGTCACATAGGGCTTCCCTGGTGACTCAGTAAGAATCCGTAAATTCATAAAGAATCTGCCTGTATTGCAGGAGACCTGGGTTCAAGCCCTGCATCAGGAAGATCTCCTGGAGAAGGAAATGGCAGCCCACTCTAGTATTCTTGCCTAGGAAATCCCGAGGACAGAGGAGCCTGGCAGGCTACACTCCATGGGGTCGCAAGAGTCAGATATGGCTTAGCAACTAAACTACCACCATTCTTCAATAAATACTATTAAACTGCATATGTAGTTAGAACACAAGTGTCCACAGAGAGTTGGTATGTCTCCACCATAGGGCTGGTAACACATTTTTCTACCCTACCTACCTCTCTCCCTATTCCCAACCCCTTTTAATTTATAGTTTATAACATTTGATTCTAGCTTTATTATTTATACCATCAAATCTTGAGTTTATCTCCTTGTAAGCTTGTAAGCTTCAGCCCATGGGATCACAGAGTCAGACAGGACTGAGTGACTGAACTGAACTGACTGAAGCTTGTAACACATTCTTTAATTATTTGAGTTATTTAACTTATTTTTCTCCTAATAGAAGAAACTGAAAAGACCTTTAAACTTTCTGACTTCATGGCCAAGAGTATTTTTTCCAATGAAGAAACATACACATAAAAAATGAAACCTGGTAACAAACTATTTTATAAATACGTGACTGTATTTTTCTCCATGTGCAGAAACTCTTGCTGAAACAGAAGTCAGGGATATTCCTCGCAAACCCACACAGCTCACAGATCTAACACCAGGTTTCTATTTGTACCGAAATGGGCAAGATGATGAAGGCACAGGCTCACTTTTGTATTGATAAAGGACATCAAACACAGTCATGAGGCGCTAATAACACGGAAGCATCATCAATCACGAAAAGCAAGCGGTCAGAGTCTTCAGTCACTTCTCTCCCTTTAACATTTGGCAAAATTTAGTCTACATATTTTAATACCTCAGAAAGAAAAACTAAATATGAGATGCTACATTAAAATGTTAGGTGATGTATTATCACTCTTTAGACACAGAAGGGAAGGGATGAAGTAAAGAGAGGGGACCGCAGATTTCCTGTATTCTTGGATTATCCTTCCTTTCTGAGGGGCTCAGATGTCTGTGTGCATCTGTCGAAATGCCAGCTCTACCTGAAGACTGAAGAGATGGTTGCTAGCTGCTGACATGGTCCCTCGACCCTATTAAAAGTTTCTATTGCACAAACAGAATTAGCTTGATTTCTGCTCTTTAGTCCTTTGTCAAAAACCTAAGTCGAATTTGATTATTTAGAAGTATCTAAAATGTTTAAAGTAAAAAGAAAATATATATTCTAGCTTCCTAAGAAGAAACAGATTACAGGTTTTGACTTCAATGGCAAATAAATACACTTGAAAGCCAAGCAAGTTTCTCTCCTGCCGGGGAGTCAGACTATGAAAACAGTTCTTGTTTCTCTATGGTGGATGACCATATCACTCATAGAACATACCAGAACTATTTTAAGAGACTTTTTCCGTAATATGAAAGATGCGGGTTTAACCTAGTTCTGAGCAGGCAGAATAGATCTGCACTCACAATATCCTTATCACAAACACATGACAACTGAAACAATGAAGCACAGCCTATCCCTGTTTACATCAAAACCACGTAGACACGTGATATCTAAGTACTTGCTTTCTATGTGCTAATATCACCCATTGCCAAGACTCGAGCTGGCAGTCAATGGAGCATGCCATTTACAAGGAAGCCTAAAGTCTACAACTGCAGAAATAACATGGAAATGTATCAGCCTATCCAACGTAAATATATTTTCAAAAAGTTATCCTAGGAAATTGATTTTAATAGTATTTCCCAAGTCTTTCAACCAAAGTGACTTTGATAATTTTTGTCTTTTTATGTCAAAAATCCACCAAAATTTTTTAACTGTGTCCAAGCACTAGGAACAAGGAGCCAATATAGCATGTGTTCACAATTGTTAATATTTCAGTGAGTTACAATAAACCTGTTTTTGCATGCTTGAAAAATTGTGAAGAAAACATAAGGAATACTTATGGGAGGATCTCAATAATTGGGTGTTTTCATTTTACTTTAAAAACAACCTCTAATATTCAACTCCGACAACACAGTAAGTGGGTGTGTATATGTATATACATATATATAAAGTCATTTCCATGCTCATTACATAAAAATAACTATGAGAAATATCAATTTATCAGTGTCAGCTGACATATATCCAATGAATTCACTGAAGAAGGCGGGGGGAAAGACCAAAAAAATTCTAAAGAAATCAGTAAAGCTCACAGTTTGAAAAGATTTGATTTTTTTTTTTTTTTTGCTTGTTTGAAATTTTTTTGGTAGTTTGTGCTCTGCCATAATAAGCTGATTCCCAGACTAATGGCCTCCGAGCAGATTTGAAAGGAAGCCTGAAGACTTCTTATTTTGCTGGGCTTCTGCTTCCTGGTCTTGTGACAGTCCCAACTCACTCTCAATTTGATCAAGCTCTGACTGGTCCAGGAGTTCAAAGTCATCGCCCTCCTCCGTGTCTGTGTCCCCCCCCGGGCTGGGAGCAGCCTGAGACAGTGCTTGGCGCACGCCCGCTAACTGGTCTTTGACCGCGGCGGTCACCGCAGCCGTGATGACGTCCCCAGCCAGGTTGCTCATCAGGTGCAGGGTCTGGTCACTGCTCAGAGGAAGGGTGAGACCAGCTGCTGACTTCTTCTCTGTGCTCCTTCTGGGACCGCTGTCCAACTGCTCCTTTCTTCTCTTGAGCTCAGTGGGCAGGCCAAGGCTCAATTCATCTTCATCGTTTGTTCCCGTGCCATTTTCTAGTGATGGAAAATCTGAAAGGTCTCGAGAGAAAACTTCCTCACTAGGTCGGTCAAGATCTGTAAAATGCAGAATAGAAGATGAGGCTTAAGCATCATAATAATTTTTTTTTTTAATGATTCAACTTTTAACTGATGAAGCTGTTGTTGGTTAGTCTTTAAGTTGTGTCCGACTCTTTGGCAATCCTATGGCCTGCAGCCCATCAGGCTTCTCTGTCCATGGGATCTCCCAGGCAAGAATACTGGAAGTGAAAGTGAAAGGGGCTCAGTCATGTCCGATTCTTTGTGACCCCATGGACTGTACACAGCCCATTGAATTCTCCAGGCCAGAACACTAAAGTGAGTAGGGTTTCCTACTCCAGGGGAACCAGCCCACTCCAGAAGAACCCTCCAGGGGATCTTCCCAACCGAGGGATCCAACCCAGGCCTCGCTCCATAGTCCACGGGGTCGCAAAGAGTTGGACAAGACTGAGTGACTTTCACTTAAGAATACTGGAGTGGACTGCTGTTTCCTTCTCCAAACAGGATCTTCCCAACCCAGGGATCAAATCCAGGTCTCCCGCATTGCAGGCAGATTCTTTACCATCTGAGCCACAGGGAAGCCCCTGAGACAGGATGCTTAAGATCAAAGGGTTTGTTATCCTGGTCTTGCAGATGTTTACAGCTTGTAGAGCTTGAGAGGAATTCAGTGAACCTCTTGTTCTAATACACTTTAAAGTTGAGGAAATTGAGATCCACAGAAATTATGTCACCTGTGCAAGGCCATATAGTAAGTTAATGACAAAGGCAAGGCTACAGGTGGGTTTCCCAATCTCCCAACCTGTATTATTTCAACATCACACAGCCTTCTTCCTTCCTCTAGGAAAAGGAAGTGTGTTCTTGCCTGTACAGACATGTGTAAAATAATTCATTCATAATCCTTTATTATAATTGCTTATATTTTCAGTACATGGTTAAAATGACTTGAAATAATCCAATGAGACCAGCAAAAGTTATTGCACAAGAGTTGCCTTAAATTTTATTTTAAATTGTACTTAACCTAATTATAAAAAAGAAGACCCCCCCCCCCTTTTTTTTTAACTAACTTGGAAGAAGAATATGAGCAACCCTGGAGTCAGCTTTTGATTCAGGAAACCTGTCCCCCATGGTTCAGTCCCTCTCAATGAGAGCTAGCCCTGGATACATGGGATTAGCTTTTCTCTTCCTCTCTCCCATAACTGTGGTCTTTCCTGGTGGCTCAGATAGTAAAGAATCTGCCTGCCATGCAGGAGACCCGGGTTTGATCCCTGGGTTGGGAAGATCCCCTGGAGATGGGAATGCCTATCCACTCCAGTATTCTTGCCTGGAGAATTCCATGGGGTCACAAGGAGTTGGACACGACTGAGTGTGTGTACTATTTCCCATTACTACTATAAAAATAATGCCACCAGATATTCCAGAATATTTTTGTCAATTATTTGTTTTCAAAATAAAGGCAGAATTGGACATTGACTGGCTTAGATTTTTTTTATCATACTCTTAAATAATAGATTTTGAGATATAATTCATATCCTATGAAATTTACCCTTTTAAAGTGTACAGTTAGGTGGTCTTTGGTACATTCACAAGGCTGTACAACATCTCCACTATCTAATTCTAGAACATTCTCATCACCCAAAAGGAAACATATTAATTACCAGTCACCCACCAGTCCCTCTTCCCCCAGCCCCTGGCAGTCACTCATCTAATTTCCTTCCACGTGGATTTGTCTGTTTTGGACATTTCATATAAGTGGAGTCACACAACGCGTGGACTTGTGTGTTTGGCTTCCTGCCCTCAGCATATCATGTTCAAGGTTTATCCATACTGTAGCAAGTGCCAGTGTTTCTATAGCCCAGTGATATTCCATTGCATAGTTGTAGCACACTTTATCCAGTCAGAAGCTGACACAGTTAAATACTTTTGCATGGGCTCAAAATAACACTCAGAGCATCTACAGGTGTGAGCATACCGTCAGAAGTGTCTGTTTGTGGAGTGTATCCTTCTGAGAGGTTGAAGGTCCCGTTGTCCGTCCAGGAGATCTCAGACACATCGGTGTCAGACACAGACAATTCTTTGGCGGCAGTGGTGAGGCTAATCTGTATTAATATAAATGCCAGTGACACATTTCAAACTTCTAAATGTCTTTCTAAAAATCCAGCTAACACCGAAAATGTCAGAATAGTAAGAACCAGATGAGTATTTTCCTTTTAATAGTTCAATCATCTTAGAGAAATAGGAGAAGTTGTATTAAGAAAATCATTAGAGTTTTGGTACAAGTAGATACATTGACAGGCAAACCACACAGGAATGAATTGAAAACTGAACAAAAAATACCTTAGGACAAAGAGCTGAAAAGTCTAATTCACTGTCATCTTTGTGACTTTTTTCTTTATCTGCTTCTGTTGAGAAAAAATTTGGAATCTTTCAGTTTCCCGGCCAGCTCAGCGTGTATTTTATCCATTATTTATCCTGATCCCACAATCCTCATATCCTCCAATGCCTCCACGTAATTAAATGTTTGCACATCCCGAGCTTCACATATGTGCCAGTGTTTTGTTTCTGAGGGAAATGGTCCATATCAGTGGCTCTCACAGCGTGACCCCTGGACCACAGCAGTAACAGCAGCACTGGGGATCTTTTAGAAATACAAATTCCCAGGCCCTCCCCCAGACCAACTCAATCAGACACTCTGGGGGAAGCCGTGTAATCTAAACTTTAAGATGCTCTCAAGATACTTCTGGTGCTCGCGCTAGTTGAGACTCTAGAAGGTCAGAAGCCAAGTTAAAATGTGAAAAAGGATCGCAGCGGCCTTCCCTCCATTTTCTTCTCCTTCCCCTCTTCCATGGCGCCCACTCTCTGCCTACCTGTGTCATTTGTTATTTGCAAGCACCCACCCCAAAAGCAAACACTGTCGAGAAAGTAAACCATAAATAGCAAATAAAGGCCTCCGAAGCCTTTCCTCTTTCCCCCGATAGTTTGGATTAAAAAGCCACTTTATTATATGTGTGAGCAAAGAATAATAAACGCCTAAGTAGGAAAAAGCTATGTTACTTTGTGGGGGGATCTGCTTCTGTAATAATATGCAGTTAATGGCTAAAACACCCTAAAATGCATTCAAAGTGATTTCATAATAAAGAGCCAGCAACGCCTCATTTCAGGTGTGGAATCTAAAATCCAAATGTTACCTACCGGATCTCTCACGCTTCTTCTGGTTAATATATTCTCTGATTCCAAAATCTAGTTTCAGGAGAAATGACTTGATTTTGCTGTATATTTTTTGTCCAATATCGTTACACTTGAACAGTGGACACAAAAATGCACACAGCACTGAAAGATGAGGAAGAGAGGTCAGGGGAAACGACCTTGCTTTCCAACTACCTATTCGTATTCCACAAAATTACTTCAGTTCCTTTACTGACAAACCGGGGTTTTTTCCCTTGGGGAAGTGCCTCTGTGAAATAAGTTCATAATTTCATTCTTCTCCTTGTAATGAAAACATTTTCTCCTACACACACACACACACACACACACACACACACACACACACACACCGTGATCACTGTTCTCAAAGACTTGAAATTTGATAACTCCATCCACTCAACCCTCTTACATTCAAAATTCATACAAAGGTTGCATGCTTCTCACACAACAGTCCTGGATGAAAATATCAACTCTACTCATTTGTTAAATAACATTTCTCCATAGAAAAGTTATCACTATCCATTAGCCTCTCATCAGTCATATTAGGATAACACCACCATCTCTGGGGGTTGCTGTGAAGAATAACTGAGATGAATACAGACCATCTGAATAATGCCTGGCCCTTATTTAGACACTTTCCCTGGCTCTCTTCTCCTTTCTCTCTTAAACAAGGCAGCTCAAGGGCTGAAACATTCCACATGAGTTCTACTTGGGAGACTGAATTTGAGCCCTGACCACCTGCCTCCCCTTGTGGCTCAGTTGGTAAAGAATCCGCCTGCAATGAGGGAGACCTGGGTTTGATCCCTGGGTTGGGAAGATCCCCTAGAGAATTCCATGGACTATACAGTCCACGGGGTCGCAAAGAGTCGGACATGACTGAGCGACCTTCACTTCACTTCACTTCATCTGCCTTTTGTGCTAGGCTTTAGGAATATGAAAAGAAATGAAGATCAACACAGTATGCCCTAATCAATATGGTATGCCCTCGTGTTTATTTCTTTGCAGTTGTTAGAACACATGCCCATTTACCTTTTTTAAATAGGAGTTGTAAACTCAAATATCTTTAGAAGCCGAGGAGGTATATGTAAAATGTAAAGGCTGGTGCAAGAAAAACAGGGAAATAAGAAGGTTGGTTTAGTGGAGAGTTGCTGCCCCATCTAAAAAGGTGGCAGGGCCAAAATGTCACATTTTTCAGGAAAAGCATGAAGTCACAACTTCTTTACAGTACTTTTGAGTTATAGTTGATATGTGATAAATTGCATACATCTAAAGTGTACAGTTTGAAAAGTTTTGACACATGCATATAACTAAGAAATTATCATTATGACAAATAATGAACATACCTGCCAGCCCCTAAAGTTTCCTCCTGTTTCTCTTAGCCCTTCTCCTGCCTTTCCCCACCCCACCTACCCCATCCCCAGAGAATCACTTATGTGTGTTGTCACTAAAGATTACTGTGAATTATATATAAATGGAATCATACAGTGTGTAGTCTGTTTTTTAACCTGGCTTCTCCCACTCACCTAATTACTTTTATATTTATCCAGATTGTTGCATATATCAATTTTTTAGTGTTGAGTAGTAATCCACTGTATGGATATATCACAATTTGTTTACCCACTTATCTGTTGATGGACATATGAATTATCTTCTGATTTCAACTACTACAGATAAAGTGAAAGTTGCTCAGTCCTGTCCGACTCTTTGCAACCCCATGGACTATACAGTCCATGGAATGTTCCAGGCCAGAATACTGGAGTGAGTAGACTACAGATAAAGCCTCTATGAACATCTGTGGACACGTCTTTGTGAAGGTGTATGCTTTCATTTCTATTGGGTAAATAAATACCTTGCTTTGAAATGGCTGAGTCATTTGAAAAACTGCCAAATTGTTAGCCAGAGTGGCTGCGACATTTTACCGATCCATGGGAACTCTAATTGTTCCATATCCTGCCTAATACTTGATACAGTCAGTAGTTTTAATTTCCGCCACTTTGGCGGGGGTATAATGGTGTCTCATTGTGCTTTTTTTTTTTAATAATTTTACTTATTTATTATTTTCGGCTGTGTTGGGTCTTCATTGCTGCCTGGGCGTCTCTCTAGTTGGGGTGAGCAGGGGCTGCTCTCTACTTGCTATGCAAGGGCTTCTCATTGCTGTGGCTTCCCTTGTCGTGGAGCACGGCCTGCAGGGTGTGCGGGCTTCAGCAGTTGGAGCACCTGGGCTCAGTAGCTGCGGCTCCCAGGCTCCAGAACACAGGCTCAAGGTTGTGGTGCATGGGCTTAGCTGCTCCAAGGCATGTGGCACCTTCCCAGACCAGGGATCATCCATGCAGGCGGATTCTTCACCACTGAGCCACCAGGGACGCCCTCACTGTGGCTTCAATTACATTTGAGCTGCCAGTCACGCACAATGGCAAAGGAATTAATGTGTTTTGGGGGGGGGGGAGGTGGAGAGTATAACTTTATTGTTTTATTGACATAATTTAAAATAAAATGAGTCACTTACAAACTTGCTTTTTGACAGTGATTTGTATAATTGTGGAAAAGTAACATGTCTCTAGTAAAAGGAGAAACTTTGAAGAGCAGAAAATTAAATAGTCAACTGGCTTTATAATCAAGAACTCATACCTGCTCTTCTAAGCTATGGAAGTTCTTATAGACCATTAAATAACATCGTATGTTGTGTATCAATTAGCCGAATGTTCTACATACTTACACAGTAGATAGCTGAGTATAACCCCAGGAATGTAACTTCCCAAGATGGTAAAAAAGGTGCACACGCTGCAGACCAGGAGACAAAACTAGAAGTAACAGAAGTAACGGGACAGTTACTCACTCGCTCATCACACCAAGACACTTCAGAGCACAGGAAACACACTCACTTATTGGTCTATGTGTCATCTATCATGACAAATGTTCTTCAGTGTTCTCTGCACTTAGATCTAATGACTGCTGTGTTCAACGAGCCTTAATCCACTTTCATATTTAATACTAATCATTTGGAAGGTTCCAGAAGTTAATTTCTGGCACAGAGAACATCTCCTGTTAATGGCTACATTGCTAGATGAGAGAGACCTGAAGAGTGGTATGTGCCTGGAAACTTCTTTCACTCATGTTCACTCTCTGAAAACAATGCAGCCCAGGAATGAGATCTGTAAGTTCAAACTACACCTGTAAGTCCATGGAAATCCACAAATCCAGCAAAACACGTTAGAGAAATTAGAGGTATTTACATAAACATAACAGCAATTTATCCAGCTGGTAAGCAATTGTGATTGCAGATTACCAGTAGATTGTAGGATAAATCTACTGGCCATTACTATCCTCCTTTCTCATCACCTGCTCCTCAAACTGATTCCACTCCTAGGTCACCTGGAAACAAACGATGAGTGAAACTAAATTCCTATGGCGAAATTCAGTTATTTTCTTTCTCTCTGTCATTTGTGGCCAAAAGAATCTCCGTTGTTTTAGGAAATTAAAACATCAAGACAGAAAAACTGTCCCATAAAGTCTTCACTTCTTTTCCATATTCTATTCTTTAAACTATCTTACTCCTTTGCTTTAAATTATGGTACTAAATTTCACTGATAAGCCAAGAAAATTCATTAAGGGAATTTCAAAATAAGTCATGAGGACAGCATATATAATTCTGATCAATTACTGATAAAGAGAAACAGGAAGTGGGTCTAAAATTCAGATTAATTTTGATTTTTCATTCTTGGCACAGGGTTAACAAATTCACTAGTCAAAAGGAAAATGGATGAAACTGTGGGAACAAAATTAAGAGTTGTTTCTCAAGTATCAGGGGTCCTTGAAGAATACGGAGCTCTATTTGCAAAAGGGAAGGGGAAAGACCGTAAAACTTCAAAGAACAAATAAAGGCATTACTATATACAGAATTCAGTTTTGCGAAGGGATTTCATATTATCCACTAAATCTTTATTAAGAGCATCATCATCTTAGGCTAACTGACTTGGGGCACATTAGTGTAACCCAATGCAAAAGTTTAAGTTCAGAATCTTCTGACAATGTGTTAATTATCTCAGTAAAAGAAGCAACAAAAGCATGACTTATTCCACCCCCACCACCATATTGGTATCTATTCTAACAATTGCCTTCAGTGATTAAAATGATTTATCCATATATAATATTGCAACGTTAGTATGCTCAAAATGTGTCCAAGTATAGTTCTACTCTTCATTGAAGGTTAGATTTCCTGTAAGAGAGGGATTTTAAATGAGGACATTCCTAGGTCCTTCCTTCCAATGACGGGGACGTTCAAGAAACCTGACTACAGCCCTGGAAGGGGAGGGTCTACTGATGGCGCTGGACCTCACCCATGGTGTCAGAATACAGCGAGAGCTGCTTCTACACATAAAACATTACAGTTGCATTTCTCCATGCAGCCCCTTCAAACCACTCTCGACTCTGCTCCTCATGGGTTTTCATCTTCATTGGAAAAATACTCATTCCATTCATATGATCCCTATGGATGTTTCTGCCAAAAGTTTCCTTTCTCAAGTAAATCATACAAGAATCTTCACTTTTTAGACTGAAAGTGAGATTCAGTTACCTCCAAAAGCATCCTCAAAGGGCTATGTGTTCATTCTATCTCCCTTTGACTTGAGAACTAGTCTAGATTAACATAAACTGAAATTTTTTTTAAATTAGTTGATTTTTAATTAATGATAATTGCTTTACAATGTTGTGTTGGTTTCTGCCATACATTAATGTAAATCAGCCATATGTATACATATGTCCCCGCCCTCTTGAACCTTCCTCCCACCTCCCATCCCATTCCAACCCTCTAGGTTGTCACAGAGCCCCTAACACATTTTTATCTTTAGTCTGACTGAGTGAGAAGACAAATCATCATTCATTTTATTTTAGCTAATAAGCTACATAGATATTGATAAAATAGAAATCCAATTCCAATTAAATTATAAGGTTGAGGACTTTCTGGTGCTAACACACTAACATTTCCAGACCTTGCTAATATCAGTTTTTAGGGCACAGTTCCTAGTATGTTACATTCAGAGTTGGAGAACTCTTACAAGCTGATGAAATAGGTTAATTCATTTGTTTCCAAGTTTACTGCACATCTTAAAGCACACACATCATTCTCCTCCCCTGGAAAACTTGCCTTGCCAGGGCTCTGCTGTTTAAACACAGACATTTCTTGAAGAAATAGGCTGAAATTCATCCATGATTCTGCAAGACAGTGGCTGAACCCGGGTCTTTCATCCGGTTTAGAATTGATAACTTCCCAGCTAAAGAGAGAAAAAGAAAACAAAAGTTTTAACTGAACTTTGGATAATTTGGACTCAACAGTCACTGCTTCAGCAGATATTCATTGAGCACCTCCTAGTGACTACACTCTCTGGAAAAGCCATATAAATTCAGAGATGAACAAGTCAGATATCTGTCCAAGGAAGTTCACAGGCCAAGGCCAGCACAGAACTCCATGATTATCTGGTCACAACAAAGGAAAAGCATAGGGTGGAGGCCCTGGGGCATCCTTGAAGTTGTCACTTTTACGGTACGATCTGGACTCGCACTATTTCCTATAAGGGCTTGGAAGGGTTCCAGACAAAACAGTGTACAGCGTGTACAAGAGGCCCTGGTGTGAGATGGAGCTGAAGCACCATTGAGCCTGGTGTGGCTGCAGCAGAGCAAACCAGAGAATGACATTGCAGGGAGCTGGGATGATAGAAAGAGACCTTGTGGGATTCTCAGTAATGTTTTAAACCTTAAGGATACAGAAGCCATAGCACCTTGAAAGAAACCTTGGCATAAATCTTATCATCCTCAACATCAAAACCAATACTGCACTTTCAGTACACCCCTGACCCTTGCACAACGCTGCATTGAATCCATGTATGTAAAATTTATTGTTGGCCCTTCATGTTGGTCATTCCCCTGCATCCAAGGATTTAGCCAACAATAGACCCTGTATATTCACTATTGAGAAATATCCACTCTAAGTGGATGCACACAGTTCAAACCCGGATTGTTCAAGGGTCATTGGTACTCCATGTTGGTCAACTCAGTAGAAAACTGTTAAGGTCAACAAGATCTCTCAATAACCCATATTTTTCTAGAGTATCTTTTCTCAATCATCTGTACTGTGGGTCCCCGTCTTCATTTTTTCTACAAGAACTAAAAACTGTTCGCAACTGCTCCAGGAGGGAGACATGCAGACACTGGGCATTTCTTATAGTTACAAAGCCATCAAGTTCAAATGCCACTCTTAAAATACTACCTTATCACATAAATATACCAAACAAGGTCTTCCAAGGGCCCCCAAATTCAATCATTTCATAGATAATTTTAAACAAATGTGTCTAGTAGAGGACACACTGTTAGTGAAGTGTCCTCTGAGCTGTGACTGCAAGGGTGCCAGAGTGAGACTGATCTCACTGGTAGCCCTGGCGGCTCAGACGGTAAAGAGTCTGCCTGCAAGGCAGGAGACCCAGGTTCGATCCCTAGGTGGGGAAGATCCCCTGAAGAAGGGAATGGCAACCCACTCCACTATTCTTGCCTGGAGAATCCCATGACAGAGGAGCCTGGAGGGCTACATTCCACGGGTCGCAAAGAGTTGGATGCTACTGAACGACTAACACTTGCACACACTTTCACTTTCAGTTCAGCGGTTCCGTTGCGTCTGACTCTCTGTGACCCCATGGACTGCAGCACTCCAGGCTTCTCTGTCCATCACCAACTCTCAGAGACTGCTCAAACTCATGTCCATCGAGTCGATGATACCATCCAACCATCTCATCCTCTGTCGTCCCCTTCTTCCCCTGCCTTCAACTCAGCCCTGTGACAAATCAAGGCCACTTTGGCCCTTAGATGCTCAACTACCCAGAAACTGTTTCTTTTTAATAAATTTTCAAATCAACACCATGACAACTATAAGCAATACAATTTCCCTTTTTAGTATAAATTTTAAACTAATTTGAGTGAGTTCAACAGCATTAAAAAGGCAAAAAAAAAAAATGTCTTGTCCTTCCTCTTTGCTCTATCAGCCTCAAGCAAAGCTCTGCCAGACAGTCACTGAGCCTCCAGTGTTCAGGCTGATGCTACTCCATGAGGTAGACATTTGCCAAATGATTTCCCAACTATTGTAAGAAATGAACCTTTGGGGACATTTAGCTGTCAGTTTATGTATTCATAAACTCTACCCACTCATGACTCACTGAGCAAGCCTGTTGACACTGGTGACCAAATCTAGCACTAGGCCTGCATATCCTATGAATGATTCCAGACCTATTAAAAGAAACAGTAAGTGCATAGCTAGGAGGTCACTATCTGTAACAAAACCTTGCCAGTGTATCAACTTAATGGGAAGTGATTTTGTACAGGGGAGTGAAAACTGAACTGGCTACTAACCTATGGCTTCTTTTCTACAACAGCATAGGCTTGTTAACAAATTGCCAAGGGTAGGCTCCTCTGCGGCTGGCTCAGTGCCTGACATACTGGCTTGGCCAAAAAGTTCATTTGGGGTAACATCTTATGGAAACCGCCCCCCCAAATTTTTGGCTAGCCTAATAAAGATTTTAATTTCTACTCTCTAGGCATAGTAAGCAGTATATGAGCATTTGGTTAAATTGACTGGCAAATATAATTCTAACAAAAATGTATGAAAAACATAATGGAACTAATGTGATTATTATTATTTTAATGATTAGAATGGAATGAGTGAACATTTTGTATTTTGAAGCAAATTTAAGATATACTTCCATTAGGATAATGAACAAATAAAGTGAGCTGTGTTCAGAAATGAAATACGGAACAGAAATGAAGGAACACAGTACATCCCAAGTTTGTACATGAACCTTGGGATCGTAATATTGAGGGAAAAAAAATCACAGAATACACACAGCATAATTTCATTTTTATAAAGCTCAAAATCACATTAAGCTAACAGTTCTTTAAGCAAGGAAACATTAAAAACAGGAAAAAAAATTCAGGAAAGCAGTTACCTCAGATGAGAGTATGTAAGGAATAAGACTTAAGATGGCAATTCTTGAATATCCTTATGTTATATATCTTAATTCAAGTGCTGGATACACAGGAATGATGCATCAATATCACTGTTCTTAAAGCTATATACATGTACACATTCACACCCTTGATTTAAAACTCCTTGATTATTGCTGCCTTTCAGTCACTCAGTTGTGTCCGACACTTTGCAACCCCATGGACTGCAGCATGGCCAGGCTTCCCTGTCCTTCACCATTTCCTGAAGCTGGCTCAAACTCACGTCCGTACAGTCAGTGACGCCATCCAACCATCTCATCCTCTGTCGTCCCCTTCTCCTCCCGCCTTCAATCTTTCCCAGCATCAGGGACTTTTCTAGTGAGTCGGCTCTTCACACCAGGTAGCCAAAGGATTGTAGCTTCAGCTTCACCATCAGTCCTTCTAATGAATATTCAGGATTGATTTCCTTTAAGATTGACTGGTTTGATCTCCTTGCAGTCCAAGGGACTGTCAAGAGTCTTCTCCAACACCACAGTTCAAAAGCATCAATTCTTCGGTGTTCAGCCTTCTTTACGGTCCAAATCTCATATCCATACATGACTACCGGAAAAAGCATAGCTTTGACTATATGGACTTTTGTTGGCAAAGTAATGTCTCTGGTTTTTAATATGCTGTCTAGATTTGTCATAGTTTTTCTTCCAAGGAGCAAGCGTCTTTTAATTTTGTGGCTGCAGTCACCATTTGCAGTGATTTTTGATGCTTAAATGTATAATCATTCTTTTAATTAAATGAGTAACATTCTTACATGAGTATAGCCCACTTCACATCTTATAGTCAAAACCCAAATGTTACCTCCTGTGACAGTACTTTGGGACAACAAATTCCACTGGTTACTCATCTTTACTTTTAACAAAATCCTCTTAGGGAGTTCGCTCATGGGCTAGTGGTTAGGACTCGGAGCTTTCACTCCATGGCCAGGATTCAGTCTCTACGTGGGGAACTAAAAGACTTGAGGCTTATCAAAACATCTTTTTAAATGCCTTAAACTGTTCTAATGATCCCTGCATTACTGTAGAAATCACAAACAGAAATTAGAAATTCATTGTGTAAATCATGAAAATATCATCTAACCAAATGGGTTTTGGAAAGAGTATAAATGTTTGAGATAAAAATAAATGTATAGATTGTCCTGAATAAAATTTAATGGAAATATGATTTAAGAAGAAAATGGGAATTCAAGGGCCAAGAAGAAATGTCATTCTACATGTACACTCTAAATAAAACATGGACCTGGCAGAACTACTTTCTGGGAGTTTCATAATACTTTTCAATTTTCCAGTGGCTAATTCTGAGGACCAGTGGGCTATACATTTCTACTGTCTTCCATTATATGTAGTCTACCAGTAACTGACATCACCACACTTCTATTTAGGTAATTCAGTTACATAATATATTTGAATAATACAGTTATATAATTTAGAATGAGATGGGACACTTGATGGCAACTTTTCAAATTCCCTTCTTTTATAAATGAGGAAAGGGAGATCCCTATTTTCTCAGCTAGTTCAGGGCAGAGCCTGATTTCCAATACAGTTCTCTTCCCTTTAAAACATGTGCCCTCTTCAAGGGAAGAATCCATTCAATGACATCTTGGAAGAGACCGTGTATTGTAATTTAGAACAAGAATGAACATAAGCTGATCAACCTCACTCCTTTAGAGTCAGGGGGAATGAAGTGTGACCAAGACCAACAGGGCATCATTAGGACCAACTCTTTACAGAAAGAAAAGAGTACTTCCTGTTCAGAATCCAAATATTCATCAGAACGTAAGATTCATGCTTGATGGGTGGTTGACAAGGTAATACAGGTTACAGTTGCACATACGTACTCACATGCATGGGTGCACACAGGCTCTGAGTTGCTCTATAAGGAAATTCTAGGTTTTCCTAGAGAGCCTCCTCTGGAAAACGCATAACCAGAGAAAGGATCTCCTGTGAATACTGGACGATGCTAGAGAGACAGATCTTTTACATGGCATGTGGCTCTCTTCCCACCATCCCTGGCGCTGATCAACGGGCAACGAACAACCCAACCAAGAGAAAAGGAGGCTGAAAAATGGTGTGAATCTTGGCCAAGTTCTTTTTTTTTTTAATTGTTAAAACTTTTTTTCACTATTTTGTGTTGGGGAATCATTGAGTAACAATGTTCTGATAGTTGTTAATCAGCGACTCAGCCATACATATACATGTATCCATTCTCCCTCAAACTCCTCTCCCATCCAGGCTGCCACATAACACTGAGCAGAGTTCCCTGTGCTCTACAGTAGGTCCTTGTTGGTGATTAATTTTCAGTATAGCAGCATGCACATATCCATCCCAAAGTCCCTAACTACCCCTTACCTCCATCCTTCCCCCCAGCCATCATAAGTTTGTGAGTCTGCTTCTGTAAGTTCATTTGTATCATTTCTTTTTAGATCCCACTTATAAGGGATGCCATATGATACTTCTGCTTCTCTGTCTGACTCACCAAGTTCTTCACCAAAGAGTGTTAAGTGTTTGTGTTCTATGACTGATGTTCATTCAAGAGGAAAAAAACAAACAGATACCAATGGCTTCAGCATTAATATTCCAGGGCTAAGGACTTTTCCTCCACAGTTTCAAAGAGAACATGCACTTTTGTTGGTCTACCATTTTTTCTTTCCTTCTTTCCTCCCTACCTTCACTTGCTTCCTTCCCCCACTAATTTTCTCTCTCTCGAAGGAATGAATCTTCGGCACACTCCTGCCAGGAGACAAGGACCACGTGAGAGTCCCTCCGTCATTACCATCAGCCCCAGCTTCCCAGACTCTCCAAGAATCCAGGTCACATGGTTCCCGGAGAAGCCATGCCTCCCAGCCTTCCCATCTGTCACTTGGGCTCTGCCCAAGAGTCTGCAGCTGTGCAGAGCTTTCCAAAATGTCCATTTAGTTACATTCTCCTTTTTGTAAAAGTTGACTTATTTTTAATTGAAGGATAATTACAGTATTGTGTTGGTTTCTGCCATATATCAACATGGGTCAGCCACACATTTATGTATGTCCCCTCCCTCTTTAGCCGCCCTCCCATCCCCATCCCGCCCTCTAGATTGTCACGGAGCCCCGGTTCGAGTTCCCAGAGTCATATAGCAAATTACAGTCTCCTTTTTAAAAGAAACTAAAGGGATAGATTTTGGACAAAGAACATGCTCAAGACAAGCAGCTGCTTCCTGAAGAACCAACATGTTCCACCAGCCTGAGAAGTTCTAAGGGAAATGGCTCCTGAGACAAGCAGCCTCACTTTGCCCCAGAAGGGAACTCTGGGTTCCCAGGAGAAGTTGAAGCCAACATCCCTTCCTTCTGCCTCCACACCTGGTGTGTGTGTGTGCGCGCACACACCCTGCGCTCAGTCATGTCCAACTCTTTTCAACCTCATGGACTGCGGCCTGCCAGGCTTCTCCGTCCATGGAACTGAGAAAATGAAAACTAAGTGAAAATGAAAGTCGTTCAGTCGTGTCTGACTCTTTGCGACCCCATGGACTATACAGTCCATGGAATTCTCCAGACCAGAATACTGGAGTGGGTAGCCTTTCCCTTCTCCAGGGGATCTTCCCAGCCCAGGGATCGAACCCAAGTCTCCCACGTTGCAGGCGGATTCTTTACCAACTGAGCTATCGGGCAATTATTAGAATACACTTAGGCATAGACATTACATGTGGCCAAAGTAATCTCTTTAGGCAGTTACTACGTGGAAAGTATGTGTGAACTCCAGAGCACTGTTTAAACAACGGTCATGGCCTTACTCCAGAAACTCTGGTAGAGTGGGCCTGGGGTGACCTCAGAAATCTGCCCTTTGAAAATAGCATCCCAGGTGATTCTCAGGCAGGTGTTTCTTTTCTTTAAAATTAATTTTTATTGGAGTATAGTTGCCTTACCACACTGTGTTATTGTCTACCATACCAAAGTAAATCAGCTCTTTGCTGTTGTTCACTCACTAAGTCCTGTCCGATTCTTTCTGACCCCATGAACTGCAGCACACCAGACTTCCCTGTCCTTCACCATCTGCCAGAGTTTGCTCAAACCCATGTCCATTGAGTCAGTGATGGCTATCTAACAATCTAACTTTCTGTCAACCCCTTCTCCTCCTGCCCTCAATCTTTCCCAGCATCAGGGTCTTTTCCAGTGAGTCAGCTCATCATATCAGGTGGCCAAAGTACTGGAGCTTCAGCTTCAGCATCAGTCCTTCCAATGAGTATTCAGAGCTGATTCCCTTTAGGATTGCCTGGAATACGTATACATATATCCCCTCTGTTTTGGACTTCCTTCCCATTTAGGTGACCACAGAGCTGTGAGGAGAGTTTCCTGTGCTACACAGTAGGTTCTAGATACTATCAATATCGTGTATATGTCAGTCTCAATTTCCCAATTCATCCTGCACCCCCCACCCCTCTTTGGTGTCCATTAAGTATTGGTTCTCTACATGTGTGTCTCTATTTCTCCTTTGCAAATAAGTTCATCTTGAGTCAGGTGTTTCTTATCCTAAGATCAAAATAAGAAACACCCAGTGAGAAAATCACATAGGATTCTTGTTTCAAAAATAAGAGACAAGAGGGGAATTCTGCTTCAGGCAAGATGGTATAGCAGGGACCCAACTTGTCCTTCCCGAGCAGGGAGGTGCCATCCCCTCCCAAGGTGGGTCCTGGCAACTAGCTGAATTGAGGAGGCAGACGTGAGAGTAAACAGAGGCTGGAGTTGGCACGACTGTGTGTGCAGGGGAGGGGGGTAAGAGCTTGAACAGAGAACACAGGCCACCTCCAGGGTCCCCTGGACTCTCCAGCTGAGGGTGACCATGGTACGAGTGAGGAACAAAAAGTATCAGCAAGGATGTGAGGGAATGAGGGAAGGGAGTCCTGTGCTCACGGGGCTGGGGAGGACACTGGATCCCACCGACGGGACTAGAAATGCTCAGAATTCACACAACGGGGTAGAGTGCTCAGAGGTCCGACCTCGGTAGAGGAGAACAGTGAGTCCAGACTGAAATACCACTGTGGTCCTAACACGGCTTAAAAGCAGGGTCTCAAAGGATCCAACTGATTTAAAGTAATTTAACTGTGTTATGCTGTTGTTGTTTAGTGGCTAAGTCATGTCTGACTCTTTGTGACCCCATGGACTGTAGCCCGCCAGGCTCCTCTGTTCATGTAATTTCCCAGGCAAGAATACTGGAGTGCATTGCCATTTCCTCCTCCAAACTCTGTCATACATAGGAATAAAAAGTGGTGAGTTTTGTTATGGACCAAATAACCCACATGGTCAAACTGGGATCTAAATGATTTTCTAATTTTTTCTTTCATACCTTTTTTATTCAGTTGAGTTTTCATTTATTTATAACATAGAAACTTACAAAAACAAAAAAATTTTAAGTATATAATTTACAGTCTCCTCAAAAGTCACCAAATTCCTAGGAATAAATATTACAAAAGATGCATAAATCGCTACACTAAAAGCTACAAAATATTAGTAAGAAAAACTTAAGAAAACCTTAGTAAATAGAGGAATATGTTCACAGAGTAGATATATTGGCATATTGTAAATATGTCAATTGTCTCCAATTTGACCTACAAATTCAAAGTCTCATCAGATTTTATGCCAATTGGCTGCCTAATCCCAAAATTTACATGAGAATTTATTTATTTTTTAAGCAACACACGTCTTTAGACTTGGAAATCCAAGATCAAGGTGCTGGCAGATACAGTTCTTGGCGAGGACCCTCTACTTGGCTTGTAGATGACTACCATCTCGCTGTGTGCTCATGTGACTTTTTTGTGTGCACATGGAGAGACAGCCCTGGTGTCTCGTCCTCTTTTTTTTTAAATAAATTTATTCATTTTAATTGGAGGCTAATTACTTTACAGTATTGTAGTGGTTTTGCCATATATTGACATGAATCAGCCACGGGTGTACATGTGTCCCCATCCTGAACCCCCCTCCCACCTCCCTCCCCATCCCATCCCTCAGGGTCATCCCAGCGCACCAGCCCCGAGCACCCTGTTCCATGCCTCAAACCTGGACTGGCGATCCATTTCACATATGATAATATATATGTTTCAATGCCATTCTCCCAAATCATCCCACCCTCGCCCTCTCTCTCAGAGTCCAAAAGACCGTTCTATACATCTGTGTCTCTTTTGCTATCTCGCATACAGGGTTATTGTTACCATCTTTCTAAATTCCATATACATGCATTAGTATACTGTATTGGTGTTTTTCTTCTTGGCTTACTTCACTCTGTATAATAGGCTTCAGTTTCATCCACCTCATTAGAACTGATTCAAATATATTAGAACAGCCAAGGAAATCTTGAAAAAGATGCACCAAAGTTCAGACATACGCTACCATATTTCAAGATCTATTGTAAAGCTATTAAATATACATGCACAAACAGATGTGTATGAACATATAACTATAATTTGGTTTTTCTTTTATCTTTTGTTTACTGCTTTTAGTGTAGAGGTTATGCACCCTTC
>SJYQ01008605.1:0-13256 GCA_006410935.1 Redunca redunca | reverse complement strand
AAAAAAAAAAAAAAAAAAAACTTCTTTGTATTGGGGTATAGATGATTTACAATGCTGTGATAATTTCAGGTGAACAGTGAAGGGATTCAGCCACACATATACACGTATCCATTCTCCCCCAAACTCTGCACCTCAATCCAGGCTGCCATATTAACACTGAACAGAGTTCCTTGTGCTATACAGTAAGTCCTTGTTGGTTATCCATTTTAAATACACCAATGTGTATGTATCCATCCCAAACTCCCAAACTATTCCTCTCCTCCTCCTTCCCACTCCCCCTGCCCCAAAACCATAAGTTCCTTCTCAAAGTCAATGGATCTGTTTCTGTTTTGTAAGTTCGTTTCTATAATTTCTTTTTAGATGCCCATCACACTACTTCTTATATGATTCTAGCTTCTATGAACAGATGCCTGCAGTAGTTATTTTCCAGCGTTTTCAATTTTGTCAATTTTTCAACAAGTAGACGTTCCTAAGCCGAAGGCATGAACAATTTAAATTCCATTACAAGCTCCTACTTGCGACCTTCAAGAAAGTCAACACCCTTTCATTTGTAAACACTGAAATCTGCTTTAATAACTACCCCTGAGGAAAGAAAAGGTTTCTACTTTATCCCTGAAGGACCGATAATACCTGAGAACCAGGAAACATTCTCCAAAGAAAACAGAAATTGTTCTTGGGAAACACGTTTGCTAATTCAGATATAAGCCTTTCTCTGCATTCTGTTTGGGATCTACATTTCCAGTGAAGTACCATCCAGGATTTACTATAGCTGGAGTCAAAAGAAAATGTCCCCTCCCTGCTTTTTCTTAAAACAAACAAAACCCTTTGGCCTAGTTGCATGAAGCCTAAGCTTCTGTGACAATACTGAAGAATGTATTTCTTATGGTGCAAAATTTTTCATTAACTGTATAGTTCCTCATTTTGTTTTTTGAGAAACCTTCGCCATAGCACTGGGCTGGAACAGGTATATACAACTCAAACAGGCTGAATGATGATCAAGTTCCTCCAAGGGGCATTTTTTTTTTATAAAGGTCAATTAACATCAATTTTGTTTTGAGAATTTGTTGGCAGCATTTGTGTTAAAGGGGTACCTTGGAATATGGCAAATGGGAAGTCAGTGACTACCCATCATTGAGGTATTTATTAAAAATGCTACACTGCTGGGACTTTCCTGGTGGGCCAGTGGTTAAGAATTCACCTTCCAATGCAGGGGACATGGGTTCGGTTCCTGGTCAGCAAACTAAGATCCCACTTGCCATGGGGCAACTAAGCTCAAGCACCACCACCGAAGAAGCACAAGCACTGTAATGAAGAATATGTCTCACTATGAGTATACATATATTTCTTGTCCCTTATAGTTCTTCTGATTTTTGCTTTATGTATCTTTGTTTCTTTGTTGTTAGGTGTCCAATGGTTTATGGTGTCTATCTTCTCTGTGAATTGTACCTTTCATCGTTAAAAGTACTCATCTTTGTTTCATTTAAAAATAAATAAATTTAAACAAAACAAAGAAGACTCAGCACAGCCATACACACACACACACACACACACACACACACATGCTACACTGTTAAATCATGGGCCCTAGTCTCACCTTAGATCTTTAGAGTGAATTTCCGGTTTATTTTCTTTTAAAAGCCAGTAAACAATGTTGATGATTCCTACAAGAAAGTGTGGAGAAGGACATGGCAACCCACCCCAGTACTCTTGCCTGGAAAATCCCATGGACGGAGGAGCCTGGTAGGCTGCAGTCCATGGGGTCGCAAAGTCAGACATGACTGAGCAACTTCACTTCACTACACTTCACAAGAATGTGCCCCTACCAAGGAGATCACTGTTACCAGTCATAGAAAAAATGAGAGTCGCATTATGATGTCTTATTGCTTGCTAAACTGGCCATCGGCCTCTGTTAAAAGCAGATTTTTAACAATGAGCTACTGTGTGGATATTGCATGTTTCAGTGGTGAATGAGTACAAGGCCGTATCCTACAGCAGCATGGCGGAAGGTGGGGGTGTGTCTGGCATGACCTAGAAAGGAGCATGTGGTGGGGGGGGGAGAGGTGGGCCCGGCACGGGTTACCCAGGAGCCATGTTTTGTCAGGGGAGGGGGTGCAGTGGTTGATGCTGTGGAGTGAAGACAAACCTCAGAGCTTATTTCTCCTAGTGATAGCTTTCTTAGGAAAACAAAAATTCTAAAAAGCAATTAACACAGCCTGTCTGCTTTTAGGGAGTTGTTACAGGAACGTATTTGCCCTACTTTATCATACACAGAGCAGTAATAAGAATCTGGCTGATACAGAGAAGGAAAAATAGCATACGACATCCCTTATATGTGGAATCTGAAAAAAAAACCAATACAAAAGAACTTACTTACAAAACAGAGACTCACAGACTGAGAACTTAATGGTTGTGAGGGGCCAGGGTGGGGGGAAGGATGGGGCGGAAGGGATAATTAGGGAGTTTGGGATGGACACGTACACGTTGCTATATTTAAAATGGCTAACTGACAAGGATCTACTGTGTAGCACAGGGAACTCTGCTCGGTGTTATGAGCCAGCATGGATGGGAGGGGAGTTTGGAGAAGAATCAGTTCAGTTCAGCCGCTCAGTTGTGTCTGACTCTTTGCGACCTCATGGACTGCAGCACACCAGGCTTCCCTCTCAAGAGTCTTCTCCAACACCACATGGAGAAGAATGGAGACGTGTATATGTATGGCTGAGTCCTTTTGCTGTTCACTTGAAGTTATCACAACATTATTAACTGGCTGATCAGCTAGACCCCAATACAAAATAAAAAGTTAAAAAAAAAAAAAAGAATTTGGCTGGTAATGAACTAAAAAGCAGTTACCTTCAGTGCATTTTTCATCACCTTGATAACTGTAATTGTTCATTTTATACCTGAAAAGTGAAGGGGTTTCTGCAAACACTTTATTTAAAGATTTCTCCCAACATTTCATTTCCATTCACAATAATAATTTGCTTAGAAAACCTTACTCTTAAAAATTCATATTCCCTTGTGCAATGTAGTTCGATGCAAATAAAGGAGACTGGAATGATCTAGGCTGAACTTCATGCCAGTGAGAGAGGTGCCTGCCATCTCCCCCGTCCCCTTTCATCTTTGCAGACACTCACGGCTGACTCCAGAATGCAAATTCCTTCTGTGGTGTTCAGGAGAATCTAAAGGCTGCCACAAGCGATTTCTGGGTGGATAAACTGCCAAGCCAGTACATTGGACTGAATCAGACACTGAATCAGACTCCTAGGAAAGTGTGTGTTCACACCTCCCCAGCTTGCTCGGGCCCCATGTTATTGGCCAAAAATTTATTCCAGTTTTTCCGTAAGAAGTATGGGAAAAATCCGAACACACACTGCCCAATATATCCATTCCCATCACTCCTCTCCCTCTAGGTCACTGTTTACTGGACCGTCTAGTCAGTAAAACACTACAGGCCTTCCTGTTTTTATACACAGAATGTATTATGATCCCATGTTCTGCTTGTACTCTGTTGCAGGGGAGCAAAATCTGCCACCCCAAATTGTGCATTATTTTGAGCTGAAAACAACCAAGGCTCAAAAAACTCAGGAAGAAACTTTGACCTTCTCCATAAAATGCCTAAAATAATGAGATAGAGGGCCTGTCCCAGGAACCAAGCGAGAATCAGAGATATCGGCAAAGAACATGATCTGAGTATGGTGGGAGAAACTCGGCAGGCCTAGAGGTCAGAGTCCACTCTGTCCCACTGCTCTGCAGACCCAGCCAACCTTCACTTACCAAGCATTTGCTTCTGTTAAAGTTTATTTGGTCATGCCAGGTCTTAGCTGTGGCACGTGAGATCTAGTTCCCTGACCAGGGATCCAACTTTTGCCCCTTGCACTGGGAGTGTGGTGTCTTAAGCACTGGACCATCAGAGAAGTCCCCAAACATTTGCTTTTCTATCTCCGTGTCAACTGCCTTCTACCCTTAAAAGTCCGAAACCACTACCCTCAACATTCTCTTGTGTCTTTATCTAAAGATGGTAGTTAAGGTGAAGGTTTTGTCCATTGTGGAGAGTTACTCAGTTCTCCTGAGTAACTGTGAAAGAAAGTGAAGTCGCTCAGTCATGTCAGACTCTTTGCGACCCCATGGACTGTAGCCTATCAGGCTCCTTCACCCATGGGATTTTCCAGGCAAGAGTGACATGCTAATAAACTTCTGTTTGATTTTATCCTGTTAATCTAGCTCATGCCAATTTGATTCTCAATCTGGCCAGAAGTACCTAGAAGGGCTGAGGAAAATTTATTCCTCCCCAACACTATAATATAGTTACATGAAATAAACTTGATAAGAGCCTGGGTAAGGTGAAATAGCTCTTTGATCAGCCTTAATCGTTTACTTTTTGTTGAGTCCTGCCCCAAGGCCACAGGTGTGAGGCCTTGTACCAAGGCCACAGAAGCGGAGCCCAGAACCAAGGTCATCTCCGAAGCTGACTGAGCCCCTTTGTGACTGTTGCCAAAAAAACCCCCTTGATCATCACGAGCAGGCTTCCTGACTCATATTAGGCAAAAATGCCTACCCCGGAAGTCACCCTATGGCATCCTAACCAGTCACCTAATGCCAATCTTCCTGCAGGAATTTTCCTTGTCTTGAAGCTATGAAAATTGGCTACTAACCCTCTCAAAGTGTCGACTCTCCCTGGTCTGTCAGGACGTTGTCACGACTGAAGCGACTTAGCAGCAGCAGCAGCATCTCTGATTTCTGCTTTTAATAAACTCACCCCCTTCTGAAATGCTCTGTGTCAGCAAATTCTTTTCCAACCCACACTCGGATCGCCTTAACACTTTTTCCCATGTGGAACCATCCAGAACCACAAGGACAAGACTACTGTGACATGGCATGTAACTGGGCCTGGACATTCCCAGGGTGGTCTCCATCCAGTTAAGTAGATCAGTAAGTGAAAGTGAAAGTTGCTCAGTCATGTCCAACTCTCTGTGACCCCATGGACTATACAGTCCATGGAATTCTCAGCCCAGAATACTGGAGTGGGTAGCCTTTCCCTTCTCCAGGGGATCTTCCTGACCCAGGAGTCAAACCAGGATCTCCCGCATTGCAGGTGGATTCTTTACCAACTGAGCTATCAGAGAAGCCCTAAGTGGATCAGTAAAGTGGTGCTAAATATTCATCCTGAGCTCCATGCAAGTTCATGATCCTTGGTGAGAGTCTTAAAGATAACGGGTCTTCAGGGAACTGACCACAGCCAAAATAAAACCAATGGAGGCAGACGGTCAAAGAAAACCATCTATAATTAAACAACATGATGACTATTTTAAACAAATATGCACGAAAGAGAGAGGGAGATCTTTTAATCGTTGTCTTGAAAGATATTCTATGTTTAAAATTGTATGTTGATCAGGACTGAATTTATCACACACATTCCTTTTTTTTTTTTTTTTTCCCCTAGCTTTGCTACCGTGCATTTTTAAGAAATGGAAAAGATAGCTCATCAAAATGTTGGGTTCTAGAAAAGGTAATTGCTTCTATAGACAGATATATGCCTTTGCTTCTCTTGTCATAAACAAAAGCCTATACCTTCTAATCTATGTACCTTTTACTCACTGAGCCACAGGGAAGTCCTTAATCTATGTTCCTTTTAACAAAACTATCTAGTATGACATGGTCTGAACAATCCCTGTACATAGTGTAACCACCAGACACCCCAGATGCTAAGAATATGATTAGTTCACGTAACAATTAACTTTATTTTGAATATATAGCCCGAGAGGCTGAGAATGAATCAACTTTGTTATGAAGGGCTCTTTGGAATCATAAGAGGAAATGAAATTAATGTTCTTTTAATGAATTATGCTAAAGAATGCAGGAATATAATAACATACAGATCAGTGGCATAGCAACCCCAGAAGTCACTGGGGAGCCATTCTGACTACTCCACAGGAGGAACTCAGTTTTCTATAAACTAAGGAACTGGACCAGACTGGATATTAACTGGTCTTGGATAATATTTAGCCTCCTTTGAAATATCTCAAGGATTCAGAGGGTTCATGGGCCCCAGGTTGAGTACAGCTGGATTCGATCGTCAATGACACCTTCAGTTCAAGGATTTTATAATCCATCCACATGTTTACCTGAACTCAGGAAAACTCTAGATGTGTCCTCTACTTTCATGAAATAAATGTTTATTTTCTACTACAAAGAGTCAATTTAGAAACTGACATTAACTTTAGAGAGAACTGTTTAAAGCTGACAACATCCCTTAACACACCCCTGGTGATACCAATGGGAAAAAGAACCTCTGCCATTAGCTATCAGCGACCCATCAAGTACGGACATCAAAGTGTCAGATCTCAGGCCAAGAGAGGTTCCCAGCAAACAGACCTCCTAATAAGCTATGAGGGCCCCATCTGCTTCCATTCTCGGAGGCTGTGAGGATATTAAAGATATAAACTGTCCATATCTGTGGTCCTAGGATGGAGAAAGCTAAACCCACATAAGGAATTTTATGAGTTGGAGCAAACTGGGAGATAGTGAAAGACAGGGAAGGCTGGCGTGTTGCAGTCCACGACTGAGGGACAGAACCAGGAAGGTTCATCTTTCCTTTACTGATTTCCGGGCCGGGCCCTGGGGACTGCAAGGCCAGAGCAGACACCCCATCCAGCCAGCCCACCCTCTGCAGGCTCAGTCAGCTGGACCCTCGAGGTGGCTCCAGGGCTCCAACCTTCACTGGTTTGTTATCTTTCTTTTCCAAAGTTGCTAAAACATGTGAGTCAGGACCTCTGATTTCACTGGAAACATTGATCAGAAGATGGCAGAGAAGAGGGTCAGAAGGCAAAGGCAAATTTTCCAGAAGCAATGGGTGCTCCTTACTATCAGGGCCTAATTACCTGGGAGTGATTAAACTTCCTATCTTAGATTTTCATCATGGGGATTAAAAGAGCAAACACAACCCACCTTTATCTGTTGCAAACCATGGTCACTTTAAGCTACTTTTTCAGTATCAGATAACTTCCCTATTCCAGTTGTTGTTATTATTGTTTAGTCCCTAAGTCATCTCTGACTTTACAACTTCATGGACTCAGGCTCCTCTGTCCATGGGATTCTCCAGGCGATAACACTGCAGCGGGTTGCCATTTCCTTCTCCAAGGGATCTTCCTGGACCCGGAAGGCAGGTGGATTCATTCCACTGCGCCACCAGGGAAGCCCTATCTGAGCTTGTGTAGACGATTAATTCTCAGCCATGCTAATGAGAAGTTGGTATGAATATCCTTAGGCTCGGGGTAGAACGTGAATGCTGACTAGAGACTGGCAAACCAAGCAGTACACTTGTGGGTCAGTCAACCCAACCCAGTAAACACTAATGTTTGCATATGTGCTGTGGGAATTATAAACGTGCCAGTTGAGTTAGGGCTTAGAACAAGACCGGTGTTCTGGCATAAAACACATCCTAGTGAATTACCCATAATTTCTTGTTTCATTTATTTACAGAGGAACGAGAATTTAATAAGTCAAACAACCCACATAAAGGATCATTCTCAATTTTTATGCCTATTTCCCACGGACCTTTTTAGTTGTTTGTCCACTTTTTAAAAATAGTATTATTACTTTGTAATTGGCCCTTACTGATTCTAATACATTTAACTTAATTTTCATAAACAGCTGCATGTATTAAGATATAAGTTTGCCTGTTGTGTCAAATGTCAAAGTGACAGGGGTTTAAACAAGAAAGCACTTCTTTTTTCCCTCAGGGACAGCAGAGCACAGTGGTCCAGGGCTGACATAAGGTCTCTGTTATGTTGAAGACCCAGGTTCTTTCCATCTTGTTGTTCCACGTTCTCAACATCACATAGCCATCCCATGGTCTATGGGATGGAAGCAGAAGGCACCCCCTCTCCCTTTGAAATCATGACCTGTAAGTTGTATTTGAAGCTTCCAAGCACCTCCCACTGGCTGGAATGTAGTCACATGGCCATGTCTGGCTGCATGGGAGCCGAAGAAATGTAATTAAATTGCTGGTGGCCATCTTCCAGCTGGAACTTGAGATTCTTATTACCAAAGGAAAGGAAGTCAAGGATTTGGGGACAGCCAGTAGACTCTCCCACAACAATACTCCTTTTGATCTCTTACTTCATCAGTTTATTATAATTTATCATTAAAATTATGCGATTACAGTAGTGACAACAATGGCCGTTAAGAGATTTGAGAATGAACACACGACTCAGAAAGCCGACAAACAGCGGAAGCTGTTATACCCTAGAGCAGAGGAGACAGACGTGTTCTGGAAAGGGCCAGAGAGCAAATATTTGGGCCCTGCTGGCCAGTCTGTATACACAGCTCTACTTCACAGCATGAGGGCAACCACAGACAACCTGCAAACGGAAGAGCATGGGGTGTCCCAGGAAAATTTGATTTATAAAAACAGGCCGCGGGTGGATTTGGCCTCAGGGCTTCACTGAACTTCTGGGTACTACGATGACAAGGATCACTGACTAGCCCAGCGAGCCAACCAGGAACCATTCAAAGGACTTCTAGTCCAAGGACACCTTCCACTTATTGTGCACATACCAAATGCGAGGAACTACATGTTGTTGTCACTAAATCATGTCTGCCTCTTCACGACCCCATGGAGTGTAGCCTGCCAGGCCCTCTGTCAATGGAATTTTCCAGGCAAAAATGCTGAAGTGGGTTACCATTTCCTCCTCCAGGGATCTTCCCAACCCAGGGATCAAACCCCCATCTCTTGCCTCTTCTGCCTTGGGAGGCAGATTCTTTACCTCTGAGCCACCAGGGAAGTCCAGGACCTACATGAGGAGCTTGGTAACATTTTCTCTAATCCTCACAACTATCTGACAAGGTGAACTAAATGCCTCCATTTTCCAGATGAGAAGGGGGACAAAACCAGGAAGTGGCAGCATTCAGGATCTAAACTCAGGTCTTTTCAGCTCCAACCTACCAGCCTCTCAAGCCTGTGGTTACCAAAACAGTCCTTTGTTAATGAAATATAAGCATACGGTTTGTCATATTACTGGTTGAAGCTGGTGAATGCCAGATTTGACCTGTCAAGTATTACAGT
The DNA here is from genome assembly GCA_006410935.1 of Redunca redunca. Lineage (NCBI taxonomy): Eukaryota > Metazoa > Chordata > Mammalia > Artiodactyla > Bovidae > Redunca > Redunca redunca. The sequence goes on along the minus strand of SJYQ01008605.1, from coordinate 4,195 downwards.
GAGAAAAATTTCCTCCGATCTTAAAACAGTCCTAGTCCCAGAAGTTTATCCAGGTCTTAGCAAAAGGCATCTGACCTTCAGACTTTTCCCTAGGTGAAGCTGCTAAGCTTCAAAACCCTGGTATCTAACGGAGAGGAAAAGTCAAGGTGCCATAAATATCACTGAAAACTTTTAGGGTCTTTCAAAGTTTATCTAAATAAACAAAGACTAGACCCCAGCCCCTCCAACTCCAACCCCGACTCCTCACCCACGTGCAGTGGGCGTCATACACATAACCACTCTACCCTCTTCAAGTACAGCAGACCGTGCTAATTTGTCATCATACTCTTTCTAGAATCTTCCCAATGAGGCCTCACAATCCCGCCAGAGCTCCAGGCCCCATTTCCAGTTTATAGGAGTTGGCATCAGAGAATGAAGTCATTTGCCACCAAACCCTCAACACTTATGGAACAAACCGCCTCCTATTTTCCCCTCTGCAGTGCCCAAAAAAGGAATTATATGTTTCTTCCTTTATTGTCACTGCCAGTGTCTGTTGTATCTTAGTTTGCTGAGCAAATCTCTTCTTGTTTCAGCAAGCAAGTCAATTAAGTCTAGGTTTATAATCTATTGATGTGTGTATTCCTACGTCTCAAGTCTTCCTTCATACAAACAAACACACTTTTAAAAGGAAGTTTTCATAGTATTACAAAGTGGGGAAACTATGACTATTTAGAATTCACATTCACTTTAATCACTTTGGAAGGAAAGTTATCTACTACCTATGTAACAAGTTACTCCAGAAACACTGAGTTAATTTCTTAGAGAAGAGAGCCACGTTTAAACATACATATGCCACATAATGGGCTTCCCTGGTAGCTCATACGGCAGGAGCTACAATGCAGGAGACCTGGGTTCAACTTCTGGGTCGGGAAGATCCCCTGGAGAAGGGAATGGCAATCCACTCCAAAACTGTTGCCTGGAGAATACCATGGATAGAGGAGCCTGGAGGGTTATAGTCCATGAGGTTGCAAAGAGTAGGATGCAACTGGATGACCAACACGTTCATGCCACATAATTAATGAGTTCTGCAGAGAATACTCCCAGTGGTAGATGCTAATAATTCCCCAAAACACAGAAACACATCTGTAATCCCCTCATCTTCTCTGGGCTTCCCTGGTGGCTCAGTGGTAAAGAATCTGCCTGCCAATGCTGGAAATACGGGTTCAATCCCTGGGTCGGGAAGATCCCCAGGAGAAGGAAATAGCAACCCACTCCAGTATTCTTGCCTGGGAAACCCCATGGTCCAAGGAGCCTGGCGGGTTACAGTCCATGGGGTCGCAAGAGCTGGATACGACTGAGTGACAACAACAATCACCACCTCTTCTCTGAAGATGGAGTCTACAGGCATGGTTTCTACAGGCATAATGTGAAAACGCTCTGACAGATGGGCTTGTTTTCCTTTAAAAAATAAAACGCTTGCTTAGAGTTCAACTGAAACACTGACCAGGAGATGTTCCTTCCTGAGTCACGGAATAATACCGGTGCATGGCTGCTCGTTCAGTTGACAGTGAGCAAAGAGGCTGCATCTCGCTGGTGATTACAAGCTGATGCCTCTGATGCACCACCGCTGGCTCTGTGGAGCCAGTCTCCGCCCTGGAAACACAGCAACTCGTCATAAATCAGAGTTACGGAGAAGAGCAGGCAGGTGGGGGCCTCAGCCCTTCTCTCACCTCGTTCCGTATCTCCCCTTCCAAGGAAGACCATGTGGGCTGCTGGCCCCTCTCCAGATGCTGCCGAATCCACAGAGTAGCATCTTTATGAGCCCTCCTCGGCACTGTGCCAGTGGGTGACAGTCACGCCCAAGGTAGGGTGACCCTGCAGAAATGAGGTTGTGGTGTGGGAGTGGGGGCCGGGTAGGGGAGCGTGTTCTTCCCGGAGGGCTCATGGCAGCCTCCTTCTAAGGGTCCCACATGTGTCCTCCTGAGCACTGAGCTTCTGTGTGCCTTCTGGGAACAGCCAGGACACGGCTACCCCACTGTTTCCCAACGTCTGCAACGGAACAGTGTGTGACCTAGATGTACTGCCATGTATTGCTACATCCAAGCTTTTGGCAGTTTGGGACTAAGAAGTGGGTGAGTACCATGAGTGACAAGGTAGTTCCTGGGTTGAAGGCACCAGGGGAAAGAGAGACAGAACGGATGCAGGAGAGGATGAGAGAGAAATTAGAAAAAAATGCAGGGAGGAACAGCTCAGGTAGAATCGTCCTAACTGATCATCTCACTCACAAAACTTGGGATGAGATGAGGTTACTCTGGCTGAAGAACCGGAAGCCAGGACTCCCCCAGGAGGTTGCTTTTATTTTCCTATTCAGAGTTCACTGATGGTTTCACAAGAACAGCTGGAGAAACATCAACAGAATTTTAACTCACTTCTGCCTGAAGATCTTTCCTCTGACTTTGGGCTGGTTCTTATTATACACACTTACTAGGCTGTGATGTGGCCAACCGGCCCCAGAAACCAGCTGAAACTCCTTGATTTTATTTGAAAGAGCAATGTGATAGTTGAAGAAAACTTCTGATTTTCAAAGCAATCTTCCTTTAAAAGACTGTAAGCGGATGCCCTATTTTCTCAAACACAAAATTGAGGCACTGAATTTCTTTCCCCTTAACTTCAACCTATAACTGACCTTCTCCAGTACTGAATCCTTTTTGTCCCCTTGTCTAAAGTTTAAAACTAGGTGAGTGGCACACTTCATTTTCTGTTTCTTGATACATGTTGCTGTTGTTGTTGTTGTGTCCGACTCTTTTGCAACTCCATGAACTGAAGCACGCCAGGCTTCCCTGTCCTTTGCTATCTCCCGGAGTTTGCTCACACTCATGTCCACTGAGTCAGTGATGCCATCCAACCATCTCATCCTCTGTCATCCCCTTCTCCTCCTGCCCTCAACCCTTCACAGCATCTTCGTGTGTGGCAGAGGCTGTTCCCTTGCTAATTACTTTATCTCACTCTGGTCCAGAAAGGATTTGAGGTCGCTTATAAAAATACATAGTGAATGAGGGATAAATAAACAATTCAGGGAGCAGAGCCTGTTAGTCCACAGGCTGTATTTGTACAAAACAGTGCACCTTTTCCAGGAGATGAAGCGTCATTCCAAGGCACAGGGCTTGGGGGTGGAGCCCAGGATGGATGTCAGCGGCCCCCACCTCCACTGACTCTCTCAGCTGTATGCCTTGAATACAACCCCTGCAGCCATGGGGCCTGTGGCCCTACAAAGGAACAAGACTAAAACGCCTGATGGGAGACAAAATAGAAGAGCCCAGGGGAAGAAGAAGATATTGAAGTACATCTGGAAGGTCCCACATACCATCTAGAAGTGATCTGTGATTTACCCCCAAATGGCTAAATCAGAGATGGAAAGATGATTGTTTAGAAGAATCATGGTGCCCATAAGATTAAAGCAAACCACTTAGACAAGTCAGCTTGTCTGGTGGCTCAAGCCGCAAAGAATCTGCCTGCAGCGCAGGAGGCCTGGGTTCGAGCCCTGGGTCAGGAAGATCCCCTGTAGGAGGGCATGGCAACCCACTCCAGTATTCTTGCCTGGGAATCCCATGAATGGAGGAATCTGGTGGGCTGCCATCCAGGATAGCAAAGAGTCAGACACAACTGAGCGACTACCATACACACACTTAGCCAAGGGGCAACACGTGCACTGAACTCCCTCCTGTGGGCACTCAGTGCTCTGCTGGATGCACTGGGCAGACATCCTCGTTCCCCCAAGAAAGAGTAAGTACTTTGACTCAACACAGGTCACTGGCGTGACACACTTGCTCAGCTGAGTTACATCAGTCCCACGAAGAATCAAAACAGTGTGGACTGAACACACACCCCGTCGTGGCCCTATCCAAACCGACCCTCTCGACCAAACCAAACAGGAGTGGGCCAATTCTGTACACACCCAAGGGTGAGTCCACCATCTAGAGTGGATGGATTACACACATTGAACACGCTCTGCATGGACGATGACCAGAAAGCAGAATATTCACAAGGATGAAACCACAGATGGCTGAGGTGTTTTCACTCAGAAATGACCTATTCTCTATTGCCTAAGGAAGTATATAACCTATGCAAGTATTAGTATCATTAACTCTTTCTTGAGGGCTTATGATGAGCCACTTATAAAGCTAAATATTTAATGTGGATTTCATCTATAAGACAA
>SJYQ01008602.1:0-68980 GCA_006410935.1 Redunca redunca | reverse complement strand
AGATCTTTAATCCATTTTGAGTTTATTTTTGTGTGTGGTGTTAGAAAGTGATCTAGATTTCATGGCTGCAATCAACATCTGCATTGATTTTGGAGCGTTAAAAAGATCTTACATTCTTTGGGCAAATTGTTTGATGGCTTGATTGAAAAATGTCTCACTTTTGATGAACTGCCTTTTTAGTATTTTATCTTAACATTCTAAAAACTGAATATAACAACATAGCTATTGAAAAAACTGTGTTCTTTTTTTGTGCTAGAATCCAAGTTGTTTATAGCTGGACAAATGTATGAGCTCAGATTCTGTTTAAAATCACTTCAAAATGTTTTGTTGGATGTTGAATTTTGATTACAGGTGACTAATGTTATTAGTTCTTTTTGACTGTTGAGAAGCAAATTACCAAATTCGCTAGTCTTTGCTAAAAATGTCTCTTAATATTATCCATTTTTTGAACAGCTTTTTTTCTTTTGCTCTGCTCCAACGAATTGCAATTGCTGTTCATCTTGAAATTTCCAACATACTTTGAGTTAGGCTCCTTTTTTTCTTTACTCTTCTGACTCTGGTGCTAGTTTCTGCATCTCCTTTTGATTCTGCATCAGTGGTATGCCTCCTTTTTACATTTTAAAATGTATCCATACATATTTTTAACTAAAATATTTTATTACAATTAAAATTGTAAGATTATTAATTACCAATTACAACATACAGAGAGAGTCTTATAACCTGTGCTGTCTGCATCTAACACATTACAATATCACATGGGTACATAGAAAAGATCATTTATCCTGAATCAATGTATAGATGTCAACTAGATTGCCATGTATTTAAGTGTAAAACTAGAGAAAGAGAGCTGCATCTGATTAAACTTCAAAGTAGTATCTAGGCAATGCAATGGTTAAAGGGAAATGTTATCACACTGAAACAATGAAGTTGTGTTGATCAGAAACATAATTTGCATTAATTCGAGTTTTTAAATTTAAACTAGTTAAAATGAAAAACTCTATTTCTTAGTTGGATTTTTAATACTCAACAGCCACCTGTGTTTAGAGGCTGCAATATTGCACAGGTTATAGCCAAAACAAGCTCTTGCACACATGCATGGTGAAAAAGGTTAAATGAATATGAGGTTGGGGAGGATGCTTCCCCGAGGTGAGGGATGCAGGGGTGGGATGGATATAAGCATTGTCAAGATTATAGTTTTTTTAAAAAATATTATAGCTTTTATTTTGCATGGTGGATTCATGGTGATTATTAAGTTTTAAAATAACTAAATAACTAAGAGCTGCTGCTAAGTCACTTCAGTCGTGTCCGACTCTGTGCGACCCCATAGACGGCAGCCCACCAGGCTCCCCCGTCCCTGGGATTCTCCAGGCAAGAACACTGGAGTGGGTTGCCATTTCCTTCTCCAGTGCATGAAAGTGAAAAGTGAAAGGGAAGTCGCTCAGTCATGTCCGACTCTTAGCGACCCCATGGACTGCAGCCTACCAGGCTCCTCCATCCATGGGATTTGCCAGGCAAGAGTACTGGAGTGGGGTGCCATCACCATCTTAATAGTCTGGAGTATGTTCTTCTAGACAGTTTCTATATAGAGCTCTCTGTATCCATATATATATGTGGCTGTGCTGTGCTTAGTCACTCCGTCATATCCGATGCTTTGTGACCCCATGGACTGCAGCCTGCCAAGCTCCTCTGTCCATGAGGACTCTCCAGGATACCATTCCAAGAATACTGGAGTGGGTAGCTATTCGCTTCTCCAGGGGATCCTCCTGACCCAGGGATCAAACTCAGGTTTCTTGCATTGTAAGCAGATTCTTTACTGTCTGAGGCACCAGGGAAGCCCAATGTATATGAAGGAGACATAAATTTTTTTTGAACAAATGGGATCATAATGTTCTCTTTTTTATGGATTTCAGAATCACAGATTTTGAATTAATCAAAACTTTGGTACATGACACTCTTACTATTGATCTATGTTTAATCATGTAGAATTTTCAATAAATTATAAAAAATTCTAGGTGTTTCACATATATGTGCATATCTATACAACTTACAAGTATACAATGTGAATATTTTTCCCCATTCATTTAGTCTTATTACTCCATTTTTCATCAGTTGGTCTTTTTTCCCTTTTTCCCTTTTCTCCTAGGAGGGAGGAGGAACTAATATTCCCACACACAATAGATGCTTTTAGTAAGTTAGCGGCTTTTCAAGTGGTTTATCTCCCCACCACCACCAACCGCTCACCCCACAGTGGAGAAGCTCTACTGCAACAGAATGCTCACAGCAACAAAGTTTAGCAACCTTCAAAAGAAGCTATTTTTTATTAAAATCATGCCTTTTCTTGCTCATGTATCTCACCATCTTCTGTCTTTGTGTTCAGTTGGTTGTTTTATTATGAAGCAAAGACTAAATTTTGGAACTAACATTTCTTTTATAATTAGTAGAGTGATACTTTTCTTAGTAATGAATGTTGGAAAGTTTTAAATTCACTTTAATATTGAAATACTAACTTTTAAACATTGAGATATAATTTTCATATAACCTATTAGTTTCAGATATACCACATAATAATTCATTATTCACCATGATAATTCAAATGTTCACCACGATAACTGTAGTTAACATGAATCATATACAGAGTTAGATTTTTTCTTCTGATAAGAATTTTTAAGATCTACTATCTTTAACAACTTTCGAATATACAGTGCAGTATTATTAGTTATAGTCACCATGCTGAATGTTACATCCCCATGAATTACTTATTTTATAACTGGAAGTTTGTACATTTTAACCACTTGTCACCCATTTAGTGCTCTGCAACCCCTCCCCCCACCTCTGGCAACCACCAATCTGTTCTCTGTATCTATGGTTTGGGATTTACATTTTGTTAATATTTTATTTTTAGATTCCACATATAAGTGAGATGATGTATTTGTCTTTGACTGACTTATTTTACTTGCAGAGGGCATTTAAAATGCCCTCACATTCAGTTTATATTGTCAAAAATGACAAGACTTCCTTTTTATGGCTGAATACTATTCTATTTTATATATATATATATATATGCACCACATTTCATTTTCCAGTGATGGACACTCAGATTGCTTTCATGTCTTGGCTATTGTAAATAGTGATGTAATGAATGTGGGGGAGCTATATCTTTTTGATTTAGTGTTTTTCTTTCTTTTAGTTAGATACCCAGAAGCAAAATTGCTGCAGTGTATGGTAGTTCTGTTTTTAATTTTTTTCAGGAACCTCCCTACTATTTTCCATACTACATAAGGGTTCCCTTTGCCACATTTTTGCCAACATTTGTTATCTCTTGTTTTTCAATAATAGCCATTCTAAAGGGCATAAGATATTTCCTGTTGTTTTGGTTTGCATCTCCCTGATGATTAATGGTGTAGAACATCTTTTCATATACCTGTTGGCCATCTGCATATCTTCTTTGGAAAAAATGTCTATTCAAATCCTCTGCCCATTTTTAAATTTGATTGTTTATTAATATTTATTTTTGCTGTGGAGTTATATGTATTCTTTATGTGTTTTGGATTTGCAAATATTTTCTCCTGTTCAGTAGGCTGCCTTTTCACTTTGTTGGTTCTGCTTGCTCTGCAGAAGATTTTTAGTCTAATATAGTCCCACTTGTTTATTTTTGCTTTTGTTGCCTCTGTTTTTGGAGTCAGATCCAAAAAAAAAAAAATCATCGCCAAGACTGATGTCAAAGAGCTTACCACTTATGTTTTCTTCTACAGGCTTTATGGTTTCAGTCCTTACATTCAAATCTTTGATCCATTTTGAATTAATTTTTCTATGTGGTATAAGGTAGTGTTCCAGTTTCATTCTTTTGCTCATCGTTCTCTTGTTTTTCCATCACCATTTATTGAAGAGACTATCTTTTCCCCTTTGTATATTCTTGGCTCATTTGTCATTAATTAATTGGCCATATGTGCATTAATACTGACTTTTGAAATAGCCCTCTCTGAGGACTGTTAACTATTAAGTATTAAGCTAATTATTAAATTTAAAGAAATTGTCATTCTTAATGTGAATTAGAAGATTAGGAAGTGAATGATAGAAGTCAGATATTAGGATAAAGTTAGAAATTATTATTGGTATTGCGAGGATTTTTAGGTAGGGCTTCCCTGGTGGCTCAGATGGTAAAGAATCTGTCTGCAATACATGACACCTGGGTTCGATCCCTGGGTTGGAAAGATCCCATGGAGAAGGGCATGGCAACCCGCTCCAGTATTCTTGCCTGAAGAATCCTATGGACAGAGGAATTCAGGTGGGCTACAGTCCATGTGGTTGCAAAGAATGACTAACAGGCCAAATTTCAAAACTCTGACTTCATTGTAGACTTATTAAAGAGACCTTTCATATAACAAAAATAACAATAGCTACCATTACTTACCTCATAAAAAAAAAAATCCAGCAATGTTTATGTGTATAGCAACCCACACATCAGTCAGGCATCTTAATTCTAAGGGAATCAGTCACATCTAGGGTTAAATAAATAACTTCACAGGATATTTATTTATTTGCCTGGAAGTCCTGCCAAGTTCCTTAGGGAAGGAGGAAGAGGAAGCTGTTAGAAGTAATTGTGCATCTGATCACTGGCTTCAGCTTTTGTTCATTTACTCGTATTCCTGTCCTTTTGTGTTGTCAAGTAAATAATCAGCAGTCCTTAGATGTGTGTTCTTTGAAAGCAAGGAGGAGATTGCAGCCAGCTCCCTAGGTAGTTACTGGATGTTCGGTTTCATCCACCTTTCCAAGACCCCACAACCATACTGCTTGAGTCTACCTGAACACACTGAGTGAGGGTTCCTGGCTCGCTATTGTTTCCAGGGAACAGCAGTCTGGAATAGGGAGTGATCACAATGTAAGAGTCCACTCTACTAAACGCATGGGAGAATAAAATAAAGCTCCCAAGACATTTAAGTGGCTAAATACCAAATACTTCTTAACAGATAGTTAGAAAGAAAGGAAGAAAGGGAAGGAGAGAGGGAAAGAAGAAGAAAAGAGAAAGAGGGGTCAGTGGAGAGGAGAGGAGGAAAGTGAGCCACTAATTCGGACATGCAACGTGACCTTTCTAATCAGAATCTGATGTCGTAACCCTTCTGTGGATATATTTGGTAGGATAAGTCAGAGTGCTATATGTATGGATTCTTGAATCAGAGAATATGTGGTAGTTGATAGTGATACTTGTAATTGGTAGTTTTATTTTTCTTAATGATGCTAAAATTAATTCCTTAGTATTTTATGGCTGTCTGCTCATTCTGATGTATGATTATCAGAATACCTATCAATACCCTAACAAAATATCATAGACTGGATAGCTTAAACGTCAGAAACGTACTTCTCACAGTTCTGGAGGCTGGGAAGCCCAAGTTCAGGATGCTGGCTGACTCAGTCCTGGAGAAAGCCGTCTTCCTGGCTTGTAGGTGGTGCCCTTCTCAGTATGTCCTCAGGTGGACTTTCCTCACTGCATGCGTGCAGATCTTGCAAGGCCACCAATCCTGTTGGATTAGGACCCCACCCTCATGACCACATTTAACCTTAATTGCCCTGTTTCCGAAAAGCCCTAGCCCACACTGAGGGTTAGGACTTCAGCATAGGAATTTGGGGGGTCAGGGGGACACAATTCAGTCTTAACATATTGTCTTATGATAAAAGTTTGGTTATGTTTGGTTATTCCCTTAAATTAAATGACAACTTGGGTTAAGAATTGAGTCTGTTCAATTATACCATTTGTCCATTGTAAGTAACTACCTTAAGGAAGTATACATTTCCAAAGAGTAAGATGAGCAAAACTATAGAGTCAGCTAATCATATCGTCATATTTTAAGTGTGATAACAAGGAGCTCCTATCAAAGTCAGCAGAATTCACAAACATGCATTATATATCTTCCATACATTAGCAGCTCGAAGGGTTGCTGTTTTCTACATAGATTTTGGTGTGCTACTGATATTCCTACTAAGGAAAACTGAGTTTGTTAAAGCATTAAAGCCAAATTCAGTCCTTTGGAATAGTGACCACTGTGCCTGGCTGAGAGCAGGGAGGGGGAATTCTGCAGGCTGTCTGTATGCAGTTGTCTTTAATATTATTTACTGGGGTATGAATCATTCCTATGTTTATGTGTAGTGTGAATGTGGGTGTGAATTGTATCTGACAGCAAATAAAAAACAAAAATGCATGGAGTCCTCTTGAGAGGAATGTCTTTATTTCCACCAGGTCAGAGGTCTTTATTTGTACTAGGAAGTTGAGAACAGGTGGGGGAAAAGGCAGATTTATTTTCAGAAACATGGACTGGGGTGTTTGGGAGACATTCCTAGCAGAGGAATGCCAAGGACAGAGTGCCGTGTGATTTCAGAGGAAACGCGTGAGCCTGAGGGAAGATGTCTCTTAGGAAAGAAAGGATGCAGGAAGGCTGACCTCTCTGTTCCTGGGACCCGATCCTGGTGTTGCTCTGGATTCTGGGCTCCACACACCTAACACAGCCTGACTCACACTGCCGTCCTCCCTCCATCGAGCCATTCCTCTTCTTCCTTAACTGCTCTTTGTAATAAGGCAGGGAACATGTTAAAACCATTCTTCATCATGCAGCTGATTGAGATTTTCCTTTTCACTAGACTGTAAGTTCCCAAGCCTTATTAAGTGCCAGACTCATCGTGAGCAGGTGAAAAGTAATTGATGATGGGAATGAAAGATTGATTGGGTTTATTAGGAAGGAGACGTTTAACCAGGATCTATTTTAAATAAGTAGACTTCTAACCCTTAAAACCTGAACAAACAGGGCTTTGAGTAGCATAACCAAAGCTGTGGATATGGGAAGGTCCAGGATGTTGACTGGTTGGATTTCAGTACAAACTTGGAACGGGAAAGAAGCCTGGAAAGTTATGTTTGAATTAAATCCCTGAGTGCCAAGCTAAAGAATTTGGAATATACAGAAGAGCTATTTGCTCTTTCAGTACTTTTGTTGCTTGGGTATGTGGCAGTGAAATGCAGTCAACTCTTACATAGCTGGATATTAAAAAATGAAAAATGTCCTGTCAGGAAACTTTGAATCATCCTTTCTCTTTTTCTGGCTGTCTTTAAGCCAGATCCCATACTTGCTAGGATGAAGGGAGAGGGAGAAAAAAAAATAGAGATAAAATGAAAGCTCATGTGGTGGCTTCATCCTTAGCTATGTCCATAGGCCAAGAGATCAATGTTGATTTATTATGATCAAAATTATATTGCTTTTAGCCAAAGGCTGTTTTAAGATATGACCAAAGAGTAGGTTAATTTAATTTGAAAAGTAAGTTATAAAGATCAAAATAGTACGAAGTTCAAGTGTGTTTCTGAGTAGAAACACAAGTAACATTGAGAATTAGCTTTATAAAAGGAGTAGCATGATAAATAAATGTCACCGTAATATATTAACTAGTAGAAAGTAACTTTTGCTCTGAACTTTAAAGTTGAAATGCAATTAATAAGTATAATGGGGTTTTGAAATCCCATATGGGCTGTATTTATCCAGAGTTTCCTTCTGGTCTTATCAACCTTCAGAATCTATAAAAGCATAACTACTGTAAAATATATACACACTAAATTCCAAGCAAGAGTTTCGAATATTTTTCACCTGTTTCCACTAATAAAAATTAAAGGGAAATGGACACTTTTGCTGCTAGCACTTCAAATTATCATGTGCCAACATGAAAACATTCACCATAAGGTCAGCATCTGCATGTATCTGCCAAATTTGTTATTTATTGCATTTCTGTCCTCACGGTTGTGTCTCTTTAGCTCTCTCTAAAAGTGAGGTGATTGTTTAATTAAGGGATAATTAGTTCCCAGTGTGAAGTATTCATGCATGATATAATTTTTATCCATACATGATGTTCCCAATCATATGCACAGGGATTGAAAGGTGACAGTGTTAAATAGGAACATTGATTTGAATAAGTGACGGGACTGGAGACAAATTCTGCTGCTCATTTCTTGCTAGTCTTTTTTATAATAAGGCAAAAATGCATATATATTTTTTCAAAGTCTCCATGCCTGGAAAAACATTCATGAATTTATCATCTTATATTTACATTATATTCTAGGAAATATTTTGCTGTGACAATAATAATAAATACCAAATGATAATGGAACTTTTATATCTGCCATCTCATTTCATTAGTGCAAAATTAGCAGCCACAAAGGGAACCGCCATCTGGGAGGTGTTTCAAACAGCACCATTTAAATTCCTCCTGGAGTTTGACATGGACATGTTTGTTATAAGAAAAGATGTGAAGAGAATGGCCCATTTAAAAGGGAACAAAGCATCTCAGTTTGGCCACAAATAACAGTCCTTGAGGAAACATATGGCTTTCCCAGTGGGGAAAGGTGATGCTTAAATCCATCCTCTGAAATGTTCTCATCATTTTATCTGGCCTTGGCACTCTGGTCTCCTGAACCCCCACCATGATGTGGCCTTGGACTACCTCCAGGTTTCTTCTTCATACTGTTGCTGAAACCACTGGACAGGTCCAGCAAAATCATTTATCTTATTCAACATAAACAACCCAGAAGTGACAATGCATGCCTGCATGTTTCTGCTTCTACACACAATTCTCCTCTCAGGGAGGAACTGAGTGTGTGTTTGAAGCAAGTGATGCCTTTCAGAATTGCATTAAAAATTTTCAAGTATCCTAGTCAAGCAGCATTATCCAGGCCCTCCGGTGCATACATCCTCAGAAGCACCAGTTCATTCCCCCAGTTCTAACACTTAGAGTACACTGTTTACATGTCTGCTTCCCCTTACCAGAGTGCCGGCTCCTTGAAGGATATGCATGCCTATCCTCGTAACCTGTCTCTAAGCACAGCACTGAAAGGACAGTAGGCTTTTAGTAAACATTTATTGTATCAATAAGTATGGGCTGAAAAAAGAATCAATATGGAAACAAACATGTATGGAATTCAATCCTGGTTTTATATACTATGTGATTTGGGGTCAGTTCTTAACCTTTCTGAGCCTTAGTTTCCTAAAAATCAGGTCACAGTAGGCAGTTTACAGGGAGCTAGAAGACTGACAATAGGCAATAAGTGAAAAGCGTATTGTAGACTGTAAGTACCCTCTGGTTGTTAGTCCATTAATGTAACAGATCTTCGCTGTGTATCGACTGTACACTCCAGTCCAGCCGGTGCTGGGTGCTGAAGAGATGCAGAGATGGAGACAGTTTCTCCTTTCAGGCTATGTGTGGTCTAACACTGTGGTTTTTATGTTACTTTGTCTTTTGAGCTAATCAGCTGTAACTTAAGTGGATCAGACATTAAATGCATCGTTTCATTTCTCTTCCCCCAGATTCTTCTGTGTGGATCCCCTCGCCCTAAGTAGGAGACTTTCCTCATTACTGTTGCTCTTCATGGTACGCTGCCAGCACTTTTGCAAAGCCTTTGTTGTCTGCTGTGATGCTAGTACTCAAGAATATTTCAGAGATGAGGAAATGATGATGTCATATCCCAGCAGAATAAGAATCAGGAAGAGCTCCCATCCTAAAATTACACTTTCATGCATTGGAGAAGGAAATGGCAACCCACTCCAGTGTTCTTGCCTGGAGAATCCCAGGGACAGGGGAGCCTGGTGGGCTGCCATCTATGGGGTCGCACAGAGTCAGACACGACTGAAGTGACTTAGCAGTAGCAGTAGCAGTGTACTTTGTATGTATGTATATATATATACATAATATTTGTATGTATAGATGTAGAAGCTCTATATAGTCAGCAAAAACAAGACCAGGAGCTGACTGTGGCTCAGATCATGAACTCCTTATTGACAAATTCAGACTTAAATTGAAGAAAGTAGGGAAAACCACTAGACCATTCAGATATGACCTAAATCAAATCCTTTACGATGATACAGTGGAAATGACAAATAGATTCAAGGCATTAGATCTGAAGAAATATGGACGGAGGTTTATGACATTGTATAGGAGGCAGTGATCAAGACCATCCCCAAGAGAAAGAAATGCAAAAAGGCAGAATGGTTGTCTGAGGAGGCCTTACAAATAGCTAAGAAAAGAAGAGAAGGTAAAAGCAAAGGAGAAAGGAAAGATATAAGCATCTGAATGCAGAGTTCCAAAGAATAGCAAGGAGAGATAACAAAGCCTTCCTCAGTGATCAATGCAAAGAAATAGAGGAAAACAATAGAATGGGAAAGACTAGAAATCTCTTCAAGAAAATTAGAGATACCAAGGGAACATTTCATGCAAAGGTGAGCACACTAAATGACAAAAATGGTATGGACCTCACAGAAGCAGACGATATTAAGAAGGGGTGGCAAGAATACACAGAAGAACTATGCAAAAAAAGTCTTCATGACCCAGATAGCTATGATGGTGTGATCACTCACCTAGAGCCAACATCCTGGAATGCCAAGTCAAATGGGCCTTAGGAAGCATCACTACAAACAAAACTAGTGGAGATGATGGAATTCAAGTTGAGCTATTTCAAATCCTGAAAGATGATGCTGTGAAAGTGCTGCACTCAATATGCCAGCAAATCTGGAAAACTCAGCAGTAGCCAAAGGACTGGAAAAGGTCAGTTTTCATTCCAGTCCCAAAAAAAGGCAATGCCAAAGAATGCTCAAACTACCACACAATTGAACTCATCTCACACACTAGGAAAATAATGTTCAAAAATCTCCAAGCCAGGCTTCAACAGTCGGTGAACCGTGAACTTGTAGATATTCAAGCTAGACTTAGAAAAGGCAGAGGAACCAGAGATCAAATTGGCAACATTTATTGGATCATCGCAAAAGCAAGAGAGTTCCAGAAAACCATCTACTTCTGCTTTTATTGACTATGCCAAAGCCTTTGGTGTGTGGATCACAAAAAAACTGTGGATAATTCTTTAAGAAATGGGAATATTAGACCACCTGTCCTGCCTCCTGGGGAATCTGTATGCAGGTCAAGAAGCAATAGCTAGAACTGGATATGGAACAACAGACTGGTTCCAAATCGGGAAAGGAGTACATCAAGGCTGTATATTGTCAGCCTGCTTATTTAACTTATATGCAGAGTACATCATTTGAAATACCAGGCTGGATGAAGTACAAGCTGGAATCAAGATTGCTGGGAGAAATATCAATAACCTCAGATACACAGATGACACCACCCTTCTGGCAGAAAGCAAAGAAGAACTAAAGGGCCTCTTGATGAAAGTGAAAGAGGACAGTGAAAAAGTTGGCTTAAAACTCAACATTCAGAAAACCAAGATCATGGCATCCAGTCCCAACATTTCATGCCAAATAGATGGGGAAACAGTAACGGACTATTTTCTTGGGCTCCAAAATCACTGCAGATGGTGACTTCAGCCATGAAATTAAAAGACATTTACTCCTTGGAAGAAAAACTATGACCTACCTAGACAGCATATTAAAAAGCAGAGACATTACTTTGTCAACAAAGTTCCGTCTAGTCGAGGCTATGGTTTTTCACTAGTCATGTATGGATGTGAGAGTTGGACTATAAAGAAAGCTGAGCTCTGAAGGATTGATGCTTTTGAACTGTGGTGTTGGAGAAGGCTCTTGAGAGTCCCTTGGACTGCAAGGAGATCCACCAGTCAGTCTTAAAGGAAATCAGTCCTGAATATTCTTTGGAAGGACTGATGCTGAAGCTGAAACTCCAGTACTTTGGCCACCTGATGTGAAGAACTGACTCACTGGAAACGATGCTGGGAAAGATTGAAGGCAAGAGGGGAAGGGGACGCCAGAGGATGAGATGGTTGGATGGCATCACCAAAGTGATGGACATAAGTTTGAGTAGGCTCCGGGAGTTGGTGATGGACAGGGAAGCCTTGTCGTGCTGTAGTCCATGGAGTTGCAAAGAATGGGACACGACTCAGTGACAGAACTGAACTGATATTTTGTTATCACAATTTGATAGCTCTTCTTAATGAAGAAAGGCAGCTAATTGAAGTCAGCCACAGGGATAGTGAATTCAGATGTTCTCTGGGGCACTTAAAAGTGTATCGGGTGAGTCACTGTGCTCACTGCTAGAAGTGAGCTGATTAGAAAACCTGAAAAATGTTTTAGAACAATGAACTCCTTTCCAAATATTTTTTCAGCCTAACTTAAGCAAGAGAGGGAAGGTAAATGGTATCTAGAAAAGAGTCTTCAATGTCAGCTCATGACTGCTTATGCTGATAGGATGATGGAAAATCCCAGCATGGTATTTTTTTTTTAAGCCCATTTAGCTTTAATTTGAAAATACATGTTAACACCCTAAAATGTTAAGAATGTTAGGATGAAAAATAGGTTTCCCCATGTATTTTGCCTAAATGGTAGGAAAGCATTGTGGGGGTGGGGGTGGGGAATCAGGGTGAAGTGAGGAACATGTGGCATGTGTGAGTGAGCAAGTACATGAGTGTGTGTACACAAGGGCAGTACTGACAGATTTACAATCTCTATGCCCAAAAGGGACTGTACCTCTAATTAGTAAGCATTGGCTCTGTTTTTAAATTAAGTGTTGTGTTAATAAGTAATTGATCACACGTGCCATTGATTACAGAGAAGGCAATGGAACCCGACTCCAGTACTCTTGCCTGGAAAATCCCATGGACGGAGGAGCCTGGTGGGCTGCAGTCCATGGGGTTGCTAAGAGTTGGACACGACTGAGCGACTTCCCTTTCACTTTTCACTTTCGTGCACTGGAGAAGGAAATGACAACCCACTCCAGTGTTCTTGCCTGGAGAATCCCAGGGACGGCGGAGCCTGGTGGGCTGCCGTCTATGGGGTCGCACAGAGTCAGCCACGAATGAGGCGACTTAGCAGCAGCAGCAGCAGCCATTGATTAGTGACTCCTTTTTCTTTAGGAGAGAAGTTTTTTTGTTTGTTTGTTTTTAATTACTTTTTACTGGAGTATGGTTGCTTTACAATGTGTTGATTTCTACTGTACAGCAGAGTGAATCAGCCATACATATACATGTATCCCCTCTTCTGGATCCCTTTCCCACTTGGATCACACAGAGCACTAAGTAGCATTTGGTGAGCTACACAGTAGGTTCTCATTAGCTATCTACTTTATACATAGTATCAGTAGTATATACACGTCAGTCTTGATCTCCCAAATCATCCCACGCCCTACTTACAGCCTTGGTGTCCAGTACCTTTGTATTATACACGCGTCTCTATTTCTGCTTAGCAAATAAGATCATTACACCATGTATCTAGATTTTTTTAATCAAATATTTTAAGTTCCTACTATGAGCAAGACATTATTCTCAGAGGGAGGCAGAGGTATAGCTCAACCCTTGACTTCTAGATATTCAAAGACTTTCAGAAATGCACAAACTCTGGGCAATTTTATTTCCATTGAGAGTAACATGAATCTTTTCAACTTTCACTGAATGTTGAATGTTTCCAAGCTTAGTTCTTGGACCCAGTTCTCTCCTTGTCCCCTCCCAAGGTTTCAAATGCCATCTGAACACTTCTGGCTCCCTGCTGGGTACCTCTAGCCCACTCGTCTGCTTTGAGCTCCAGACCCATATTCCGCATTAAATCTCAACTTGGATGTGGATGGCACCCCACACTCAGTGTGTCCAGCTAAACCTGGGGGTGTGGTCTAAGTGAAGTTACCACCATCCGTCCAGTTACAGGACAATTTCATCCCCTTAGTTCTCATGTCTAGTCCACCACTGGGCTTCTCAGGTGGTGCTCATGGTAAAGAACTGCCTGCCAGTTCAGGGGACATAACAGACTGGGTTCCGTCCTTAGGCTGGGAAGATCCCCTGGAGGAGGGCATAGCAACTCACTCCAGTATTCTCGCCTGGGGAATCCCATGGACACAGGAGCCTGGCAGGCTACTATTCATACGGCTGCAAAGAGTTGGACATAACTGAAGCACCTGAGCATGCACGCACTTTGTGGTTGTTCACTTGCTCATCGTGTCTGACTCTTTGCGATCTCATGGACTGCAGCATGCCAGCCTTCCCTGTCCTTCACCATCTCCCGGAGTCTGCTCGACTCATGTCCGTTGAGTCGATGGTGCATCCAACCATCTTGTCCTCTGTCATCCCCTTCTCCTCCTGCCTTCTCTCTTTCTTAGCAACGGGGTCTTTTCCAGTGAGTCAGCTTTTCAGATCAGGTGGTCAAAGTATTGGAGCTTCAGCTTCAACATCAGTCCTTCCAGTGAATACCCAGGACTGATCTCCTATAGGATGGACTGGTTTGATCTCCTTGCAGTCCAAGGGACTCTCAAGAGGCTTCTCCAACACCACAGTTTGAAGGTATCAATTCTTCAGCTCTCAGCCTTCTTTATGGTTCAACATTCACATCCATATTTGACTACTGGAAAAACCATAGCTTTGACTAGACAGACCTTTGTAGGCAAAGTAATGTGTCTTCTTTGTAACACATTATCTAGGTTTGTCATAATTTTTCTTCCAAGGAGCGAGCGTCTTTTAATTTCATGGCTGTAGTCACCATCTGCAGTAATTTTGGAGCCCAAGAAAATAAAGTTTGTTACTGTTTCCATCGTCTGCCCATCTTTTGCCATGAAGTAACAGGACCAGATGCCATGATCTTAGTTTTTTGAATGTTGAATTTTAAGCCAGCTTTTTCACTCTTCTCTTTTACCTTCATCTAGAGGGTCCTTGGAATAAAAGTTATGACCAACCTAGATAGTATATTCAAAAGCAGAGGCATTACTTTGCCAATTAAGGTCCATCTAGTCAAGGCTATGGTTTTTCCTGTGGTCATGTATGGATGTGAGAGTTGGAGTGTGAAGAAGGCTGAGCACCAAAGAATTGATGCTTTTGAACTGTGGTGTTGGAGAAGACTCTTGAGAGTCCCTTGGACTGCAAGGAGATCCAACCAGTCCATTCTGAAGGAGATCAGTCCTGGGTGTTCTTTGGAAAGAATGATGCTGAAGCTGAAACTCCAGTACTTTGGACACCTGATGCGAAGAGTTGATTCATTGGAAAAGACTCTGATGCTGGGAGGGATTGGGGGCAGGAGGAGAAGGGGATGACCGAGGATGAGATGGCTGGATAGCATCACGGACACGATGGACGTGAGTCTGAGTGAACTCCGGGAGATGGTGATGGACAGGGAGGCCTGGTGTGCTGCGATTCATGGGGTCGCAAAGAGTCGGACACAACTGAGCGACTGAACTGAACTGACTGAGAGGGTCTTTAGTTCCTCTTTGCTTTCTGCCATAAGGGTTATATCATCTACATATCTGAAGTTATTGATATTTCTCCCGGTAATCTTGATTCCAGCTTGTGCTTCATCCAGCCCAGCATTTCACATGATGTACCCTACATATAAGTTAAATAAGCAGGGTGACAATATACAGCCTTGATGTACTCCTCTCCCAATTTGAAACCAGTTGATTGTTCCATATCCAGTTCTAGCTATTGCTTCTTGACCTGCATACAGGTTTCACAGGAGACAGGTAAGGTATTCTGGTATTCCCATCTCTTTTAGGGTTTTCCAGTTTGTTGTGATACACACAGTCAAAGGCTTTAACGTAGTCAGTGAAGGAAAAGTAGATGTTTTCTAGAGCTCTCTTGCTTTTTCTATGATCCAGCGGATGTTGGCAATTTGATCTCTGGTTCCTCTGCCTTTTCTAAATCCAGCTCAGACATCTAGAAGTTCTCGGTTCATGTACTGTTGAATCCTGCCTTGGAGGATTTTGAGCATGTCCTTGCTAGCATGTGAAATGAGCACAATTGTGTAGTAGTTTGAACATTCTTTGCCTTGCCTTTCTTTGGTATTAGAATGTAAACTAACCTTTTACAGTCCTGTGGACACTGCTGAGTTTTCCAAATTTGCTGGGATTTTGAGTGTAGTACCTTAACAGCTCATCTTTCAGGATTTGAAATAGCACAGCTGGAATTCCATCACCTCTTCTAACTTTGTTCATAGTGATGCTTCCTAAGGCCCACTTGACTGCACTACAGGATGTCTGGCTCTAGGTGAGTAATCACACCATTGTGGTTATCTGGGTCATTAAAAATTCTTTATGTTTAGTTCTTCTGTGTATTCTTGCCACCTCTTCTTAATATCATCTGCTTCTGTTAGGTCCATACCGTTTCTGTCCTTTATTATGCCAATCTTTGCATGAAATGTTCCCTTGCTATTTCTAATTTTCTTGAAGAAATCTCTAGTCTTTCCCATTCAATTGTTTTCCTCTATTTCTTTGCATTGTTAATTGAAGAAGGCCTTCTTATCTCTCTTTGCCTTTCTCTGGAACTCTGCACTCATTGTGTATATCCTTCCCTTTCTCCCTTGCTTTTTGCTTCTCTTCTTTTCTCACCTATTTGTAAGGCCTCCTCAGACAACCATTTTGCCTCTTTGCATTTCTTTTTCTTGGGGATGGTTTTGATCACTGCTTCCTGTACAGTGTTATGAACCTCTGTCCATAGTTCTTGAGGCACTCTGTCTATCAGATCCCTTGAATCTACGCATGCACTAGTCCACCACTAGCTCTTGCTGATTCTGTTGGTTAAATACTTTTTAAATCCACATTTCTCTCCTTTTCTACCATAGTCGCAGTCACCATGAGCTCTAGCTTGGTCGTGTCTTCTCCTCTGGCTCCTCTCCAATACTCTTTTTTCTAGAAATGTGAGTCAGATCAGGTCACGCCCATTACCTCAGACCATTTAACAAATCCCATCCAGTTCAGTTCAGTCGCTCAATCGTGTCCAACTTTTTACGACCCCATGAACTGCAGAATGCCAGGCCTCCCTGTCCATCACCATCTCCCGGAGTTCACTCAGACTCACGTCCATCAAGTCCTTGATGCCATCCAGCCATCTCATCCTGGGTCATCCCCTTCTCCTCCTGCCCCCAATCCCTCCCAGCATCAGAGTCTTTTCCAATGAGTCAACTCTTCGCATGAGGTGGCCCAAGTACTGGAGTTTCAGCTTTAGCATCATTCCTTCCAAAGAACACCCAGGACTGATCTCCTTCAGAATGGACTGGTTGGATCTCCTTGCAGTCCAAGGGACTCTCAAGAGTCTTCAACACCACAGTTCAAAAGCATCAATTCTTTGGCGCTCAGCCTTCTTCACAGTCCAACTCTCACATCCATATGTGACCATAGGAAAAATAGCCTTGACTAGATGGACCTTAGTCGGCAAAGTAATGTCTCTGCTTTTGAATATACTATCTAGGTTGGTCATAACTTTTCTTCCAAGGAGTAAGCATCTTTTAATTTCATNGCATAGTCAATAAAGCAGAAATAGATGTTTTTCTGGAACTCTCTTGCTTTTTCCATGATCCAGCAGATGTTGGCAATTTGATCTCTGGTTCCTCTGCCTTTTCTAAATCCAGCCTGAACATCAGGGAGTTCATGGTTCACATATTGCTGAAGCCTGGCTTGGAGAATTTTGAGCATTACTTTACTAGCATGTGAGATGAGTACAATTGTGCGGTAGTTTGAGCGTTCTTTTGCATTGCCTTTCTTTGGAATTGGAATGAAAACTGACGTTTTCCAGTCCTGTGGCCACTGCTGAGTTTTCCAAATTGGCTAGCATATTGAGTGCAGCACTTTCACAGCATCATCTTTCAGGATTTGAAAGAGCTCAATAGGAAATCCCATTGCTCCTAGACAAAAATTCAGAATCCTCAATGTGGCATCCAAGACCAGCATGGCCCTCTGTATGTATTCCTGTCAGAGAGCCTGAAATCATCTTTACCTGACTCTTTATATGGTTAACTTTCTGGCTGCTCTCTAGACCTTACCTGAGAAGAAACTTCCACAAGAAAGCTTCTCGTAGGCCCTCCCACTGCCATAGTACAGAGTACCCATCCTTAGCTACATTGCATGGCTATGCATTTAGTTGTATGATTGTGAGTCAGTGTCTACTCCCTCTGTGCTGTGTGCTCACAAAGTAAGGACTATTCTGTTTTACTCACCAAATGTATTCCCAGTTGGAGGACTAGGAGGGGGCTTGGTCCTGAAGGACCTCCTGAGCCAGGTGAAGCTATTTGGAATTTATCCAAAGGGCAGTGGGAAACCTTTGAAAGTTTAAAAGCAGGGAACAATGTGATAGGATATACACCCTAGAAGAATCACCGTGGACACAGCATAGAGAAATCCAAACAAGTGCTCTTGAAACACGGAAATAAGCAAAGACACAGTAACTGCAGCTCCACTCTTTCTCTATTCCACCTTTCCTCCTCTCCTCTCTAAATCCAGAGAGAATACCCAGATACCCTCTCAAACAAATTCTCGATCAGTATCTAGTTACCTGAACACTGAGTGAATTCCTAACAACTTGGTTGATGCAAGGAATAATAAAGTGCGAACTGGTCCAAACCCAAATGTACATCTTCAGCCCACATCTCCCACTTTAGTCTAATAAGCAGAGTATAATACAATGTGGAAAGAGCTCTGATAGGAGTTAGAATGGAGGTCTGGAACTCAGAGGCGGAACTCACAGTCCCTCACAGGGACTGTGGCATTTGATCCAGTAGGAAGGATAGGATTTTTTCAGAGACAGCTGAGGGGCCTTCAGTGGCTGGAACAGCACGTGAAGGGCATGGCTGTTGGGGAATGGCTTTAGCCCTGGATGGGGATGGGGGTGGGGAAAGTGGTGATGTGTTGGGGCCTTATTGTAAAAGGTCTGGTATTCTTAGTTCAGGAGTGTGAATATTATACTGTGGGCTGCCAGAAGTCACTGGACCACTCCAAATATCTCTAAATTAAAAAACAGTACACGAAGGAATACTTTATATTAAAGGTTTATAGAGAAAGCAGTGACTGGGCCAGTGAGAGCAATGATCTTCTGAACCAAAGAAACACAAGAATGATTCTGGTCCTGAAGCATGTACTGTGGGGTCTGGGCCCCCGGTTGCAGTGAGCTGACCCAGACCTGCCCCCAGGAGACCGAGTGGGGACCTGGCCACACACGGTCGTGAGCACGCTCTGCCCTGATAGCCGTCCTGATTGGTACTTTATTTTGCAGTTCCATGGAGAACGGGAGGCCACCGGATCCTGCAGACTGGGCTGTGATGGATGTCGTCAATTACTTCCGAATGGCAGGATTTGAGGAGCAAGCTAGTGCATTTCAGGAACAGGTAACTCAGTCTAGAGAAATACACAATGAACATGATTGCCTCCCTTCCCCACAACAAGCAGAAGGGACTGAGAAGGAAAGGCACAGAGAGCGGTGAGGGATCAGTGAGGCTCCAGGTCACCCCAGCCCCCAGGAAACTGGGAGGTTGGGGAAGGGAAGTACGGAAGTGACAAGCTAATGATTCCTTCCTGCAAGAGGAAAACCCAAGCGCTGAGACAGAGACATGGGGGCAGCTACAGAGAGGAGGGCCAAGTCTCAGCTACATCTGCATCTTCTGAAAGACTGCCCAGCCCTATCTTCAACACAAGCACACTAGAAAGCAGAACACAGGAAAAAGAGGAAAACCAGGGGCGAATCTGGCAGAGAGACACGCTCCTGTCTGCTGCTGGCCTCTGCGCCACCTGAGCTGTTAATTAAGCCTCCTCCAGTTTGCTTGCTGGGTGCTGAGCAAAGTCGAATGGAAAGAGCACGGGGTTTGGACTTCAATCCTGGTTCTTGTAATTCTGTGTGATCCCAGGCAAGTTGCTATGACTCTCTGAGTCATGTTTTCACATCTGTAATACCAGCCTCTCAGTGCCTAGCGTGGTAGGGTGGTATTATGAGAATTAAAGAGCAGTGATAAAGGCATGGTGCCTGGGGTAGGTGCTGGCCCAACTTTGATGCCCCCCAAATGTGAATTCCCTCACTCAGATCCAGTGTTGGTGCTGGAGAGATGGAAAGAAGAGCAGGGGATCCCTCCCAATTGGGTGATTCCTGATTCCATTTTCCAGGCTGGGCCAGCACTGTAGGGATGGTTCTCAAAGGGCTTTGACCATGAGGAAGCAAATCAGGGTACATGTGATCCACACCAGACCAGCTCTGTAGGAAGCCACAGAGTTCCCATTTCCCTGTCAATGAAGTCTGCAGTCTTCTAAGCATTAAATTCACTTTTATAATTTTATAATGTAATTGAGAGAATTATAAACTGAGCAATGCATTTCGCTGCTTCTTGCACATCCCCTTAGCCATTTCTTTCTCTCTCAAGCTAGGTTTGGGTAAGTGCAGTTATCTAATATCATGTTTTCTAATGAGATATATATCTTGTGTTCTAATAGATATCTAATATCATATATAGAAAAGTGTACTTCTCTAATATCATAAATAAATCTAATCTCTAGCCAGTTTTTTCCTTCAACTTTATCCCTGCATATGTGTTTTTTGTTAATTTGGAAAATTTGCCAGAATAACAGCTTAAATCACTTCACACCCACCAGGACAGCTAAAATTAGAAAAACTGATAGCAAATGTTCGTGAGGATATAGAGCAACCACACTCTCCTACATTGTTAGTGGGAGTGTAAAAAACACTCATATATCTACCCCATGATCTAGCAGCTTCATTCCAGAGTGTTTACCCAAGGGAAATGAAAGCATATGTCCACCAAAGATTTGCACAACGCTGTTCAAGTAGCTTTATTCCTAATAGTCCAAAACTGGAAGCCCAAGTGTCCATCAATAGAGTGAATATACAAACTGTGTTCTAGTCATACAGTGGAATAAAGAAAAATGAACTGTACTGATACACATAACAGTTTGGATGAGTCTTAAAACATTATGCTGAATGAGAGAAGCTCTGCATAAAAGAGTTTGTTCTGAATGGTTTTTGTCTTATTCCATGTGGGTTGCTATAACAAAAACACCATGAACTGTGTAACCTATAAACAATACTTATTTCTCATATTTTGCAGGTAGGGAGTCTAAGATGAAGGCATTAACAGACTGGGTGTCTGGTGAGGGCCCCCTTCCTAGGCAGCCATCATTTTGCTGTGTCCTCACACAGAGGAAGGGATGAGCAAGCTCTCTGCACCCGCTTTTATAAAGGCACAGATACACATGGGGGCTCTGTTCTCATCCTCTATTAATAATTGCCTCCCAAAGGGCCCACCTCTTAATATCATTACTAATACCCTCAAGATCCATTGGGGGGTTGGTTTCAACGTACAAATTTGGGGGAGAACACATTCAGACCATACCAGTTCTGTTTAGATAAAGGATGAAAACAGGAAAATACACTAATGATAGAAAAAAAATCAGACAGTGCTTGCCTCTGGGTAGGTAGGAAAGGGGAATGACTAGGAAGGAGCGTGAGGGAACTTTCTGAGGGATGGCAGCGTTTTGCATCTTGATAAACTTTGGGTTATGGGTATATGCATTGGTCACTGCTTATGCACAAACATATGCAAATGATCCAGGTTTGTGTATTACACAGCCAGTAAATGTTTCCTCAAAAGTAAAAGACCTATAAAAAATAATTAATGGTATACAAAGTGAAGTATTAAGGGAGAAGTATACTGATTTAGCAACTTACTTTGAAATGCATCGAAATACAGATTCACAGTTGCATAGAGGGATGAGTAGATGGATAAACATATGATACAGTAAGCATGGAATATATTCATTGTAGAATCTAGGTGGTGGGAATACAAGTGCTCCCTATAATATTCCTACAACTTTATGTTTGAAATTTTTTATAATAAAACTGTGGGGGGAAATAACTGCGGTTGGAGAGTGGAAGGCTGATCAGCTGAAACCTATTTTATTTTGGTCTAATGTTATAATGTCCATTTGTGTCATTGCAGTTGAATAACTCACTTCTAAAATTAAATTTAAATAATATTATGAGAGGTTAACAAAAAAAAGAACTTAGCTAAAAGGTCTCTTGGCCAGATTCCTAGCTGCCCAAAAGCATTTTTCAGAAGGAGCTTTTTGCTCAGATTCCTCTGATGCAGATGGCCCAGACGGGGGGTGGAGGGTTTTCTTTGGGCCTTTCAGACTCTGAAATGGAACTGGGCAGCTCTGAGCTCGGCCCAGGAGCAGGCCCTTTCTCCCAGGGATGACATCAGTCTAGCACCAGTGACATGGGAGTCAAAAGGGGACACAGTTCCCCAAAGCATCTCATTCAGAAGTCCTTCAAGGGAGGAAAGGAACACCGTCTTGTTTCTTCAACGCTGGAGCCTGAGAAATGAATTCCTGAGGGAGTGGAATTTTGCAAGCATGGTCTAGATGCTCAAGTTACTTCATTCTTATGGAAAGGTAATTTGAAAGGAAAAGAATCTGCCTTGAATTATTCTCTGGAAGTGATTTGAATCTTCCTCCTACTTTGAACCTCATATCTTTCCTCTTCTCATTAAAGGAGGTAAACTTTGCAAGGAAGCCACCACTGGCCAGACTCAGGCTGACAAGATAAGCAGCTGCTGTGCTTTTCATGAGGCCTGGGGATCAGGATCCTCTGCTCTGTCATCCTCTTCCATCAGCATGCTTCAGAGGCCTTCAGTGTTTCACCTCCAGTGACCTTCCTGGGAATGAACCCCAAGCAGTCAGCAGTCACTCACCACATTCATCCCCGATGGGAAGACTACAGGCTACCCCCAGCCCAAACACAGGACCCTTTTAGGCACTTCTAGGTCACAGCAGCTGAGAGAGAAAAAGAATGGCCACATGCTTAAATCTCCATAGTGTAGGCTCTGCCCTTCCATGTGATAAAAGCAGGCCCGGAAAGTGACCTTAGAAAATGGCAGGTTCAGAAACGGTAGTACAGTTGCCAAATGCAGCACGTCTTGGTTGATGTGAGAGCTTAGCTTCTTGGCTATTACGGATGGAGTGTTTGTCCCCCTCAGGTTCATTTTAAAGCCCTTACTCGCAATGTGATGTGTTTGGAAGTAGGGCCTTCAGGAGATAGACTTAGATGAGGTTTTGAGGCTGGAACCCTCGTGGTGGGGCAAATGCCCTGGAAAGGGAGCTTGCTCTTTCCCTCTGTGTTATATGTGAGGATATAGCACAAGGGCAGCCATCTGCAAGGTGGGAAGAGGGCCCTCACCAAGAGCCACATGTTGGCACTGTGATCTTGGACTTCCCGCCTCCAGACTATGAGTAATAAATCTCTGTTTTTAGGCCACCTGATCCTTGGTGTCTTGTTAGAGCAGCCTAAGCTGACTAAGACACAGATACTGATAACAGACATGTCCACCATGACGTGTGCTGACTTTCAAGAGAATGTCCATCTTCTTGGTATGGTCTCACAATATATTACTGGATATCCTGTTGTTGTGCCAACCAGACTCAGAGGTGGATTTCTAGTAGCGTGTTCCTTTGGAAGAGGTCAGGCCATTGATTTGTCCAAAGTGCAGGGATGTCCCATGTTCCTGTGGCGTGGAGGGGCAGCTGGATTAGCCGAGGGATCTTTGTGTAACCTCCTTTTCTCTATGCAAGCACACTGACACCTAACAATTATCTCCCTTAAGTTTCCCACTGGTGCAGTTATCACCATCAGGTTTTCCTCTGATCAAATTCTTTTGAGGTTCTCTGTGAGCCACAAGTACAGACCAAAAGAATTATCAAGAGGGAAGGCCTAGGCACCTGCCCAGTCCCCTCCACACCCCCGCACCAAGGATCCGCTGTCAACAGTGTGCGTGTGTGGGGTCGTTTCCTGCTCTGGCCGTTCTGTCATGACCAATGACGTGGCTCTCTCTCTGTCGGCCCACTGGCCTCATTAACATTGCTCCACAGAGGACTCACTGGCCCATAAGAGGAGGAGGCACTGGGATCCCTTCCTAGACAAGGCGGTGATTACAGCTATTGCCAACACTGTCTCTCATTCCCACCAACACGGTGGTGTTGTGGCTCTTTTCCCAAGTGTCTTCCAGCATTCAGACCTCTTAGGCTGTCGTGTGAAGGATATGAGTGAGAGTCATGACTCCTGGTTTCTTTCCTCCTGATCAACTCATGGTCATTAAAAGACCCTGCAGGTTTGGCCTTTCTGGGACTCAGATTTCTATGATGAATGTTGAGTTAAACAAGCCGAATATTGCTCAAGTTCCTGCTTTAAGAGTCAAGTGTTACCTTTCAACCGGCCCTCACGAAGTAAGCTTTCAATGCACAACACAGGGCACAAGTAGATGATAAAAAATTGGCACTTGCCCCGGGATGTGAGTCACCTGCTATTCAAGAGTCAAAGGTAATGTAGGAATTTCACTTTCCTAAGGGTTTAGTTTTTAAGAAAGAACTTCTTGACTAACTCATTCAGAGGCACCTCCACCTTCCTTACATAGAACATTTAGGGTAAAGTTTATTTTGTTAAACTCTGAAGGCTAACTGAGAAGCTTCTGACGGGGCTTTCAGTTGCCAGTAAGTCCATCACAGCAAGGTCATCACTCCACCTGGACCCTACCCGCCTGTTGTAGGGTAGTCACTTCATGTCTTCTCTGTCTGACCCACACACTCAGAATGTACGTGAAGAAGATGGAAATGGAGAGCTGCCATTCAGTCACTGTCACATAACTCATATCGTTCAGATCCTCAGACTCACACATGAGCGACATCAGTGAATCTTTTTCTAGAATAATATGTATCACTAAGATCATTTTTTTTCCTAAGTATCATGACAAAATAATATGCAACTCATGTTGATGAAATTTACTCCATTATCTTCTCACATTCCCTAAACCATGTGACTGGAACAGTATTTTACTCTGAAATGTCCAGCTGATTGTTAAAGCCATTCATCTGAAATGCCAAGACTGATAATTCTTTTCAGATGGCTTATTACTAACTTTTGATTATGTTTCTGAGGCCACTGGCTTACTAACTATAATAAAATAATTTGTTGCTACAAATTGCCAAGTAACACTAACTTCCCCAGATGGAGCAGTAAAGTGGACAGGCCAGTCAGAGCAACTCTGAGCCCTACTCTGTGTCCTAAGCTGTGGTCAGAAAGACTTCAACTGTAATGATTCTAGACAGACACTTCTAATCAGACCCAAGACACATCCAGGTTTGTGGAGGTGGGGGGAGAAAGGGGTTAAGATTATACAGTTATAAAAGCCTTCTTTTATAATAAAAGTACAAAATTATTATACAGATTTGCTGCAGATGACACCACCCTTATGGCAGAAAGTGAAGAGGAGCTAAAAAGCCTCTTGATGAAGGTGAAAGAGGAGAGCGAAAAAGTTGGCTTAAAGCTCAACATTCAGAAAACAAAGATCATGGCATCCGGTCCCATCATTTCATGGGAAATAGATGGGGAAACAGTAGAAACAGTGTCAGACTTTATTTTGGGGGGCTCCAAAATCACTGCAGATGGTGACTGCAGCCATGAAATTAAAAGACGCTTGCTCCTTGGAAGAAAAGTTATGACCAACCTAGATAGTACATTCAAAAGCAGAGACATTACCTTGCAGACTAAGGTCCGTCTAGTCAAGGCTATGGTTTTTCCTGTGGTCATGTATGAATGTGAGAGTTGGACTGTGAAGAGGGCTGAGCGCCGAAGAATTGATGCATTTGAACTGTGGTCTTGGAGAAGACTCTTGAAAGTCCCTTGGACTGCAAGGAGATCCAGCCAGTCCATTCTGAAGGAGATCAATCCTGGGATTTCTTTGGAAAGAATGATGCTGAAGCTGAAACTCCAGTACTTTGCATGGGAAGAGTTGACTCATTGGGAAAGACTCTGATGCTGGGAGGGATTGGGGGCAGGAGGAGAAGGGGACGACAGAGGATGAGATGGCTGGATGGCATCACGGACACGATGGACATGAGTCTGAGTGAACTCCGGGAGATGGTGATGGACAGGGAGGCCTGGCGTGCTGCGATTCATGGGGTCGCAAAGAGTCGGACACAACTGAGCGACTGAACTGAACTGAACTGAAGACAAAATTTAAGCTTCATTAGCTTCGTGGTAAATCAGCTCTGAATTAGACCAGTTAAAATCCCACAAATTGGAAATAACTTTTATTACCTTGTCAGCATATTATAATACCAAGTACTAGAAGTATTCAAGGTGCTTTGACACATGATATTTCTTAACAGTTGAAGACTTCTGAAATGCTTAGACTATTTTGTAGCATAATGAACAGGGGAAGTGGCAACTCAAACTCTGCTGATATGTCCTTTAAGCCCATAAAAATTTTGAAAAGAAAGAGTTAAATAAATGGGTAATGTTAGCAATAAGAAGAGAATGGAAACATCCAAGAGAATGGAAAGCAAAACTGATAAGAAACTTCTGAATTTTTTGATTGAATGAAATAGAATAGATTTCTATAAACCAAAACCCCAAATGATTTTTAAATCATTTGTTTGTAATGAGAAGTTATAAGATAGCCAGGTACATGGTGCTTCTTTGGCTTATTCACTTGTTCAGTTGTTTCAATAGCAGTTATAGCTTTTTCTAACACTTATGAAAATAAATATAAAACTATTGAAGTAAAATAATGGTCATTATTACAAGTATTATTTTACTTTAATAAGGCCACCCGAAAGCCTTGTAGGTATAAGAATGATTTGAAGGAAGCACAGAAGATTCTGGGCAGAAGGGGGATTAGATACAAAGGTATGGGGACATGAAAAAATATAATTTATCTTGAAAACTCCTAGTACCTTGAAGTAAGAGATGTGGAACAGGGAATCCCCAAGGATAAAACTGAAAGTTAAATAGGGGTCCAGATAACAGGCAGTCTGTTTGCCTGAGAGGGACTAGGAGCCACTGGAGGATATTGAGTGGGGAGTCCCATGATGAAATTTGTGTTTTTCAAAGATCAGTCTATTGTCAATGTTGGAAAGCAAGGAGACAAAACACAGGAAAGCTGTAATTGTTCCAGTGGGGATGGAAAGGAAGAAACAGATTAGAAAGTCTAGGGAAGATGGTCCAAAGAATTTAGTGGATCCTTGGCAATGGAGGGTGAAGATTTGTCCTGTTTCAGTTCTCTGCCATAGCACCAGGATTGAGCTCACTGCTCAAAATGGGAGAGGGAAGAGGCTTGGCTGATGATTGCACGATTTCTAGATTGGTTAGTTGCAAAATCATCCCATTAACCAGGACATCTATGAGAGGTCAGTTCTTTTTCTTTTTTTTTTTTTAACTTTTTATTTCATATTGGGGCAGAGCCGATTAACAATGAATGTTGTGATAGTTTCAGGTGAATAGCAAAGGGGCTCAGCCATACATATACGTGTACTCATTCTCCCCAAACTCCCCTCCCATCCAAGCTGCTACATAACACTGAGCAGAGTTCTATATGCTACACAGTAGGTTCTTGTTGGTATAGCAGTGTATACATCCATCCCAAACACCCTAACTATCCCTTCCTCCTAGCCTTCCCTCTGGGCAATCATAAGTTCATCTCTAAGTCTATGAGTTTCTTTCTATTTTGTATGGTTCATTTATATTATTTCTTCTTAGATTCCACATATAAAGAATGTCATATGATATTTCTCCTTCTCTATCTGACTTACTTCACTCAGTAGGACAATCTCTAGATCCATCCATGCTGCTGCAAACGGCATTATTTCATTCTTTTGTATGGCTGAGTAATATTCCATTGTGTATATGTACCACATCTTCCTTATCCATTCCAGAGGTCAGTTTTAAGAGTTTTAAAATGAATAAATGGATGGATCTAGAGATTGACCCAGCAGGTCAGCTGATGACAGTAGGGTTTCACTGGAGCTGAGGGGAGGCCTGGGAGGTGGAGGACACATTCCTTCAAGTAGAGGAGTGAATGGGAGGCAAGTGGAGGGAGAACCAGCGGTGGGAGGGTTGTATAGACATGAGGGCTCTTTTCTAAGAGAGGATACTTATTTAGATGCAGGGAAGTAGCCAAAAGAGTTGGATAGTTAAAAATAGAATGAAATTTAGAACAGTTCAAGGAAGCAAAATCCCTGAGGATAGGAAAAGGATGAGATCAAAGAGGGTGGAGGGACAAGGATATGGAGAAATCTGAACCCTCGTGCATCACTGGTGGGAATATAAAATAGTGCAGCTGCTACAGAAAACAGTTCTTTCAGTTCTTCAAAAGGTTAGGCATATAATCACCATGTACCTAGTAGTGTCCAGCTCTTTGTGACCTCGTGAACTGTAGCCTGCCCGGCTCCTCTGTCCATGGGATTATTTCCAAGCATGAATACTGCAGTGGATTGCCATTTCCTCTTCCATGGGACCTTCCTGACCCAGGGATTGAACCCGTATCTCCTGCATTGTAGGTGGATTCTTTACCACTGAGCTATCAAGAAAGCCTTGAAAAAAAAGAAATCACCATATGACCCAGCAATTCCACACAAAAGAACTGAAAAGAGGGACTCAAATAGATAATTGTAGAGAAATGTTCATTGCAGCATTACTCACAATAACCAAAAGGTAGAAACAACCCAAATGTCCATGCACAGATGAATGGAAAAATAAAATGTGGCCTTGAACATACAGGGCTTCCCTGGTGGTTTTAGCAATAAAGCAGTTCGGGAGACATGGGCTGGATCCTTGGATTGGGAAGTTCCCCTGGAGCAGGAAATGGTAACCCCCACTCCCCCCAATATTCTTGCCTAGGAAATCCCATGAACAGAGGAACCTGACAGGCTACAGTCCATGGGGCAGCAAAAGAGTCAGACATGACTCAGCAACTAAACCACCACCCTTATGGAACATACAAAGGAATGTTTTTCATGCATAAGAAAGAATGAAGTTCTGATCAAGATTAATGAACTTTGAAAATATTATGCTCAGTGAAATGGGCCAGTCAAATATTGTATGATTCCATTTATATGAGATATCTACAATAGGCAAATTCATAGACACACAAGCAGGTTAGAGACCATCAAGGGCTAATAGGGGAGGAAGGGATTATTGATTCACAGGGTTTCTCTTTGGTGATGGAAGAGTTTAAAAATCAGTGGCAATAATTGCATAACATGAATATAATTAATGCCACCACTGAATTGTACACCTAAAAATAGTTAAAATTGTCTCTTTTGTGTTATATATATTTTACTGGGTTTCCCTGGTGGCTCAGACAGGTAATCTGCCTGCAATGCAGGAAACTCAGTTTTGATCTCTGGGTTGGGAAGATCCCCTGAAGAAGGGAATAGCAACCCACTCTAGTGTTCTTGCCTGGAGAATTACATGGGCAAAGGAGCCTGGTGGGCTACAGTCCATGGGGTCACAAAGAGTCGGACACAACTGAGTGACTAACACTTGCACTTTTCTTTCATATTTTACTGCAATAAAATGTAATGTCAGGTAATATACATGATTCAACTTGGTTGATAAAATATTCAGATATTATATTTTAAAAAAGAAAATGAAGGGATTAATTCTGATCAAGACTGGTACATCTTCCTCTGTCCTTCCCGTTCTCTGGGAACAAGGAAAGCATGTGTACAGAAACAGCTGAGATGTTCCTTTCCCTTGGGGACATTCAGGGAGTTCCTGACAGTTTCTGTTTGTTTGTTTGTTTGTTTGTTTGTTTTTGTTGCTAACCAAGAGGGAAGCTCCTCTGCTTAGAGTGGATAGGGTGGGTAGAGGTTTATAAAGGAGCTAGAGGAGACAGTAGTGAATTTAAGAATGGCCACCAAGAGGAAAGGGAAAGGGAGCTGAGCAAGGATAAAGAAAAGAACTGTTGATATATATCCCAGCCAAGACTGGCATACTGCACATGTTTAGTGTTCATCTTCATGGTTTCTTGATTCCCACCTCCACCCTCATCCCTACTGCACCAGGTATAGGAATCAGAGAACCTGGATTGATCACTGAATTGTTCCTGGATGGAGTGTTCATGGCATGGGCACAATGGAGGACTCAACCATAGAGGGTGATTCGAGAGAGCATGTAAAAATAATGGTTCCCAGAGCCACCCAATAGGTGCAGACTTGATACAAAAGAGGAGTCAGCAGGTGACACGTTACCCTGGAAAAGGAGAAACAGATGAAAAAGTGGGTTTAATGGGAGGGACGAGTGAGAGATGAGGATATTGGACACTCCGTGTTACAGAGGTGGGGCTCTCCTGGCTGATGACGTAGGAGTAGGTGAAGTGATCAAAATGGTTGGTGTACTAAGCAGACGTCATGAAAATGGGTATAATAGCTTACTGTATAAATAGTCTAAGGAGATTGGTTGGGGGGTGTTCTGCTTCACTATAATTCAAGATCCTAGGCTGATGGGAGCTCTGTCATCTTCAGCTGGACACTTTCAAGATCACCTGGGAACTGACACCCAGTTGGTGTAAGGATAAAGAGCAAGAAGGAGCACACGTAGCTGGCTCTATGGGTCATGCTAAAGAGAGGTCATCCTTTCACTTGTCACTGGCCGGAATGTGGTCACACGGCTACACCCAATTGCAAGAAAGCATGGAAAATGTGTAGTTGTGTACCCTAGGAAAAAGAGCAGCCTTGCTACACTTGAGCTTTAAAGCCATTCTTTAAAGCATTGGCTGTTGCAACACTGATACTCAGTTCTATCTTTAAGTCCAGAGAGGCTAACTTTAAGAGAACAGCTGAAGTGAAGAAGCCATATCTGACTGTACGTGGAAAGCTTCACTTCTAATTCTGTTCCTTCAATCTGTTCTTTCCTATCTGGGCAGAAATCTCTGTAACCTAGTTTCCTCATTTGATGAGTTTCATTCCTTTCCTTCATCAGAAATGTGTACATGATTTTTTTTGTGTAATAGAGCCCCTTTATCACCCACTTTGTACCAGAAGCAGATATACACAAGGAGATATCCATTACATTACTGAAGGCATTAGCCTGCAGAATGAGCCAACATGGATTTTGTGTTTGATATAAATGATACAGGGCTTCCCTGGTAGCTCAGCTGGTAAAGAATCCACCTTCAATTCGGGAGACCCCAGTTTGATTCCTGGGCTGGGAAGATCACCTAGAGAAGGGACAGGCTACCCACTCCAGTATTCTTGGGCTTCCCTGGTGGCTCAGTTGGTAAAGAATCTGCCTGTGATGCAGGAGACCTGGGTTCCATCCCTGGGTTGGGAAGATTCCCTGGAGAAGGGCATGGCAAACCACTCCAGTATTCTTGCCTGACCTACAGTCCACATGGTCACAAATAGGCAGACATAACTGAATGACTAAGCACAGCACAGCACATAAATAATATAAACGCAAGACCTCATTTGTTAAAGTAACAGCTTCCAACTGTTACTTTAATGAATGAGATAGATTTCTTTTTGAGCCACACATTTTCTGTTAACAAGCTGCTCAGTGTTTTTTAACTAGATGAAGTCCCTCCAATATGTATACTGCTGCTGCTGCTGTTAAGTCGCTTCAGTCATGTCCGACTCTGTGCGACCCCATAGACGGCAGCCCACCAGGCTCCCCCATCCCTGGGATTCTCCAGGCAAGAACACTGGAGTGGGTTGCCATTTCCTTCCCCAATGCATGAAAGTGAAAAGTCTAAGTGAAGTCGCTCAGTCATGTCTGACTCAGCGACCCCATGGACTGCGGCCTACCAGGCTCCTCCATCCATGGGATTTTCCAGGCAAGAGTACTGGAGTGGGGTGCCATTGCCTTCTCCAATATGTATGTATACTGTCCACCCCAAATTTTCCACCAATAGGATTGCAAGACAAGCACAGCATCAGCTGATAGTCACTGGCTGATAGTGTTGAGCTCATAATCACTCCATCCATGCTGAGCTGCAGATGGCAGGGCGGCCGTGGGGACAGTGTAGAGGATATCAGCCCCAAAGAGGAATTCCTCCTCAAGTAAAGGTTTTGTCCCAGGAACCATGTAATAAGACTCAAAAGGCCTTAGTGTAGACTTCTGTAGCTCACCATCTTCCTTTCTGAAGTTACATGGAAATTCTTCAGATAATAAGCTCTGTCTTGGTGAGGAAGAGTCCTCTGAAGAAACATGGTGAATTACTACAAAGTCCTAGGGGTGCCTCAGAATGCTTCCTCCTCCGATATTAAGAAGGCCTATCACCAGTTAGCTCTTCAGGCCCACCCAGAC
This sequence comes from Redunca redunca, assembly GCA_006410935.1. NCBI lineage: Eukaryota > Metazoa > Chordata > Mammalia > Artiodactyla > Bovidae > Redunca > Redunca redunca. The sequence continues at coordinate 37,167 of SJYQ01008602.1, read as the reverse complement.
AAGAACTCAGAAAACCAGGAGGCAGCTGAGGAGAAGTTCAAACAAATAGCAGAGGCCTATGCAGTCTTGTCAGATGCCAAGAAACGAGACAACTATGACAACACCAGGAGGCACTGCCTCAAAAGGGAAAACAGAGGAGATGGCAGGGACAAGGATTATCTGAAGAAGGAACTGCGCTTTGCAAGGTCACGCTGTGACTTTCAAAGCATCTTTGAAGATCAAGACTTCTTCTCAGGAGGCTGTTTTCCCACTGACAGTGTGGGAGGGGCCAGGAGATTCCGCTCCTCCTTCTTTGATGTGACCCTCATCCCGGACACAGGATTTTCCACTTTTGTATCCCTGGGCTCTGGGCCAAATTCCCCTTCCTCCAAGACATTTGTACCCTTCATAAGCAGTGGAATGGGAAACTTCAAACTGGTCACCACTTACAGCCAGATAGTGAATGGCAAGAAAGTGGTTATAAAGAAAGTTCTAGAAAATGTGAGCCAAAAGACTGAAATGGGAAAAGAACATCTGTTTCATCAGATTCCTCCACGCCATGGGTAAGGAGTTGCTGCCGGGTTCTTTCGTAAGGAGACTGCTGTGAGGCTGGTGTGTCTGGTGCTAATCCCAGACAGAACTGGAATCTGAGGATGTGTTGAACTGGAATGGACAGGGTCTGAGTGAGTGAGTGAAAGTCACTCAGTTGTGTCTGACTTTTTGAGACCCCATAGACTATACTCCATGGAATTCTCCAGGCCAGAATACTGGAGTGAGTAGCCTTTCCCTTCTCCAGCAGATCTTCCTGACCCAGGAATTGAACTAGGGTCTCCTGCATTGCAGGGCAGGGAATTTCTCATTTCACAGAAGAAGGGACTGATGGGCCAAATGCTCCACAAGGAGGAACTAGGAAGCCGCAGAGTCTGTCTTACAGCCTGTCTTCTGACTCTAAACTGAACCTCTTTCCCTCTGTACTGTATCTGGGACAGTAGAGACCACCACAAATATGGCTTCGGAGAGGTGTACAGGGTCCAACCATCACAAATCCCCCTGACTTCTCTTCCTGACTTGTTTCTACCCTACCTTGCTGTTAGCCATTGCCTCTGTCTTGATGGCCCTTCTCTCCTGCCCTCATCATCTTTCTCTCCATACATTTCCAACGGACTATATCACAATTAGGCTTAGTTGAAAGAGTCACCTGTATATAGATTAATGTTGTTAGAGTGAAAAGTAAATGGGTGAAATTGCTTAAATATACTTTAAAAAATAGCCAGCATTTTATCAAATGCTCAGTGAAGTCGCTCAGTCGTGTCTGACTCTTTGTGACCCCATGGACGGTAACCTACCAGGTTCCGAGGTCCATGGGATTTTCCAGGCAAGAATACTGGAGTGGGCTGCCATTTCCTTCCCCAGGGGATCTTCCCAACCCAGGGATTGAACCTGTGTCTCCTGCATTGCAGACAGACACTTTACTGAAGCATTTTATCAAATGCTCAGTAGAAGTCAGGAATTCCACTTCACATGTGTTATCTCAATAATCTTTTCAGCAGTGAAGTAATGCTTTCCCCCATCATACAAATAAGGAAATGAGGCTTAGAGAGATTAAGTAACTTGCCCCAGGCCCCACCTAATAAGCAATAAGATAGTGTCTCACTCTAAAATACAGGCTTATCTACTGAGCTGTAACATCTATGGATGCTACTCATTTATTTTTAGATCTAGGTTCTTGCTCTCATTGGAAATTTACACCTGTCATCTCTAAATCTTACTTCCATGCATGGGTATTTCAGAAACTTAAGTAGGCAAGCATTTCGAGTTTTATTGCCCAGGAGGCACTTGGTTATTCTAACGTGAAAACAGACGTAATGTAAAAAGTTTCACTGAAACTAACAAATGATTACCACTTAACACAGAAACATAAACAAAATCCCAAGGTGTGAATTATATTTTTGTTTTGGATTAAGACAAAATCACGGGATGTTTTTGTTTGTCTATCTGGATCTGGTCACACTCCAATGCCTTCATTTATACACAACTGCACTCCAGAGGAGCATTTCCTGGTGGAAAGTTACTGATGGAGTCTGCATTAGACACCTGTCTTCTGATTTCCAGTTTCATGCCATTCTAGTATACTGTGCTGACTGGCAATATTTGGGCTTCATTTGCCTTGCAAGCTTTCATAGAAGTTATATAACAAATGATTAGCTTTCTTAATCTAATCTAAAATAGGGAACTTTCCTATGTTTGTGATTTTTATCAAACACATTTTTATGTAGTCTTTGAACTTTTTTAATCTCAGTGGATTTTCTGAACCTGAACAAGAATATGCCTGCATCCCATTGGCAAAGGGTAGCTTTCAGGCAGGGAGAACACTTCCAGAAAGGAAGCAGAAGATGGATTTGGAATGGGAACACATCCCATTTCTATCAAAGCTTATACTTTTCCACTTAGCAATCATTGAGAACATCCTGTATGTCAGACACTGGTAGGTGCCTTACATGAATTATTTTTTAACCTCCCAAATCCTTCAGGGGTTTATTTCCATTTTACAAGCTTGGAAACTGAGGCTCAGGGAAGTTAAGCCCCTTACCCAGAGCCACACAATAAACTGTGGAGACAGAGTTCAGTCTGCAGTTTGTTTGACCCGCAAGATCCCATTTCCATTATGCCATCTCCACTCCCTTTCAGTTGAGCTGCAATAGTTATGGTTTAAGTTTTGTTATACATATGAATTCTGTTCATTTCAACAATTTTTAAATGAGGAATTCCAGATGGGGTTTTCTTTTACAAACCCTCATCCGAGGTGAACTGCAGTGTGGCTACCAAACAAAGGAAAATCAAATTGGAGCGTGAAACATAATTTTCCATTTTGTCTTAAATAAAATCCAAATTTCAGCATTTTTCACAGACGTACTTGGCTTTTGACAGAAATGCTGAGTTGTAGAAGGACTTTTTGCCAACAAAGATATAAAAAATTTCATTTTCAGTTAGTCAAGGAAGTTTTCTTGTATAGAAATGAAAGCACTGTCATCTCTTCCTGGAGCCTGTTTAAAATGTGTGGTAAGTTAAGTACAGGCAAACAGCAATAAAGGAAAAATGGAGAGCAGAGAAGGCTTTGCTGTTGTGTGAAGCATCCCCAGTGAATCCCTACTTATCTCAGGGCATGAGGTACAGCATGAGCTTTGTTGTAACCTGTGATTCAGATTCCGGTGACCTCACAATGCCCAGAGCTGCTGCTGCGGTTTCCAGGAGTCAGGCGTCGTCTGCCAACTCTCAGGCTTGTAGGTTTCGCTGATGGACAGTCTTTGGAATTGCTAGCTGCCTAAATAGAAAATAATTAAGATTGGAAAGTCAGTTCCTATGTCCTTAAATGTAAAATGAGGGCCTTGATCCTTCGAGGAATACTGACAAGTGATTATGTAATTCGTAGCTCAGGGAGCGCTTGCAAGAATGGCATCTCATGAAATCCTCTCAGAACTCAGCATTCCATATCATCAGCTGAGGAGACAGCAGAGGAAGGACTGCCTAAGGCCACAAAGTGGGGTTTCTTCAATGTTGTTTCTCCCAAACAGTCACGCATTCAGAGCACATCTTCCTCACAGCCTGTTGGAGGCATGGCCTCTTGGGGGCAGTGTGGGAGGCAGTCACAGCTTTACGTAGCTGCCCGTGCACAGGGTGTCTCCGTGTCTGCCCATTGGTGGTGGGGGTGGGCAGGTAAAGTCACGTGCAGCTGTGTGAGTTTACTGAGCATGCGCAGCTGGTCCAGCTCACGAACCCAGGTCTGCTTAGAACTAGCTTAGCGTTGCCTCACAATAACAAAGATAAGGTTGTATTCAGCACTCTTCTCAGTGCCTCTTTTCCAAAGGTTTCAAACTACTTTCTATATTTGGGGTCCTCATCTCTTTCACAAGAAGCTTGTTTTTATGTCATTTCAAAGTTTTGTAGTCTCCATGGTAGAAGTCCGAGGGCTTGAGAGGAGGGGGGCCGTGGACTGTAAGGAGAATCCGGAAGGGAATTTCCGGTGGGCACAGCCCTGCCCCTGGCTGCCTTATCTGGATTCTTGAGGCTCCACAAAGACGAAGGAGGGAGCATGAGAGTTGATATTCGAGTTGAAGCAGGATGGTTCTCCTTTTAAAGGGCAGGAAAGAAGTTCTCGGAGAGTGAGTCATTTTTCCAATGCCCACTGTTCTGATCGAAAAGGTCCCCATTGGTCCATCAAGACAACACATATTTGCTTCTAAGTGTCAAGAGAAACAGAAGTGAGTTATGAGAAGAACGTGGGCTTTGGCTTTAGGCAGATGGGAATTCAAATTCTGTGCCATTCTTTTGTAACTTCTGGGAAAGCTAACTCTTTGCCTTTATCCTTGGTTTGCCTATAAAATTAAGTTGATAATTCCTGCCTGTCTTAATTTATGGAGTGATTTTGGGAATTAGACAAAAATTCCTCTTAAACTTCAATAATATTTTATAAATGCAAAGTGTCGTTCTTCCTTTCAGAAGCTTCGTTCTTTGATCCTTCAAGATACATAACTCCAGGCTTGCTGTCAGTTTTTTAAGATGTGACATTTGTGATGTGATCTTGAAAACAAGATCAGCTATAGATTATATTTAACTCCAAAATAAATGGTGAAGATGGAAGATAAAAATAGAAGATTACATTTGGGGCACTAGTTTTAAAAAAAATAGTAATGTTTTTAGTGTGGAGACAAAAACTTCTTCCTTTGACCTTCTGTTTTTCTTCATTATCCTTGAACTTTTGGACTTACATATTGGATTTACTTTCTGCTTCCATTATAGGAAATTGACGGGAAATCCCTGCTACTGATGACAAGAAATGATGTGTTGACAGGACTTCAGTTAAAACTGGGGCCTGCTCTGAAAATCTACGAGTATCATGTAAAACCTCTTCAGACAAAGCATTTAAAGCACAACTCTTCCTAGTAGTCCAATTGGGGTCTTGGACCTCAAAAAATACATAATGAAAGAATTTGGTTTCATGTGATGAAACTTTGTAAACAGAATACATACATGTGTATATGTAAAGAATTTCAATCAAATGAAACGTTATCCTATGGGATAGACTAGGCAATCCATCGGCTAACCTGAACTCAGCCAGGAGGAGTGAGGACATTCGAACAGGATGGTTTACCTTGTTGACCTAGTCAAATAGAGTGGTCTTTGATGAGATTAGATACCCTTCCCCACAAGGAGGGTTTTCTTCATAGATTACTTTCCCAAATTCCTTGAAAAAAGAACTGAATGGAATGAAGATCTTCCAGTTACAGGCGTAACTGACTGTAACAGGGAAGATCAAAAGCAAGAAAACTTGGGGAGGGGGATAAAAGAGAAAGGGATTGCACCTCCCTTGAAGTCCTCTGCTCCTTAGAGCTTGTGTTATTTGGATGGAATTGCCAACACCCTTTTTTATAGAGGGTCCTCCACTTGACCTTATTAAGGTTTCACTGGGATATGCTGCCATGTTGGAAATGGATGTACATCATGGCCCCTTTAGGAGCAGAACTGTAGCTCTGGAAAGAGAAACTCTGTTGTGTTTTGGGGATATCCATCTATCTTCAGTTAGCTTTCATGGGGGTTAATGGTATTTTTTGCATAGATCTGCTTTTAAATCGATTCTTTGTTTCTGAAGAAGACTTTTTTTTTTCACATTATGGTTTGTATTTATAATAATTTGTTTCTGAAGAAATTTGCCAAGAGTTATAGATCAAAGAGCCTTGTTACCAGTACAGAATATTTTTCTATATATATATTCCTTCATGATGGTGTAATATTTTTTTAATTCTTCCGATGCTTTGTTTGATTTCTGATTTGAGTACTTGTTTTTAAGAACTTGAAAAAGTGGGCTTGCTTCATCTCTGTTCAAAGAGACATTTGTTCAGTCTCTGTGTGTCGATGCCATATTGAACTGGTGCTTTGTGGTCACAATAAAGCATTGCTTAAGTTTATTCTCAGTGTGTTTATTTTTTATATTTTCGGTTTGGTGCCTCTGTGGTTGGGCTTCAAGGTCACTCCTTGAAACCATGGAAATAAAGTTAAGCCTGCTTTAATAAATTAATTATATATATATAGAAAATGTGTAGATCTATATGTATATTTCTTTTCTTTATAAACTGGATTGTCTAAGTCAGCCTTGTTCCTTACCTGTATCCTACAACTAATTTTATTATCATTTAGGGTATCATTTTAGCCAATGTTTGTCTGTTTTTTTCTTTTTTTGCTATAAGCCTGTGGGGGAAGGGTTGTCACGAATATTTTGAAATTCCGATGAAAACTTTGAACCTTCCCTCCAGGTGAAAGCTCATATTCCCACATACAAAACATTGCAGAGTTTATGGACTCTGCAAAATTCCCTCCTTCCCCTCCTCAAGTTAAAGAGTCCTTATTTCAGAGACTGTTATAATTCAATCTCCTATGGAGATGTTTTCTCTAAAGAAGAGAATGTCTAAATGAGTGGGATTCAAAACTGTATTCCAAATTAATTCAATTATGGAGTTTGTGGCGTGTTATTTTTGTTTTTTTCATGGCTGCACTGTGTGGTTTGGCTTATAAAATCTTTGTTCCCCAATCAGGGCTTAAACCTGGGCCCTAGAAAATGAAAGCTCAGAGTCCTAACCACTGGACATCTAGGGAATTCCGTGAAATGTAATGCTTTGTTTTGCATAAGTGGGAGAAGTATTTAAGAAAGAGACATTCTCCATCCTGAAGTTTTCACAGTCTACAGAACATATAAGACCAAAAGGCAAAATATAGTTAGGTACTGTGAAGTGCGATAGTGTTCAAAGATGAGGACTACACCTGCTGGAAACCTGCATTGGAAAGAAGTGACAGGAAATCAAATAGAAGGAAGATAGAAGGAAGAACTTGACCTCTTTGAAGGAGCTTTCCACAAGTAAAGTAGTGATGGTGCTTAAACTCTCTCTACTTCAAAAGGATAGCATGAGGATACCAAGCCCTCCTGTGCGTCTAATTCCTTCTGTATTAGTTTGGAAAAGATTTGACTGTGAATGATAAAAAATATTGTCTCCCTCAATCTCACCCCTCTTCTAATTCATGTAAACAAAACAGAAGCTTGCTTCTCTTTATAGGAATGTCCAGATAGAGGGACTAAGTGGTAAGGTCCTCCATGATTGTTAAAGACACAAGTTTCTCTTTTTGCTCTATCACACAGATATTCATTTCCAGAATCATTTTACAGCCCAAGATGGCTGTTTCAGCTGTCACCATCACCACTTGAATTCCAACTAGTGGGGAGAAGAAAAAAGGAACATACATCCTTCCTTTAAGAACACTTCTAAGAAATTTAGCAGTGTTACTTCCTCATATTTTTCTGTCCAAAATTCAGTCATACCTAAGCTACAACCAAGGCTTGAAATATCTCTTTTTCTTAGAGCCAATGGGCCCAACTAAAAGTGCCATTATTCTGTAGACAAGGGGAAAGGGATATTAGGGAACAACTTCCTTTTACCACTGTCAGCAAGCCACTGAACACTGGGAACAAGTGACACTGAAAGTGTATGTTTTTCTCTATGTATTTTCTATATATTGTATTTTCTCTAGATTTGAACTTGGACTCACACTTCCTTCAGTCTCTGGATATTTTTATCACAGTCCCCTTTCATAACTATTAGAAACCTTGTTCACTACCTCTAACCTAACTCAACTAAGCTTTAGACCTGACTACCCTATAAATGCTTCTCAAGGAAATAATAAGGAAAATATCTTAATTGAAAAGCAAACTGAAAAAAATAAAATTATTTCTCAGTCTCTGTTGATAGCTTTCAGGCAAAATTAGCAAATTAAAGATAGTCTGTCTTTCCTATACCTAGAATAAAGGCCTATGACAGGCAGGCCTGAGTGCCTTAGCAATATCATTAGGTGCTTTCATCCCTCCTCCTTCCCTCACCCCATCTAGGGAAAAAACGGTGTGACCAAAATAGGCCATAGACACAGTCTGGAAGTGCTTGAAATTCAGCAGGTAGACAGCCTTTGTCTCCAGACAGCTGTAAAACCAGAGATGTCTGATTTCTTTTCAGATCACACTGGATTTCTATTAATGTGATCTGGGTCTGCAACTAGCAGCAAATACACATGCTATGTAAGGAAACACTTCACGAGTATAAGTGGGAATGAGTTTGCCTTAATGTCAATACATTCTGTGTGAGAACTGTTTCATGTTGAATTTGACTATTCTCAATCAGAGGGACAGACAAGATATCAGAATCATGGAAGATTTTTTAAAGTAATTGCCATTCCACCTCCCCTCCCCACATTTGAACCTTGGATTCAGACTCTATGAACGAAATTTAATGAATTGATTTAAAGACAAGGTCACAAACTGGTTGCTTTTCAGTAGAGTCTACTGCTGCTGCTGCTAGCTTCAGTCGTGTCCAACTCTGTGCGACCCCTTGGACGGCAGCCCACCAGGCTCCCCCGTCCCTGGGATTCTCCAGGCAAGAACACTGGAGTGGGTTGCCATTTCCTTCTCCAATACATGAAGGTAAAAAGAGAAAGTGAAGTCGCTCAGTTGTGTCTGACTCTTAGCGACCCCATGGACTACAGCCTACCAGGCTCCTCCACCCATGGGATTTTCCAGGCAAGAGTACTGGAGTGGGGTGCCATTGCCTTCTCCGAGTAGAGTCTAAGTCAACGTGTTGTCCTTCGGCCATTGCAGTATCTGTATATTTTTACAACCACATTTATGTTCTTATAGGTGAGGCTGAAAACTCCAGTTTATTATAAGTTCTTTGATTCCCTAATATCTTGCAACTAGCAGCTGCACACTTTTACATTAACTGTTTAGAACCTGATCTTAAGCAAAGAACACAGAGAGAACCTGCTTAGAGTAAGTTAACTCAGGAACTAGAAACTGCATGTAGATTTAGTTTAAAATAAAACAAGCCAGCATATTACATTGGAATGTGAAGCAGGTTTAAACATCATTTTTTGATGCTTAATGGACAGGATGACAATGAAAAAGAAACCAATTGGCAGCTGTCTCTTCATTTTGTCCTTGACAAATATCCCATGTGAGCATGAATTTTGTCCCTCTGAGCTTAGCATATACCGTCAGGGGCATACTGCTTTTCCACTGCATTAGTGAAATATATCTTCGAAGGAATTTAATTTGGAAAAGTCTAATGACCCAGAGTTGCACAACCACTCTCATATTTAGAAGCTGAATGAAAAAAAATACTTGCTGATGGTGATCCATCTGTCTTTGATGGTCATTACAAATGGGATCTGCAGGGGTCAGGTCTGGGCGCTGAGCCATTAAGTGTTTTCTGTAATGATTTGGAAGATGAAGTTAAATGTTCAAAGAGCTGACTGCTATAGGACTGATAGGCCTCTTAGAAAAAAACTTGTTAATTCTGCTTCTAAACCAGGAACAGAATCTACAGGAAGGAGAGAGAACTCAATGGGTGCATTAATGAGCAGCTTGTTAGTTTCATGCTGTAGCTCTGTAGGCAATTAAGTATTTTGTGTATCATTCCTGGCCAGTAGTGGCAGTTCTATAAAGAAAGAGATTAAAATGATCACATCCAGGCTCATTTGGTGACTGTGGCTGCCGTGTCTTTGTGAACCTCAAAAAAATACTTATGTCTGTTCTAAAACGGAGGCAGAATAATGGAGGCCCTCTGAGGAAAGCAAGGACAGTCTTTGGGTCCCCACAGTAGGTAGCTAGGTTGATGTCTCTTTACTGTAGTTGGGCTGGGTGTTCCCATTACAGTTGTCTTTAGGGAGAAATCACAAATGAGAATGCCTGGCAATCTCCAAATAAAAAATATGTCCCTTCTCCACAGAATAAGTACACGGGAAGGCCTACCACTTTTATCATAGTAGAGGTAGGCAAGAGGTCAGTGAGAAAAGATGTAAATAATGCTGAACTTGCTGGGCCATGGCCTGGGCAGCCAGATCTGCAGACAGCCAAGATAAGGGTTCATGTGCCATATTCAGTACATGCTATCACCTAGGCACCAACCCACAGAGCACCTTGGGTCACAGAGCTTAGAGACCTTAATCTTCCAGAAATGTCGAGGAAAGATCTGCCATGGGGGTCTCCAGCTCTGTCCTGTGTGGAGCATATTTATGGCCAAGTTTTCAAGTTAACTGTCTTCTTTCTGAATTAAAGATAGCAGAATGATTTAGTAAATTGTGTTTCAGTCATTTTTTCAGTGAATTTTACTCTTTTTACTGGAAAATAAAAAAATTTGAAATTGACTATGAAATTTATCAGATTATAAATACATTTTAAGGAAAACTCAGTAAAACTCTTCAAGCAGCCAGCAGTTCCTGCCTTTAAAAGTGAATGTCTGGGACAGTACCCTGTCTCCTGTGCCAGAACCAGTGACATCACTTGAGAAGCACTGTCGTGTCGTGGTGGAAGCCTGGGGCTGCTCCAGGTGTTTCTGAGCTTGAATCCAGCCCTGCCACTGACTTGACCTGGGAACTTGGGCAAGTTGAATGACTCCTCTTAGCCTCAGGTGTCTCATCTTTTCTTCAATGCAAATACAGAGACAGACAAATCAGTACTGCTGCTGCTGCTGCTAAGTCACTTAGTCATGTCTGACTCTGTGTGACCCCATAGACGGCAGCCCACCAGGCTCCCCCGTCCTGGGGATTCTCCAGGCAAGAACACTGGAGTGGGTTGCCATTTCCTTCTCCAATGCATGAAAGTGAAAAGTGAAATTGAAGTTGCTCAGTCGTGTCCGACTGTTCGCGACCCCATGGACTGCAGCCTACCAGGCTCCCCCGTCCATGGGATTTTCCAGGCAAGAGTACTATCCAAATATAAATGTGAGCCACATATGTAGTTTAAAGTTTTCTAGTAGTCACATTTTTGAAAGTGGAAGGAAACAGAAGAAAATATTTCAGTTCAGTCACTCAGTTGTGTCCGACTCTTTGCGACCCCATGAATCGCAGCACGCCTCCCTGTCCATCACCAACTCCCGGAGTTCACTCAAACTCATGTCCATCGAGTCAGTGATGCCATCCAGCCATCTCATCCCCTTCTCCTCTTGCTCCCAATCCCTCCCAGCATCAGAGTCTTTTCCAATGAGTCAACTCTTTGCATGAGGTGGCCAAAGTACCAGAGTTTCAGCTTTAGCATCATTCCTTTCAAAGAAATCCCAGGACTGATCTCCTTCAGAATGGACTGGTTGGATCTCCTTATAGTCCAAGGGACTCTCAAGAGTCTTCTCCAACACCACAGTTCAAAAGCATCAATTCTTCGGTGCTCAGCTTTCTTCACAGTCCAACTGTCACATCCATACATGACCGCTGGAAAAAACATAGCCTTGACTAGATGGACCTTTGTTGGCAAAGTAATGTCTCTGCTTTTGAATATGCTATCTAGGTTGGTCATAACTTTCCTTCCAAGGAGTAAGCATCTTTTAATTTCATGGCTGCAATCACCATCTGCAGTGATTTAATATATCCAAAATATTGGGCACTAGTGGTAAAGATCCCACCTACTAAAGCAAGAGACATAAAAGACTCAGGTTCGATCCCTCAGTTAGGAAGATCCCCTGGAGAATGGCATAGCAACCCACTCCTGTATCCTTGCCTGGAGAATCCCATGGACAGAGGAGCCTGGCAGGCCAAAGTCCAGAAGTTCTCACAGAGTCAGACATGACTGAAGTGACTTAGCACAGCGTGGCATCCAAAATATTACCATTTTCCTTATGTAATCAGTATAAAATGATTAATTATGCACTTTACAATCTTTTATTCATGTCTTCAAAATCCACAGCACCCATCTCAGGACAGACAGTTCAAGTGTATCAGTTGGAATTAGCCTCAGTTGAAAATCAAAATAATGATGACTTAGACAAGACAGAATTTCTCTACAGTATATGTGGGGGTTTCCCTGGTGGCTTAGCCCCTGCAATATGGGAGACTCAGGTTCCATCCTTGGGTTGGGAAGATCCCCTGGAGAGGGCATGGCAACCTGCTCCAGTTTTTTGCCTGGAGAATTCCATGGGCAGAGGAGACTGGTAGGCTACCGTCCATGGAGTTGAAAAGAGTCAGACATGAGTGAGTGACTAACACATATGTAAAGTGTCAGAGTAAAATCAGAGTTGGTATGGTCATGGCATAATCACTGGGTCCCAGTCTTCTCCTAGAATTTTGCTGCACCATGCTCAACACACAGCTTCCTGTACAGTCCAAGGTAGCTGCTTAAGCTTCAGTATCACATTTGTTTTCTAGCCAAGGAGGAGGAAGAGGAGAGAAGGGTACCTGTTACGAGAAGTTACATATAGCATTTCCACTTACGTCTCTTTAACTGAAACTTAGTCATTTGGCCATACCTAGATGCAAGGAATCTAGGCATCTAGACTTGATGGACATGAGTTTGAGCAAGCTCTGGGAGTTGGTGATGGACAGGGAAGCCTGGTGTGCTGCAGTCCATAGGGTCACAAAGAATCAGACATGACTGAGCGACTGAACTGAACTGAGATGCAAAGAAAGCCGGGAACTCTAGTCTTTCTTTCCAGCAGCTAAGTATTCAGCTGAACAAGGACAGGAGGATGGATAATGGGGGAAAGCTAGCAATCCTTCCATAATACCAATCTCATAAGATTGACAGAGGATTGAATGAAAGTACATTGTACAATCATTAGTATTACATGATAAGTGCATTAAAATATTGTTTTATTACTATGATCTCACTCCCTTCCAAGCTTAGCCCAGCCCCAGAATTTAAAAATGTGTGTGTATGTGTGGGTGTGTGAGTGTGTGTGTGCTTGGTCATGTCTAACTCTTTGTGACCCTGTGCACTATAGCCTGCCAGGCTCCTCTGTCCACGGAACATTCCAGGCAAGACTACTGGAGTGGGTTGCCATTTCCTACTCCAAGGGATCTTCCTGACATAGGGAGATTGAACCTGCATGTCTTGCATTTCCTGCATTGGCAGATGGGTTCTTCACCACTAGCTCCACCTGGGAACAAACATATGCTAAACCCAATACTGCTCATTTGATGTACCCTAATATTGCTGAAAGTAAAAGAGGAGAGTGAAAAAGTTGGCTTAAAGGTCAACATTCAGAAAACTAAGATCATGGCATCCGGTCCCATCATTTCATGGGAAATAGATGGGGAAATAGTGGAAATAGTGTCAGACTTTATTTTGGGGGGCTCCAAAATCACTGCAGATGGTGATTGTAGCCATGAAATTAAAAGACGCTTACTCCTTAGAAGGAAAGTTATGACCAACCTAGATAGCATATTCAAAAGCAGAGACATTACTTTGCCAACAAAGGTCCATCTAGTCAAAGCTATGGTTTTTCCAGTAGTCATGTATGGATGTGACAGTTGGACTGTGAAGAAAGCTGAGCGCCAAAGAATTGATGCGTTTGAACTGTGGTGTTGGAGAAGACTCTTGAGAGTTCCTTGGACTGCAAGGTGATCCAACCAGTCCATCCTAAAGGAGATCAGTCCTGGGATTTCTTTGAAAGGAATGATGCTAAAGCTGAAACTCTAGTACTTTGGCCACCTCATGCGAAGAGTTGACTCATTGGAAAAGACTCTGATGCTGGGAGGGATTGCGGGCAGGAGAAGGGGACGACAGAGGATGAGATGGCTGGATGGCATCACTGACTTGATGAATGTGAGTTTGATTGAACTCCGGGAGTTGATGATGGACAGGGAGGCCTGGTGTGCTGCAATTCATGGGGTCGCAAAGAGTCGGACACGACTGAGTGACTGAACTGAACTGAATATTGCTGAAAGATAAAATGATTTACTTCTTAGGTCCTTGGATATTGGGTGGTTCCAGATGCTTTATCTTCATAAGGGTACATAAAAGGAGAAAACTTGCATTATTTAAGCTCCATGAAAAAATTGTTATGCTGAGTTAAGGGAAATGTGCTGAGCAAAATGTATATAAGCTTTTATTGGTCCCCAAAGACCTAGGGAAGTTAGTCTGAGGCATTTAGTGCATTCTAAATATTAATGCATCCAGTTCTTAATCCAAAATGAACAGTCAGTGACATTCGAAACAGTTTTGTGAGACCAACAAAAGGGAGACCTCTGATACTTTTGTCATTTTTAATGAAGACAAGTGTGGGTCAATAACAAACAGCAAAAAATTCTTTAAATAAAGTTTAAAAATAGATCTGTGTTCATTAATTTGAGGCAATTAGGTTGACAGCAGTCTGTTTAATTGTCTATTTGGGCTGATTTTATAATGAATTTTTAATACTAAGGTGACTTCTTCCAGCCACTAGAATGTCTGTAGGTTATTCAACAGCCTTTTGTATTGTGTTCAGGTAGAATGCAGAGTAAGTTCATATTGGCTGAATCCACACACAGTTAGAAAAAGGAGAACTGGAGCTATGAGTCCACGGTGGGGGGTGGGGGAAACACTGAACTGAGGGTCAAGATCTGCTATTGACTTACCTACAAGACCTTGTACCACTCGCATAAACTCTCTTGCTTCAACTGCCTCCCATGTAAAATAAACACGTCTAACTAGAACTTTATTTCAGCACCCAATATCTTTGATTTTCTAAGAATCCAATTACTTGATTTATATGTGTCACTGCTTCTCTCCACCATTCAATTAAACTTACAGTATTGTCACATTGCACAATGTCATTTCCTCTTCATGACTGTCCTGTGGTTTCAGTCTGATTATGATTCTCTCTTGGCTGTGCAGTGGGCTGGGAACAGCTGCTTTTCTTGAGAATTGTTGAGTTTGCTTATTGTACAGCCCTGTAGCTTTCACTTTAAATTACTCTCACTTTAAACCCTTGGTGGAAGCCTCTCCTCTCTATGAATAGAACTGCTAGATAACCAAAGCCTAGGGTTGAGGGGATGGGAAAGCATGAACTACCCAAGTGGGTCTCTAGGAATGATGGTAAGTGAGGCCATTTCCACTTTTCCTTTGTTTACCAGATCCACATGCTCTGCTTTGGGGGGACATAGCACCAAAGAAGAATCACGTATTTAGGGACTGTACTACATCCTAGAGGAAGATACCCCATCATCACATTGTATTGTCTCCAACCTGGAGCCGCAGCTGTGCCTTTAAAAACCACTCCATCCCTCTGTTAGGCCCGCAGCTTCTGGATGATACACTCTGTGCTAGGACAAGTAGATCATATGGTTATTTACAAACTGCCACATCTCCTTTAAAGTAGGTATTTTGGTCCTGAGGTCTGAGTAATGTTATTTGAGATTGTATAAGCTCTTGGACAGTGCTGCTGGCTGAGTCCCCATTGGCACGGAAAGGAAACTCATATCAATTCTAGTTAGGATGAGTCATTGCTCCTTTCAGAGTAAAAGGGGTCCATGTATTCAGTTTGCTGCCAAGCAGCTGATTAGTCTTCTTAAGCATTTGAGCCATAAATGTCTCACTCGATATTGGTCTCTACTACTAGAAAGCTGGATGTGTGTTAGCAACAGTTATGATCAGTAGTGGAGAGAAGGATCCGATGCCTGGGGGCTCATGCATAGCCTCCACCCCTGCCACCATGACTACGCTATTCATGAGCTCATTGTGTCAGCACTGGATTGCCAATGACAGAGGCCGGTTGATATCAACTGGCCAAGTCATTCTGTCTACTTGATTGGCCAGTGACTCTTCCATGGTTGACACCCTTTGGTAGATATTATATGCAATACAAAAATATTCATATTTAATGACCATTCCCACAGAGACTTGTGTCCCGGTTTTAAATTATAAAGATGACTGAGTGACAACATGGAGAGGTCAATGCCGTTGAAAGAAGAATTTTAGTACCCACATTTCCGGAGAAAAGGGGGCATGCCATGCAGGGCCACAGTGGAAACATCATAAGTTTCGGTCAAGAGACAGAAGCAGAAGGTTGAGAAAAGCCTAGGTTTTGTTGTGGTAAACACTGGAGGTGATGGAATTCCAGCTAAGGTGTTTCAAATCCTAAAAGATGATGCTGTGAAAGTGCTGCACTCTATATGCCAGCAAATCTGGAAAACTCATCAGTGGCCACAGGACTGGAAAAGGTCAGTTTTCATTCCAATCCCAAAGAAAGGCAATGCCAAAGAATGTTCAAACTACCACACAATTGCAGTAGCATCTCACACACTAGCAAAGTAATGTTCAAAATTCTCCAACCTAGGCTTCAATAATACATGAACTGAGAACCTCCAGATGTGCAAGATGGATTTAGAAAAGGCAGAGGAACCGGAGATCAAATTGGCAACATCTGTTGGATCATCGAAAAAGCAAGAGAGTTCCAGAGAAACATCTACTTCTGCTTTATTGATTAAGTCAAAGCCTTGGACTGTGTGGATCACAATAAACTGTGGAAAATTCTGAAAGAGATGGGAATACCAGACCACCTTACCTGCCTCCTGAGAAATCTGTATGCAGGTCAAGAAGCAACAGTTAGAACTTAAAACGGAACAAGAGCTGCTGCTGCTGCTAAGTCATGTCCACTGTGAGACCCCATAGACGGCAGCTCACCAGGCTCCTCTGTCCACGGGATTCTCCAGGCCAGAATAATGGAGTGGGTTGCCATTTCCTTCTCCAATGGAACAATTGACTGGTTCCAGATTGGGAAAGGAGCATGTCAAGGCTGTACGTGGTCACCCTGCTTATTTAACTTCTATGCAGAGTACATCATGTGGAATGCCAGGCTGGATGAAGCACAAGCTGGAATCAAGATAGCTGGGAGAAATATCAATAACCTCAGATATGCAGATGACACCACCCTTATGGCATAAAGCGAAGAGGAACCAAAGAGCCTCTTGGTGAAAGTGAAAGAGGAGAGTGAAAAAATTGGCTTAAAGCTCAACATTCAGAAAACTAAGATCATGGCATCCGGTCCCATCACTTCATGGAAAATAAATGGGGAAACAATGGAAACAGTGACAGACTTTATTTTTGGGGGCTCCAAAATCACTGTGGATGGTGATTGCAGCCATGAAATTAAAAGATGTTTCCTCCTTGGAAGAAAAGCTATGACAAACCTAGACAGCATATTAAAAAGCAGAGACATTACTTTGTCAACAAAGGTCTGTCTAGTCAAGGCCATGGTCTTTCCAGTAGTCATGTATGGATGTGAGAGTTGAGCCATAAAGAAAGCTGAGCGAGGAAGACTTGATGCTTTTGAACTGTGGTGTTGGAGAAGACTCTTGAGAGTCCCTTGGACTGCAAGGAGATCCAACCAGTCTATCTTAAAGGAGATCAGTCCTGCATGTTCATTGGAAGGACTGATGTTAAAGCTGAAACTCCAATAGTTTGGCCGTCTGATTCGAAGAGCTGACTCATTTGAAAAGAGCCTGATGCTGGGAAAGACTGAAGGCAGGAGGAGAAGGGGACAATAGAGAATGAGATGGTTGGATGGCATCACCAACTCTATGGACATGAGTTTGAGCAAGCTTCAGGAGTTAGTGATGGACAGGGAAGGCTGGCATGGTGCAGTCCATGGGGTCACAAATAGTTGGACACAACTGAGCTGCTGAATTGAACTGAAACACTGGAAAGGCAGGGCAAAGTAGTTAGGGTTGGCTGGTTTGAATAATCCCAGCAGGCTTTGGGACACAGGAGCTGTCTGTAGATCTCTGGTTCCTGGCCTTGAAATGATATATATAGCAAGGGAAATATGGGCTGGGTGTTTCCGGGTTCAATAAGGAGGTGATTGACTTGCATATGAGAGGCATGCTGTCAAGTAAGTTGTTTGTTTGTTTTTTCCCACTGAATGCATTATTTTTATTCTATCAGTAGGGAAAGTCAAAGAATTTTGCCCTTTTTCTATCTTCAGGTGCTAGTTTTCTAGAGCAATATTTCTCTGGGTCTTTAAGGCCCCCAAGATGTCAAAACATAAAATACAGAAAATTTAAAACATGATTAATATACATAGATCCATTCATAAGCCTCTTTTTTCTCCCAAGCCTTCCAACCACCTTCTTCTTTCCAGAATCCTTACCAACCAATCCAGCCATTTGCCACTGAGAGGCTTCCAAGGAGACACAGGAGACTTGGGTTCAACCCTCAGTTTGGGAAGATCCCTTAGGGGAGGAAATGGCAACCCCGTCAAGCATTCTTGCCTGGAAAATTCTATGGATAGAGAAGCCTAGTGGGCTACAATCCATTAAGTGGCAAAGAGACAGACACAAATGAGCACGCAGCACAGGAGTTTATATTACATAAAGCCACTTTCATGTCCTATCTTTTTGCCTTTTCATACTGTTCATGGGGTTCTCAAGGCAAGAATACTGAAGTGGTTTGCCATTCCCTTCTCCAGTGGACCCCTGGAGTGAACAGTTCAGTTCAATTCAGTTCAGTCGTTCAGTTGTGTCCGACTTTTTGCGCACCCATGAATCGCCCCATGAATCGGACGGCAGGCCTCCCTGTCCATCACCAACTCCCTGAGTTCACTCAGACTCACGTCATCAAGTTGGTGATGCCATCCAGCCATCTCATCCTCTGTTGTCCCCTTCTCCTCCTGCCCCCAATCCCTCCCAGCATCAGAGATTTTTACAATGAGTCAACTCTTTGCATGAGGTGGCCAAAGTACTAGAGTTTCAGCTTTAGCATCATTCCTTTCAAAGAACACCCAGGACTGATCTCCTTCAGAATAGACTGATTGGATCTCCTTGAAGTCCAAGGGACTCTCAAGAGTTTTATCCAACACCACAGTTCAAATGCATCAATTCTTTGGTGCTCAGCTTTCTTCACAGTCCAACTCTCACATCCATACATGACTACTGGAAAAACCATAGCCTTGACTAGATGGACCTTTGTTGGCAAAGTAATGTCTCTGCTTTTTAAGATGCTATCTAGGTTGGTCATAACTTTTCTTCCAAGGAGTAAGCGTCTTTTAATTGCATGGCTGCAATTACCATCTGCAGTGATTTTAGAGCCCACAAAAATAAAGTCTGACACTATTTCCACTATTTCCCCATCTATTTCCCATGAAGTGATGGGACCAGATGCCATGATCTTCGTTTTCTGAATGTTGAGCTTTAAGCCAACTTTTTCACTCTCCTCTTTCACTTTCATCAAGAGGCTTTAAGTTCCTCTTTGCTTTCTGCCATAAGGGTGGTGTCATCTGCATATCTGAGGTTATTGATATTTCTCCTGGCAATCTTGATTCCAGCTTGTGCTTCATCTAGCCTGCCATTTCTCATGATGTACTCTGCATATAAGTTAAATAAGCAGGGTGACAATATACAGCCTTGACATACTCCTTTTCCTATTTGGAACCAGTCTGTTGTTCCATGTCCAGTTCTAACTGTTGCTTCCTGACCTGCATACAAGTTTCTCAAGAGGCAGGTCAGGTGTTCTGGTATTCCCATCTCTTTCAGAATTTTCCACAGTTTATTGTGATCCACATAGTCAAAGGCTTTGGCATAGTCAATAAAGCAGAAATAGATGTTTTTCTGGAACTCTCTTGCTTTTTCGATGATCCAGTGGATGTTGGCAATTTGATCTCTGTTTCCTCTGCCTTTTCTAAAACCAGTTTAAACATCTGGAATTTCACAGTTCACGTATTGCTAAAGCCTGGCTTCAAGAATTTTGAGCATTACCTTACTAGCATGTGAGGTGAGTGCAATTGTGCAGAAGTTTGAGCATTTTTTGGCATTGCCTTTCTTTGGGAGTGAACAGTATGAAAAGGAAAAACATAGGACACTGAAAGATGAACTCCCCAGGTCAGTAGGTGCCCAATATGCTACTGATGGAAAAATAACTCCAGAAAGAATGAAGGATGGAGCCAAAGCAAAAACAACACCCAGTTGTTGATGGGACTGGTGATAGAATCAAGGTTCAATGCTGTAAAGAGCAATATTGAATAGGAACCTGGAATGTTAGGTCCATGAATCAAGGCAAATTGGAAGTGGTCAAGCAGGAGATGGCAAAGTGAACATCGACATTTTAGAAATCAGCAAACTAAGATGGACTGGAATGGGTGACTTTAACTCAGATGACCATTACATCTACTACTGTGGGCAGGAATCCCTTAGAAAAAATGGAGTAGCCATCATAGTCAACAAAGGAGTCCAAAATGCAGTACTTGGATGTAATCTCAAAAATGACAGAATGATCTCTGTTTGATTCCAAGGCAAGCCATTCAATATCATGGTAATCCAAGTTTATGCCCCAACAAGTAACACTGAAGAAGCTGAAGTTGAATGGTTCTATGAAAACCTACAAGACCTTTTAGAACTAATACCCCAAAAAGATGTCCTTTTCATTATAGGGGACTGGAATGCAAAAGTAGAAGTGAAGAAACACCTGGAGTAATAGGCAAATTTGGCCTTGGAGTACAGAATGAAGCAGGGCAAAGGCTAACAGAGTTCTGCCAAGAGAACGCACTGGTCATAGCAAACACCCTCTTCCAACAACACAGGAGAAGACTTTACACACGGACATCACCAGATGGTCAACACCAAAATCAGACTGATTATATTCTTTGCAGCCAAAGATGGAGAAGCTCTATACAGTCAGCAAAAACAAGACTGGGAGCTGACTGTGGGTCAGATCACGAACTCCTTATTGCCAAACTTAGACTGAAACTGAAGAAACTGGGGAAAAGACCATTTAGGTATGACCTAAATCAAATCCCTTATGACTATAGAGTGGAAGTGAAAAATAGATTTAAGGGACTAGATCTGAAAGACAGAGTGCCTGATGAACTATGGAAGGAGGTTCGTGACATTGTACAGGAGACAGGAATCAATACCATCCCCAAGAAAAAGAAATGCAAAAATGCAAAATGGCTGTCTGAGGAGGCCTTACAAATAGCTGTGAAAAGGAGAGAAGCAAAAAGCAAAGGAGAAAAGGAAAGATATACTCATTTGAATGCAGAGTTCCAAAGAATAGCAAGGAGAAATCCTTCCTCAGCAATCAAAACAAAAAAATAGAGGAAAACAATAGAACAGGAAAGACTAGAGATCTCTTTAAGAAAATTAGAGATACCAAGTGAACATTTCATGCAAAAATGGGCTCAATAAAGGACAGAAATGATATGGACCTAACAGAACCAGAAGATATTAAGGAGAGGTGGCAAGAATACACAGAAGAACTATACAAAAAAGATCTTCACGACCCAGATAATCACGATGGTGTGTTACTCACCTATAGCCAGACATCCTGGAATGTGAAGTCAAGTGGGACTTAGGAAGCATCACTACAAAGCTAGTGGAGGTGATGGAACTCCAGTTGAGCTCTTTCAAACCCTAAAAGATGATGCTGTGAAAGTGCTGCACTCAATATGTCAGCAAATTTGGAAAACTCAACAGTGGCCACAGGACTGGAAAAGGTCAGTTTTCATTCCAATGCCAAGGAAAGGCAATGCCAAAGAATGCTCAAACTACTGCACAATTGCACTCATCTCACACGCTAGTAAAGTAATGCTCAAAATTCTCGAAGCCAGGCTTCAGCAATATGTGAACTGTGAAATTCCAGATATTGAAACTTGTTTTAGAAAAGGCAGAGGAATCAGAGATCAAATTGCCAACATCCGCTGGATCATCGCAAAAGCAAGAGAGTTCCAGAAAAACATCTATTTCTGCTTTCTTGACTATGCCAAAGCCTTTGACTATGTGGATCACAATAAACTGTGGATAATTCTGAAAGAGATGGGAATACTGGACCACCTAACCTGCCTCTTGAGAAACCTGTATGCAGGTCAGGAAGCAACAGTTAGAACTTGACATGGAACAACAGACTGGTTCCAAATAGGAAAAGGAGTATGTCAAGGCTGTATATTGTCACCCTGCTTATTTAACTTATATGCAGAGTACATCATGAGAAATGCTGGGCTGGAAGAAACAGAAGCTGGAATCAAGATTGCCAGGAGAAATATCAATAACCTCAGATATGCAGATGACACCACCCTTATGGCAGAAAATGAAGAACTAAAGAGCCTCTTGATGAAAGTGAAAGAGGAGAGTGAAAAAGTTGGCTTAAAGCTCAACATTCAGAAAACTAAGATCATGGCATCCGGTCCCATCACTGCTGGGGAAACAGTGGTTGATTTTATTTTTCTAGGTTCCAAAATCACTGCAGATGATGATTGCAGCCATGCAATTAAAAGACACTTACTCCTTGGAAGGAAAGTTATGACCTACCTAGTCAGCATATTAAAAAGCAGAGACATTACTTTGTCAACAAAGGTCCATTTAGTCAAGGCTATGGTTTTTCCAGTAGTCATGTATGGATGTAAGAGTTGGACTGTGATAAAAACTGAGCACCAAAGAATTGATGCTTTTGAATTGTGATGTTGGAGATGACTCTTGAGAATCCTTTGGACTGCAGGGAGATCTAATGTGTTCATCCTAAAGGAGATCAGTCCTGGGTGTTCATTGGAAGGACTGATGTTGAAGCTGAAACTCCAATTTTCTGGCCACCTCATGTGAAGAGGTAACTCATTTGAAAATACCCTGATGCTGGGAGGGATTGGGGGCAGGAGGAGAAGGGGACGGCAGAGGATGAGATGGTTGGATGGCATCACCGACTCAATGGACATAGGTTTGTGTGAACTCGTGGAGTTGGTGATGGACTGGGAGGCCTGGAGTGCTGCAGTTCATGGGTTCACAAAGAGTCGGACACAACTGAGCGACTGAACTGAATTGAATGCCACTTTTCCCGCTCCCTCCTCCCCAAAGTAGATGAAACTTTGGTGCATTTCTTGAAGCTTTATTCATTACGAGAGTTTCCCTTCACCACTGTCATAAGAGGGTGGCTCTTATGGCCAGGAGAGGCACTGAAGAAGCAGTGGTGTATGACATAGACGTTGATGCTATTTGCCTTTCTTGTGCTCTTTAGGCCAACTTGTGCCTAATCCTGGGTCCATAATCTCCATCTTACAACAAATTGCTACTAGGCTGCCAGACCCTAATACTTGACAGGTTTGATATAAACCAGCTCATAATGAGCAACTAGCTTCACCAAAGTCCCTCATTGTCTCTTAGTCAGACATTCATCTTCAACAAGACTTAGTAACACACTGGGAGCTATTCTTCAAATGGTAATTCTCTGCTACAGATAGTATAGACTTTCTCTACAATTCTAGGAGTCTATCTTGTCATTTTCCTACTGGGACTTACCACAAGTCCCATATCTTCCACAATTAATGACTCCTCTTATATCACAGTCTGCTGATTCATATGGCCCAAGTAACAGGAATATTTGTACAGCCTGAACCTGCTACAGAGCCTTTTACTGCTCTGGGCCTCATGCAAAACAGGAAGCCTTCCTTATCACTCAGTAAATGGGTTGGATGAATATTCCCAATGGGATATCCCAGGATAATATAGGGCTTTCCTGGTGGCTCAGCAGTAAAGCATCCGCCTGTGATGCAGGAGACCCATCTTACATCTTTGGGTTGGGAAGATTCCCTGAAGAAGGGAATGGCTACCCACTCCAGGATTCTTGCCTGGAGAATCCCATTGACAGAGGAGCCTGCTGGGCTACACTCTATGGGGTCTCAAAGAGTCAGACACAACTGACTGACTAATACTTCCACTTTCAGAGGAATATAATGCCTCTAAAATTACAAGTCACTGTTTTCTTCTTAGTGGTAGAAAATTTAAAGTGCAGTAATATGTTCTTTATTTTTGAAGGAATGTCCTGGAATGCCCAAGACTAAAGATTGGAAACATCTGCTGGTCCAGAATAAATATTTTAAGACTTTGTGGGCCAGATAACCTGTGATAACTACCCAACTCTGCCATTGTAACATGAAAGCAACCACGACCTATATAAGCAAATGGGCCTGACTGTGTCCTAATTAAAATTTACAAAAATAGGTGGTGGGACAGATTTTTCCGTAGACCATTGGGTTCCTAAAAACATCACCAATATGGTAGGCCTGTGATGGATCTGTCTACCATTCTCCAGAGAACAAATGTCACTTCTTACTCTTCCAGTCCAACTAACATGGTATCGTGGATACAATGAACTAGTGTGATGTTCTGAGAAATGTACAGATGGTCCAAGTCACAATACAAATAGCAAAAGAGCTAATTTAATCCTAGGGCAAAGCCATAAATGTACACAATGATCTATCTCATGTGAATGGAAACCACTTCTTTTCCTCCTTTATCCCACAAGCACTTTCAGTATCAAGCCCCATGTATAATCCTCTGGCTCCTGTATATATTTAGTCTTTGCCATACTTTTGGCCTGTCGTCTCTTTCCTCTCATAGCAGGCCCAGCATGTCTCTGGCTGGTTTATGCTGTGACTTGATCCTATTTATAGGTCTGGTAGCCAGGAGGGGAGGTGGGATAGCACTCAAGCAGGCATGTGTTTCCTCACCAGGCAGAAATCTCTATGCTATCTTCAAGCAAAGGGCACAGTCCCAGCTTTTAATGGGAAGAATACGTCACCGCTGCAGGCCCAGAGAATTGCAGGAGATCTAAAGGTTCAAGATTTCAGATGTATCAATCAGGACCCTAATGCTGGTGTGGCAGCACTATCAGTGTTGAAAACTTTCTTTCTTTCTTAGAGCTCTGCTTTTCTAAATCCTGGGCCCAATCCTGATTTTTTCTGCCATCTGGCTGTGTCTCTATATGCTGCCAAGGAGTCCCTCTTGCTTTCACACTTTGCCTTATTGTCTTTCTTAATATGCTAACAGTCTCCAGCAACACCCATCCAGATTCCATTATCCTTATAATTATTTTCCCCAAATCTCTCAAGCACCTGAGATATTGCCCCTACTAGTAAATTCCCTTCCTCTAGTATCTCAACCTAATTCAACTCTGGTAGAAGTTTTAACAGTCGTGTGACTGTAACACTTCAGGGGCTCATTGCCAGCTGGCCAACAGGTGACCCAGTTCCTAAACCCTCATTTTAAAGCCCCCTTCCTATACTCCTGGTATCACAGACAGACATGCCCATGAAGCACATAGTGTGACTGAGATTTTCACGCAGGAGACTGAGTGAGGGGTACTCTCTGGAATAATCCCTGTGACCATGAGGGAAGCAGGGTTGGGCAGAGGTAGAATTTGAACTACGATGCAGTTGCAAAGGCCTCTGCCCATTAGGAGCTATGGAGCTGGAATGCCCCTGATGGGCTGTCCCAATTCAGCAAGAGGATCAGGATTTTGTATCTCTTACATTGACCAACACTGGATATGAGCTGCTCCCTGGGAGGGGGTATAAACTTGGGTGAACCAGTCTCCTTCAGCCAAGGGCATTCTGGCAGCAGGAGCCAGTTATAAGCCATCAGAGGCCAACATTTCTGGCATCGAGTGCCTTGGTCCCAAGGGAGATCTAGTTGGGTAATACATCACAGCATCCTTAATAGAGGTTTTATTAAATATCACCCACTTGGTGTCCATGGAGAAAACATTACCACACACTAAAGACAGTAGAGCCAAAGATGGCTTGAGCCTGAGTTGCCAAGTCAATCCTGGGATAACTTCTCTCTAAACTTAATAAGATAACCTTTCCATTGAAGGGGCTTCCCAGGTGGCACTAGTGGTAAAGAATCTGCCTACCAAAACAGGAGACATAGAGACACAGGTTCGATCCCTGGGTCAGGAAGATCCGCTGGAGAAGGAAATGGCAACCCATCTCCGGTATTCTTACCTAGAGAAATCCATGTACAGAGGAGCCTCTTGGGCTACAGTTCATGGGGTCGCAAAGAGTTGCTTACAACTGAGCAACTACCACTTTCATTTAAGACACTGTAATTTTTTAGTTTTAATTTTTAAATTAAAAGTATAGAGGATTAATCTTTAGCTACACAGGCTCCTAATCTTTTCAGATCTGGGGATGCCATGTGCCCCTTTCCAGTTTGATCACATAGATATATAGAGGATTAATAAACAATGTTGTGAAAGTTTTGGGTGAAACACTGTATTCATTTTCTTGCAACCAAAAGCATACTAACACATGCATGCACTGTCTTATTTCAGCTAACGCCCAGTTACTCTGAAGTTGATATTAATCCCATTTCAAAATTATACAATTAAAGTTTAGGATAACTTCCCCAAGGTCACACAGCTTAGAAATCGGTGGAACTTAGTCTAAAATGTCACACCATCTAAGTCCAAACTCCATGCTCTTTTCCATTTAAAAAACATCTATGTGATCAAACTGGGAAGAGGCATGTGACATCCCCAGATCTGAAAAGAATAGGAGCCTGTGTAGCTAAAGATTCAATATGTACCAGAAGAACTGCTTTTAAGAAGCTCCCTGCTTCCTGAGTGGTGGCTCCCGAATCCTATGGCCACATCCTAGTTGCCAGAACCTGTACGTGTGACCTTATGTAGAAAAAAGGTCTTTTGTAGTGGTCGTTAATTCCAGGTTTTGAGATAATGAGAGTTCCTTGGGCTGTCTCTGTGGGTCCTAAATCCAAAGACAAGAGTCCTCATAAGGGATACACAGTGGAGACTGGGCTTAGAGAAAACGCAGCCACAGCCAAGGGTCTCTGAAAGAGCAAGGACAATCCCCTCTAGCACAATCCTGCCAACACCTGGATTTTGGACTTCTGACCTGCAGAACAATAAGGGAATAAATTTCTATTGTTATACACACCACCAAGTTTGTGTTACTTTGTTATCGCAGTCTCAGTAAACTAATACATCTGTGATCTTTCTTTCATTCTAAAGACATTTTTCCTTTCTCACATAAAGGTAATCAGTGTGCTTTTCTCTTATGTTTGGTTGAGTATATTTCTTATGTAGTAAATTTTCTAATGGAATCCTATACACTTTGAAGATAGAATATAAACAATTTCCTTAGCAGAAGTTGAACATCTGTAGAGATGTGAATGAATACTTTCCTAGAAGATGGTCCATAGCCATTGTATTTACAATACAGTCTCCATAGGATCCAAAGAACTCTAAGGATTTCTGAGAAAAGAGTTGGGCAAATAAAAGAATGAGAGGCACCCAACCTCTAGGAGAAGCAAGAACAAAGACTATAATAAAGAGATGAAGTTTCCAGTGTTTGAAAAGTGTTTCTGGTTAGAAGACTGGAAATCTATGTCTTTAGAAATAAGATTTGGTTTCCTCATGCATGAGGATGAGGAAGCCAGAGTTACAGAAGTATTATAAAGGAGGATACAAAACACAAAGTCAGACAGCCCCAAGTCCTTTCTGAATAGAGGGTTAGGAGGTTAGAGGGAAATTCATATTTCTATAGTTGAATCTTGTAGGCAACTGAAAAAGGTATATTCTGTTTCAATGACAAACTGTTATCTCAAAAATTATTTCTATTATATTGGGGGGAGGAAAACTGGGAGATAATCAGTTTACTAAGAGTAAAGAATGGTATGAACTTAAGTCTGACTGTATAAAGGGAGGGAATGGAATATTTTCTGAGCCTGTCTCTCTCACAGATGAGATTTAGAGGATTTGGAATAAGTCATAGCCAGAATCTTGGTTGCCAAAACCTCAAGCCCCAGGTGACAGCTACTCCACCGAAGACCATGCAGACTGCCTCCCAGGTAGCAAATGGGCTAGAATCACCTGTTTTATTCCTGTATAGTACTTGAAGGGTTGGGCTAAAACCAGGGAAATAAGAGGGGAAAGTGCTGTGAGAGAAGCTCCGCTTCCCAGAAAATTGGGAGAGTCTATGTGACCTTCTCTAACAAAATCACAAAGTGTTTTGATACAAATTACCTCCCAGGTGTTTACAGTCCAGGCTGGCCTGCTCCTCTGCCAGTGCCAAGAGGAGCAGGTGAAATAGGAAGCCTGGTTTTCAGCATATGGTTCACAATTCCAACCACAAGAAAACACCTCTTGGGCTGCACCCTGCGACCCGCAGCCCTTGGAGTTGTGCAGCCTGGAGACTGAAAGAGCCCAGAGACAGCAACAGAGACACTAACAGCTTATTGGGAATTCAGTTCAGTTCAGTCGCTCAGTAGTGTCTGACTCTTTGCGACCCCATGAACTGCAGCACACCAGGCCTCCCTGTCCATCACCAACTTCCGGAGTTCACCCAAACCTATGTCCATTGAGTTGGTGATGCCATCCAACCATCTCATCCGCTGTCATACCCTTCTCCTGCCCTCAATCTTTCCCAGTATCAGAGTCTTTTCAAATGAATCAGCTCTTCCCTTCAGGTGGCCAAAGTTTGGAGTTTCAGCTTCAGCATTAGCCCTTCAAATGAACACCCAGGACTGATCTCCTTTAAAATGGACTGGTTGGATCTCTTTGCAGTCCAAGGGACTCTCAAGAGTTCTCCAACACCACAGTTCAAAAGTATCAATACTTCAGTGCTCAGCTTTCTTTATAGTCCAACTCTCACATCCATACATGACTACTGGAAAAAACATAGCTTTGACTAGACAGACCTTTGTTGGCAAAGTAATGTCTCTGCTTTTTAATATGCTGTCTAGGTTTGTCATAACTTTCCTTCCAAGGAGTAAGTGTCTTTTAATTGCATGGCTGCAATCACCAACTGCAGGGATTTTGGAGCCCAAAAAAATAAAGTCTGACACTGTTTCCACTGTTTCCCCATCTATTTGCCATGAAGTGATGGGACCGGATGCCATGATCTTAGTTTTCTGAATGTTGAGCTTTAAGCCAACTTTTTCACTCTCCTCTTTCACTTTCATCAAGAGGCTCTTTAGTTCTTCACTTTCTGCCATAGGGTGGTGTCATCTGCATATCTTAGGTTATTGCTATTTCTCCCAGCAATCTTGACTCCAATTTGTGCTTCTTCTGGTCCAAAATTTCTCATGATGTACTCTGCATATAAGTTAAATAAGCAGGGTGACAATATACAGCCTTGACATACTTCTTTTCCTATATGGAACCAGTCTGTCATTCCACGTCTAGTTCTAACTGTTGCTTCTTGGCCTGCATATAGGTTTCTCAAAATGCAGGTCAGGTGGCCTGGTAATCCCATCTCTTTCAGAATTATCCACAGTTTATTGTGATCCACACAGTCAAAGGCTTTGGCATAGTCAATAAAGCAGAATAGATGTTTTTCTGGAACTCTCTTGCTTTTTCCATGATCCAGAAGATGTTGGCAATTTGATCTCTGGTTCCTCTGCCTTTTCTAAATCCAGCTTGAACATCAGGAAGTTCATGGTTCACGTATTGCTGAAGCCTGGCTTTGAGAATTTTGAGCTTTACTTTACCAGCATGTGAGATAAGTGCAATTGTGCAGTAGTTTGAGCATTCTTTGGTATTACCTTCCTTTGGGATTGGAATGAAAACTGATCTTTTCCAGTCCTGTGGCCACTGCTGAGTTTTCCAAATTTGCTGACACATTGAGTGCAGCACTTTCACCACATCATTATTCCGAATTTGAAAGAGCTCAACTGGAATTCCATCACCTCCACTAGCTTTGTTCCTAGTGATGCTTCCTAAGGGCCCCCTGACTTCACATTCCAGGATGTCTGGCTCTAGGGGAGTGATCACATTATCATGATTATCTGGGTCATGAAGATCTTTTTTGTATAGTTCTTCTGTGTATTCTTGCCACCTCTTAATATCTTCTGCTTCTGTTAAATGAAAGTGAAGTTGCTCAGTCGTGCCCGACTCTTTGCGACCCCGTGGATTGTAGCCTGCACTAAGCTCCTCCATCCATGGGATTTTCAAGGCAAGAGTACTGGAGCAGGTTGCCATTTCCTTCTCCAGGGAATCTTCCCAACCTGGGGATCGAACCCAGGTCTCTCACATTGTAGACAGACGCTTTACCATCTGAGCCACCAGGGAAGTTAGGTGGTGTTCTGCTTCTGTTAGGTCCATACCATTTCTGTCCTTTATCGAGCCCATCTTTGCATGAAATGTTCCCTTGGTATCTCTAATTTTCTTGGAGATCCCTAGTCTTTCTCATTCTAATGTTTTCCTCTGTTTCTTTGCATTGATCTCTGAGGAAGCCTTTCTTATCTCTCCGTGCTATTCTTTGGAACTCTGCATTCAGATGCTTATATCTTTCCTTTTCTCCTTTGCTTTTCACTTTTCTTTTCATAGCTACTTATAAGGTCTTCTGAGACAACCATTCTGTCTTTTTGCATTTGTTTTTCTTGGGGATGGTCTTGAGCCCTGTCTCCTCTACAATGTCAAACACCTGGTCATAGTTCATCAGGCACTCTTTCTATCAGATAGTCCATTAAATCTATTTCTTACTTCCACTGTATAGTCATAAGGGATTTGATTTAGATCATACCTGAATGGTCTAGTGGTTTTCCCCACTTTCTTCAATTTCAGTCTGAGTTTGGCAATAAGGAGTTCATGATCTGAGCCACAGTCAGCTCCCGGTCTTGTTTTTGCTGACTGTATAGAGCTTCTCCATCTTTGGCTGCAAAGAATATAATCAATCTGATTTCGGTGTTGGCCATCTGGTGATGTCCATGTGTAGAGTCTTCTCTTGCATTGTTGGAATAAGGTGTTTGCTATTAGTGTGTTCTCTTGGCAAAACTCTATTAGCCTTTCCCCTGCTTCATTCTGTACTCCAAGGCCAAAGTTGCCTGTTACTCCAGGTGTTTCTTGACTTCCTACTTTTGCATTCCAGTCACCTATAATGAAAAGGACATCTTTTTTGGGTGTCAGTTCTAAAGGTCTTGTAGGTCTTCATAGAACCGTTCAACTTCAGCTTCTTTAGCATTACTTGTTGGGGCATAAACTTGGATTACCGTGTATTTAATGGCTTGGCTTGGAAACAAACAGAGATCATTCTGTCGTTTTGAGATTACATCCAAGTACTGTGTTTTGGAATATTTTGTTGACAATGATGGCTGCTCCATTTCTTCTAAGGATTCTTGCCCACAGTAGTAGGTATAATGGTCATCTGAGTTAAATTCACCCATTCCAGTCCATCTTAGTTCGCTGATTCCTAGAATGTCGATGTTCACTCTTGCCATCTCCTGTTTGACCACTTCCAGTTTGCCTTGATTCATGGACCTAACATTCCAGGTTCCAATGCAATATTGCTCTTTACAGCATTGGACCTTGCTTCTATCACCCATCCACAACTGGGTGCTGTTTTTGCTGTGGCTCCATAGCTTCATTGTTTCTGAAGTTATTTCTCCACTATCTTCAGTAGCATATTGGGCACCTACTGAGTGACCTGGGGAGTTCATCTTTCAGTGTCCTATCTTTTTGCCTTTTCATACTGTTCAAGGGGTTCTCAAAGCAAGCATACTGAAGTGGTTTGCCATTCCCTTTTCCAGTGGACCACATTCTGTCAGACCTCTCCACCATGACCTGTCTGTCGTGGGTGGCCCCATATGGTATGGCTTAGTTTCGCTGAGTTAGACAAGGCTGTGGTCCATGTGATCAGATTGGCTAGTTGCCTATGATTATGGTTTCAGTCTGTCTGCCCTCTAATGCCCTCTCTCAGCGCCTACCGTCTTACTTGGGTAGCTCTTCATGGCTGCTCCTTACCTTGGATGTGGGGTATCTCCTCTCAG
This sequence comes from Redunca redunca, assembly GCA_006410935.1. NCBI lineage: Eukaryota > Metazoa > Chordata > Mammalia > Artiodactyla > Bovidae > Redunca > Redunca redunca. Next base: position 5,868 of record SJYQ01008602.1, on the reverse strand, counting down.
CCACTCCTACGCTGCACAGCCTGGTGGCTCAGATGGTAAGGCGTCTGCAGGAGACCCAGGTTTAATCCCTGAGTCGGGAAGATCCCCTGGAGAAGGAAATGGCAACCCACTCCAGTACTCTTGCCTGGAAAATCCCATGGATGAAGGAGCCTGGTGGGCTACAGTCCATGGGGTTGCAAAGAGTCGAACACAACTGAGCGACTTCACTTATTGGGAGTAAGCACATCCAAAACAAAGGTCCTGGAGCTGCACCCCACTGTGTCTGACAGATGGCAGATAAGAAGGACCTGGCAATCTTTGTTACTTGGAAGAAAGAGGCTATCATTTATAGGGAGTATTGATGTCAGGCTATCTCATCAGTTACCAGGGAAACCAGCAGCTGGGGCGGGGGCAAGCATGTAGGCAGTTACTAATTAAGCCCTATGATTCAGAGGACTGGACAATGACGTGAATGAAGCAGGGACTGGTCAAGCAGGGGATGAACAGAGAACAAGAAAACAGCCATCTTGAATGGCCTAACCATTCACTCCACTCATCTATGCCCTGCATGTCCCTTGCCATGTTGGTTCACCCTTCTTCTGAGATATCCTTGAAGTGAGGTGTGTAGAGTACACTGCAACCCAGATGCCACAAACACAGTACAGACACAAGCGGATAAAGAGTATCAAAAGTAAGCCAGGCATTTATGTCAGTTTTCTACACAAGTCCAGAGAGCAACAAGAGCATCTCACTGTTGACCCAGTAATCAGACTCATTTAAAGTGTGGCCATCGCTATGCACAGATTCCCTCTGGTCAGACTAGGGATGAAATGTGAGATGTTTAACAGACATTAGGTCATACCACTCCTGCCCATGGGCTTTGTCCTGGCCAGCAGCATCATCCCACCTGTCCACCCTACGTGCCCACAGCCAGGGCCAAATCCAGGAGAGGTGGCATAACAACAGACCACAGGGTTAATATTGGGTTGGCCTAAAATACTTCAGGTTTTTCCATAGCATCTTACAGAAAAACCCAAATGAACTCTTTGGCCAACCCAATACAATGGTGCTTGTCTCCAGTAGAGGCCCAGATTAGTCCTTAGGAGTCTTAAGTGGGGCCAGGTAGAAGACAAATGAAATCTGTACATCCTTTTTTAATCCTATTCCCCACTATGCAGAAAACCAAAGCACTGGGGACTTACCTGCCAGTCCCACAGCCTTTCTACAGCATGTTCCCCTCAGCATAGACCCTGTAGCCAGGGTAAAAGTGATTTGTTGTCCTGACCCATAGTTAGCAGTGGTCCTACAGTGGTCAGCAGTTGAACTCAAATGGCGTGGGCTGGTTGCCTCTGGGTTAACACAGCGCAGGCACTGGGACATTTGTTCCTGGGTGTGTCCATGTGTTGGGAACCTCAACTATTGTTGAAGTAGCCCCTCCATTCTTCCTCTTAGTCTGGCAGTGGTGGGGTGGTGAGGCAGGTGGAAACACCAGTATATGACCTTATCAGCCCAGCCCATGAATGAACTTCATGGCTGGCAAAGTGGGATCCTTGCTCGCCATCAGTACCGATGGGCGCCCTGTGTGCCATGTGTGCACAGCTGTCTAGATCCTGAATAGTCATTCTTCTTGTGGCCTCATGACTCAGGTGCCTGCTGCAATGTCTTCCACCTGTTGTAAGGCACTCTAGGCCACATATCATTGCTGTTGCGTCACACTGCATCCTTCAGAGCTGGGGCCAGGAGTCCAAGGGCACTCTATTATTTTGTCATTGCGACAGGCCCCAAACAAACCCTTCAAACCTTGAACTGGCCACATCCAATTCTCAAACCTGTCCCTGAGTTAATATCCCTAAAACCTGTGTCAATGGCTTATTTTTTGAGGATGGTAGGTTGGGAGTATGCTTATTTTACCTGACCAGGTAACACCCAAGTGTTTGATAGATAATCCAAGTCCTGGCGTTTTATCTGTATTCACCAGCTGCCCCATGCAGTCAGATAAGCCATGAGCACAGGGCTACTTTTTAACTGGAAAGAGACTGAAGTTTATGGAGTATCAACAATATAATGGAAGAGGAAGACAGGTCTCATGGTGGTCAACTGCCACAGGCCCACATGCTAGTCACCTCAGGGTTACCCGCACAGCTTTTCACTCCCTGTCCTTATTTCCTGATATCACAGCACTCATGGGAGTTTCCCTGGCCTCTTGGCTGGCTTGCCAATTGTTGGGCTGCACCCACAGGCCTGCAAGCCTTGTAGTTGCCCAGGCTCAAGACCGAAGATAGAGCCCAGAGACAGTGCCAGAGACATGAGTGGCTTGATGTCTTATACATAGAAAACAAAGGATCCTGGGGCAACATCCCGCCATGTCTGGCGAATAAGAGGCAGGACACGACTGCAGTCTTCACTATTTAGGGAAGGAGGCTACCCTTGATAGGGGGGATTAACATCAAGTTGACTCATCAGTTACCAGGGAAACCAGAAGCTGGGGCAGGGGACAAGCACATAGCCAGTTACTGATTAAGCCCTCTGATTCAGAGGACTAGATAGTCATGTGAGTGAAGCAGTCACGTGATTGAGTAGAAGCTGCACAGAGAACAAGAGAACGGCCCTCCTGAATGGCTTGACCACACAAAACAGGAAATTGTTCCTTGAAATTTTCACAGACTACAGACTTTCCTGCCACATACCTTGGATATAACCTCCAATAGTTCTTTTGAAATTCATTATAATAAATGCATATATGTATAAAGTAAACTACGATTTCTAAGAATTCTGTTCTTCTCTGAAACAGATATAGTATTTCTAAGATTTATATGACCATTGAGTAAAATGGGACTAATTAAGGGTTTTTTCTTTTCTTTTTTTATTTTTTTAGGAAAAATCATGTTAGAATCTAAATTCCTCTTTGCACAGAATTATCAAATCAGCAGAGGAATAAAATGTACTAGTCATGTGTCCACGCACGTTACATGATGTCGAAGCACATTTTGTAACAAGAGTAATCAATAGAGCACAAAACTTTCTATGTCAAGGTACTTCATCCGTCTTATCTCATGTTCTGCATTAAGCAGCAGCAGCTTGAGAATGGCCTGCAGTACCTTCTAGAGTTTGCTGCTCTCAGACCTCTCATCTCTCGTCTCACCCACAAAGTCCAATGATACCTTTCCTGTAGGTCTAAAAACAGATGAAAAGAAGGCAGAAGTTTTCATTTAACAAACACATACAGAAATTTATGTGTCAGGTGTAAAACCTACCACGTGCTCAGTCGCTCAGACGTGTCCGACTGTGGTCTCATAGACTGTAGCCCAGCAGGTTCCTCTGTCCATGGGGTTCTCCAGGCAAGAATACTGGAGTGGGTTGCCATTTCCTCCTCCAGGGGATCTTCCTGACTCAGGAATCAAACCCTTGTCTCTTGCGTCTCCTGCTTTGGCAGGGGGACACTTTACCATTCTGCCACCTTGGAAGCCCCCTTACTACCATAGTTCTTTACAGACATTAATTCATTTAATCCTCAAAAAGACCTATGAGGTAGGTTCTATATGTTCACCTCCATTTTACAGATGAGGAAATTTGTCACAGAGCTAGTAAGAGACAGAGTCAGGATTTAAACGAGATTGTGCAATCAAACATGGCACCTTAAGTAACAGTATTATAAAAGTGAATGCAGAATTGTCAAACAATACTAAGTACTCATGGGTATGTATTTACAAAAAGGGAGACAAAACATTTAAATAAATGGAGATCTTTAATCATTTTTGTTCAGTTGCTCAGTCATGTCCACCTCTTTGCAACCCCATAGACTGCAGCACACCAGGCTTCCCTGTCCTTCACCATTTCCTGGAGATTGCTCAAACTCATGTCCATTGAGTTGGTGATGTCATCCAACCATCTCATTCTCTATCATCCCCTTCTCCTCCTGCCTTCAATCTTTCTCAGCATCCAGGTCTTTTCCAGTGAGTCAGCTCTTCACATCAGGTGATCAAAGTATTGAAGCTTCAGCTTCAGCATCAGTTTTCCCAATGAATATTCAGGGTTGATTTCCTTTAGGATTGACTTGTTTGAACTCCTTGCTGTCCAAGGGACTCTCAAGAGTCTTCTCTAGCACCGCAGTCTGAAGGCATCAGTTCTTCGGCACTCAACTTTCTTTATGGTCCAGCTCTCACATCCACATGTGACTACTGGAAAAACCATAGCTTTGACTAGACGGACCTTTGTTGGCCAAGTAAGGTCTCTGCTTTTTAATATGCTGTCTAGTTTTGTCATAGCTTTTCTTTTAAGAAGCAAGTATCTTTTAATTTCATGGCTGCAATCACCATCCACAGTGATTTTAAAGCCCAAGAAAATAAATTCTGTCACTGTTTCCATTGTTTCAGCATCTGTTTGCCGTGAAGTGATGGGAGTAGATGCCATGATCTTAATTTTCTAAATGTTGAGTTTTAAGTCAGCTTTTTCACTCTACTCTTTCACCTTCATCAAAAGGCTCTTTAATTCCTTTTTGCTTTTTGCCATTATGGTGGTATCATCTGCATATCTGAGTTTATTGATATTTCTCCTGGCAATCTTTATTCCAGCTTGTGCTTCATCCAGCCTGGTATTTCGTATGATGTACTCTGCATGTAAGCTAAATAAGCAGGGTGATAATATACCTGCATTTCATATGATATACTCTGCCTATAAGTTAAATAAGCAGGATGACAATTTTTTAATGGAGGAAGGTTATCTAGGATTTTCATGTAAACAACTTTTAGTCATGGGTTTCTAAAATTCCAGTTTATGAAATTTTATGGTATATGTACGACAAATGGCAACCCACTCCAGTATTCTTGCCTGGAGAATCCCATGGATGGAGGAGCCTGGTGGGCTACAGTCCATGGGGTCGCAAAGAGTCGGACACAACTGAGTGACTTCACTTTCACTTTCACTTAGTTTACTGATGTAAAGATAACCACCGTTCAAATATGCATATATCTTTAAATCATCAATTATATTTATTTCTCTGATTATAAAAGTAATAAATTATCATATCTGGATGATTCAGAAAATCATAAGACAAAATATAAAAATCACTCATAATCCCACCATCCAGAAATCATCACTGCTGATACATTCATACATATAGCCTTTAGTCTTCTTTCTATATGTATATTCAACCGCCTGGGTAATGACTTACCATTTATTAAATGTGACTCTTTGTGCCAAAGTGATGCATTATTCAAAGAAAAACAATTTATACTTTTTTTCAATGCCTGAATGTGTACTAAACATTCTTTAAGGGCTGTAAAAATCATAAAACCAAACATTAAAATTTCAAAAGTACTTTTAGAGTAGAAATAAACTCCCAATAATACATATGCTGGAGCATATTTAAGAACTCAAGTATTCAGTCTAACTGAAGTCACAATGGTGATATTTTTCAAAATATTACTTTATCATTACATTTTCTGCATTGCCAAGGAGGAAGTTTTAGCATCAGTAAGATGAAAGCAATACTGGCTTCTTAAATTTGTTCACAAGATTAACTGTTATCACACCTCCATTGATTCGTGATTATCTTCCTATTGAATGTATTCTAAAGCTCCTCTAAGATAGGAAGGCCCAAGACCACTAAAATGAAATACTGATTTATGATTATTCTAATACTACTCAGCATTTGTGAAGTAAACTGTATCCACAAAGCATGTTTTAATTACTAATCCCAAAACACTTTGCTGAGCTAGGTATAGAAGAATTCTTTCATATAGGAGGAAAATGAACACTATAAATCAATATGCAAGGTTGGAAATTTGCATGGCTATGCATTACAATTTCCAGCATCACAAGTGGCTTAAGGAATGCCTCAATGGAGCATGGACTCCCACTGGTGGCCACACTGTCACAGCCTTGAAGTCA
>SJYQ01008593.1:0-27688 GCA_006410935.1 Redunca redunca | reverse complement strand
AAAAAAAAAAAGAGTATTGTATCAGGTTGGCCAAAAAATTCATTTGAGTCTTTCCATAACATCTTATGTTATGGAATATATTCAATATATTTTATTATTGTTTGTAAATTGTGTGCTACACATCATTTGTGTCATATGTACAGACATGCACTAGAACACTATTGTTTTAAGGAAAAAAATGTATTTCCTCTAGCAAACAAACTCAGAGTAAATTTCTAAAGACAGATTTATTTTTTAAGGCACACTTCTCTACATATCTCAATATACAACTCAATTTCTAAATAATAAAGTCAAACTCTTTATCCTCATTCTGCTTAATGGATGTAGATTCCATGGAAACAAGTGACGAATAGGGCACCAGTGCCTGGGAGTTAAGGCAAATTTCCCCCTGAGACTCTCCAAATATATTTAGAGATGACCAATGAAATATTATGGTCCCTTGGCTGAAAGCAACCAAAGTAGAACCATTATGAAAATTAGAAACATCCGAAAGATACTGGCACTAGAACAGCGTGAAAACTAGAAGACTTGGATGCCACTGGTCCCATGCTTTCCACTAGTCTCCTCAAATTCCCTGTGAACTTAGGGCTTTATCAATTTCAACTAAAGGAGCTGGTAAGTGTACTATAACTTCTCTGAGGATACATTCACTGTTGACCTATAAGAAGAAACTGCTTTCCTTTTAACACTCAAAGTGAAAAGTATTTTTTTTAACACCCAAATGGTTTTTGGTCCAAAAGCTATTCTGCTGCATTAGAGAGTGTTAAGAAAATTTTGACTGCTCTGAAATACATACATACTTATATACATATTAATTTCCATATGAAAATATTCAAACATGCATAATGCAATGACTCCCCACATGTTCATCCTTCAGCTTCAGCACTTAACAAGATTTTGCATTTGTACCTCAAATTATATTATTAATATAATAAAGGAACCATTAATAGTTATTTAAAGGAATTTCTTACTTAAGGTTTTTGTAAATGAAAGGATTCCTCTCCTTCTTCCACATTCCCTCTCTACCTGTCCAAATTCTGTTTCTCTTCAAAGTGTAGCTCCAATGACACGTTCTCCAGAAAGTCCTCCCTTAGAGCCTTTCCCCATCCCTCAACACCTATAAGCATCCCCAGTCCTCTGAATTCTCATAACCCTTCTTATACCTCTTATACAGCTCTTTGCATTCTCCTGGACTTTGTGTTCTTGTCTCAACCCTTCTCTTAAACTCTCCTATTCACTTCTGTACCTACTACTACTACCCAGGCTAAGACGTCATTTCTTTCTATGTATCCTGTTGCTCATAATGATGAGTGTATCAGTTTCCTCAGGCTGTTGTAACAAAGTACCACAAACAGTACTAACTACAGGAATGCGTTGTCACCTAGTTCTGGAGGCTGTGTGCTGTGCTGTGCTCTGCTAAGTCACTTCAGTCATGTCTGACTCTTCGTGACCCCATGGACTCTAGCCCACCAGGCTCCTCTGTCCATGGGACTATCCAGGCAAGAATACTGGAGTGGGTTGCCATGCTCTCCTCCAGGGGATCTTCCTGACCAAGGGATCGAATCTGCGTCTTCTGCATTGGCAGGCGGATTCTTTACCACTAACGTCCCTTGGGAAGCTCCAGTTCTGGAAGCTGGAAGTTTGAAATCAAGATGTCAACAGGGTTGGTTTCTTCTGAGGGCTGTGAGGGAGAATCTGTCCTAGGCCTTGTCTCTTAGCTTCTGTAGCCTCAGACATTTCTTGGCTTATAAGTAATTCCTCTTCCTTTGTCTTCATGCTGTGTTTCCTCTGTAGGTATCTGTGTCTAAATTTCACCTTTTCATAAGTACACCAGTCATATTGGTTAGGGTTCATCAGAATTGCCTCATTTTAACTTGATTACCTCTGTAAAGATCATATTTGCAGCTAAGCTTACTTTCTGAGGTATTAAGGGCTAGGATTGCAACATGCCTTTTTGGAGGGGACAGAGCTCAACCTACAACAGTTGGCACCCATAATTGTTAGTCAGATGCCTTCAAGGATATAAGAACTTCTTCTTCTTCCTTTTTTTTTTTTTGAGTGGATTATCATCCCTAAAGTAGTTACTCGTGAAAATCCCAAATCAGCATGCTTAGAACAGCATACTCCTGTGTGCTCCCTTTCTAGAAAAGTGGACAAAGCACATTTATTTTTTCTCTCTTACTTTCTAAATTTTTAATCTTTTAATCCAAGTCTTTCTAGAGAAAGTGTATAAAGCATAGCTCTCTTGTTTGTATTATATAGCCTAGAGGAAAACACTTTATCTGTGATCCAAAGATTTTATTTTATTCAATAGAAAAAGGATGCATTTCCCATTTAATTTTTGGGCAATCGCTCAGTCATTCACTCACCTGTCTAACCAATATTTATTGAGAACTTTTATATGCCAGGTTCTAGGTTGGTGCTACCAGCACAGTGGTGACCAGCCACAACTGCTGCCCCCACAGGAATGAGTTAACAATTGAGGGATATGCAATTTCTTAAGCCCAGTATACCCATCAGAAGTTGGTTTGTTTTCTAAGGCTTCTGTCTTCTCATCCGGGTCTGGCCAGATTTCACAGCCCAACCATCTATCAGCATTTGGTAATTTCAATGACTTCCAATTTCTAATATCTCTTCTCCCCTCTCTGAAAAACAGCTTTATGAATACTCCTTTCTTTGTGGTACTAGCCATTTTCTCAGCCCCTTTTCCAAGGCTTTTAAGAGTCATCATGGCTATTGTTTCCTTTCAATTAGACTGAAAATTTCCCTTGAGAGTTTTATTTAGGTTGTTTCCAAACTGTCCACCTGCTCTCGAGACCAGTGGTTTTCCAACTTAGTGGGCAGTGAAGCTTAGTGGTGGTCCATAATCCAAGAAAGGAACTGAAGTAGCACTGGCTTAAATGTTGGTAGTAGAGGATTAGAGAAGTAGGTGGTTAAGAGGAGTGGTTCACCAACTTTAACACGTATAAGAATCCCCCAGGATGCTTGTTTAAAGCACATATTTCAAAATTTCACCCTGAGTAATTCAATTCAGTAGGAAGCCAGTAGCCATTGGACTGTACTTTGAGAAATACTGAACTGGAGCACATGGTGCTTGTGGGAAAGGAAGGCACATTAGGACCTTAGAGGGCAGGGCCGAGTCACTGAGAGCCTTCAGTGTCAGGTTGAATTACCTGGACCTTAGACTTTCTACTCTAGGTGATTGATGGAAAGCTGGGGGAGGCTGTGTGGCCCGAGAGAGACCCACCATCAGAGAGAACTGGAGTCTGGTGGGAACACTCACCTTGGCAAAGAGGGGAGGCAGAACCAGTATGGAGTCTGGGAGCCCAGCAGGGGCACTGGTGGGAGAGTCCCAGAGAAGGAGTGGTGATGAATGAGGGCCTGGACTAGGGACATTCTCCATCCATTCCTTCTGGATGCACTTGGAAAGGAGAGAGTCACTTCCAAAAAACCTGGGCCAAGAAGGAAGTAAAGAAGTTGCTCTTTCCCCGGTGGCATGTGGAATTTTGCTGGTGATTTATTGGAATTCTTCCCAAAGCTGGAATTACCCAAGTAACTCACTGAGGCCACTCGAAAGGGATCTGATGTCGTAGTTTGCTTTAATAAGTCAACTCTGCAGAGATGTACATGGAGGTAATCTGTTGTAGTTGAGAAAAAACAAAGAAAATTTCCAAAATTTTATTCTTGGAAGCTGAACACATTAGTGCTGAGCCAGACTTTAAAACTCACTTAGGTGCAAGGAGAGGACCCAGAGAGATGGTATGGGGTGGGAGGTGGGAAAGGATTCATGTTTGGGAACGCTTGTACACTCGTGGTGAATTCATGTTAATGCTTGGCAAAAGCAATACAGTAATGTAAAGTAAACTAAAGTTAAAATAAAAATTAAAAAAAAAAAAACCCAAAAAAAACAAAACAAAAAAAACTCACTTAGATCAGTTCTCTGGCTGACAACTGGGACAATGAATTACTGTCCCACTGAGCATTCAACTAAATAGAACATCTAACCCAGTGGTCTTCAGACTATTGGATGCATTCAAACCATTTTAACTGTTAAAAATGTACATTACTGCTTCTCTTCTAAAATCCTGATTCATTCAGATGAGGAGGAGGCCTTGAATATACACCTCTAAATCAGTTTCTCTAGGTGACTCTACTGCAAGTGGTCAACATCCACACTTCAAGAATCATTGCCATAGAGAACTTTTATCTGTTATCACACAGTTATCCTGGCTTTGTCTTTTTAAGCACTCTGAGGGGTTCACAAGGAAAGAAGCTGAGTCCCTAATCCCCAAGGGACTTGCAGTCTCCAAGGCAAGCCACCTAAGCACAAAACTGGATTTCAGGGGGGAGATTGACAAATAATCCTGAGAGGAGCAGAAAAATAATGCTGGGATGTTTCCAGCAAGGGAGTGGGCTTATTTACTAATCCAGTTGCTTTTACGAGACCAGCTACAGAGGTGGTCTGGAAGTAAAGAAGTAACAAGACTGAATTGTTGAAAGCCATGAAGACTATGTCTTAGGAGTGCCTTTCATAGGCATCCTTTGAAAAGCATCAAGCTGTATAAGAGAACTCAGTAAATAAGAAAGAACAACAGCCCCAGACAATTTGGAGAGTAAATCTGTGTAGTGTTTCCTTCCAGAACATTTTAACACTGGGGAGTGATAATTCTCCTTGACCTAGCTGTCAGCAATCACCAAGGTCACCCAGCTTCCTCCCCTCGCAGCTAAGGCAATTAGAGCCTGAGAGGTGAAAGCCCTTGAGCAGGTCATGTGGTGTTTGGACTCAGTGCTAGAGCCCTTTACAAATTCCTCTAGGTCATGCAGGAAGGCCCTTTAATGGACCCTGTTCTACTAGTCTCTGGCTCTCCATCACCTTCTGGTGGCTCCAGACAGGATGCTGAATGCCTACTCTGGGCACTCAAAATGGACTTCTTCTTAGCACATTTCTCTATGTGGTTTCCTGGTGATGATACTGTACTGGCTAGCACTTACTATGTGGCAGGCTTTACTTTCAAATTAGCTTTTTATCTACAAAACCCTATTTATATATCTATTTTAGAGATGAAGAGACCAAGATCCAGAGAAGTTAAAGAGATCACCCCAGTTCACATGGTTATTGAATGTCAAAAGTATGATCAGAATGCAGGGCAAAGCAGTAGAGCTCATGCCTCTACATACCATAATGCACACCCTCCTGGAGCTGTTCTGGGACTCAAGTCTGTCTCCTCCACCAGACTGTGACCTCCATGGGGGTCAGGAACCATGTCTGTCTTGGTAACTGCTATATCCTCAATACTGAATACAAAGTAGACATTCAGTAAATATTTTTTGGATGAATGAATAAATAGAGTTGGGCTGAGCTGACACTGATAAAATTATTCAGTGCTGTCTTTAGAACCAGTCCTGTTTCCACCATTAATTCCCATGACCTTTGTTAAGACCTGCCCTTTTCTGGACTTCGGTCTTGCCTTCTACAGAATGAAGGTGGTACATTCTAAGAGACCTGACATATGTGACAGTTTAGAAGCTTTCACCATCACTAAATCCAAGGCTCCTGGCAGGGTCAGGCCAAATCTATGGCATGACCTCGCCCTGGGCCTAAGCCCTGTCATTTATGCTCCAAATCTTGGTGTTATGTTCAAAAGTATGAGATAATAAGTCGGGGCTGGTGAAAAGGGGAAGAGTTAAACATTTGGAAAGTTGGGGAGGAAATATTCTTGGGCAGTTTGGAGCTGAAATGGAGAGGACCAAGAAAAAGTTGGTGTTTGCATGTAATTTGCAAAAGTGAGCCATCCTTAGAGGTGGTTCTAGTTAGAGAATAAATGTATCAAGTAGGCCATCCATGTGGGCTTCCCACTTGGCACTAGTGGTAAAGAACCCTCCTGCCAATGCAGGAGACATAAGAGATGCAGGTTCAGTTCCTGGCACAGGAAGATCCCTTGGAGGAGGTAATGGCAACCCACTCCAGTATTCTTGCCTGGAAAATCCCATGGGCAGAGGAGCCTGGTGGGCTACAGTCCACGGGGTTGCGAAGAGTCAGACACAACTGAAATGACTTAACATACACTCAGGCCGTCTATGTGGTAGTCAAACACTCTGTTTATTGATGTTTTTTTCCAGGGCAGGTTTAACAAGACAGCAAACACACTTGAAAACACAAAACATTCAGAACTCCAAGACCAAGAATCAATAATTCCAGATCCCAGCAGACAAGCCAAGCTTGCCTTCACAGCTTGTTCTGGAGATAATCCAGTCATCAGATGAATGTAACACTTTCTATGGTCCAGGTGGCCCAGACTAGAAAGTCTTGGGATGCTCTCAGAAGGATGGAAGCCAGCCTTCCTAGGTCTTTAAAGAAGTGACAGTGGAGCACAAATTTAGGAGATAATGGTCTTCTGATATAAACATTCTAGCTGCCCTCCCCACCTGGGCTTCCCTGGTGGCTCAGATGGTAAAGTGTCTTCCTGCAATGAGGGAGACCTGGGTTCGATCCCTGGATCAGAAAGATCCCCTGGAGAAGGAAATGACAACCCACTCCAGTGCTCTTGCCTGAAAAATTTCATGGACAGAGGAGCCTGATTACAGTTCATGGGGTTATAAAGAGTCGGACACGACTGGAGACTTCACTTTTACTTTCTTTCTCTCCCCACCTTACAGATAAGAAAACTGAGATTCTGAACAATGAAGCAACTTGAACAGAATCATACAGCTCCCAAGTAGTGGAGCCCAGAATCAAAGCTGGGTCTGTGTGACTGGAAACTCCCCTTCCCCCAACTCCAGCCTGCCCCTCTGCTTAAGCTCTCTTTGGCTAATCCTTAATGACTAATTAGTAGTCCCATCATTAAAAAGAATCAGAGAAAGGCAAAGGAATGGGGATCCCATGACCTGCTGACCTTGTTGTGTCATTAAAAGGAGATAGCTTTGAGTCAAAACATGGTGGTTTTCTTCTATAAGAGTCTCATATTATCTAGCATCCTCTCACTTCTGAGAGTCTCCCCCTCCACTCTACCCCCCACATGAAAATATTTTCTGTTCTGGGAAAAATGAGGTAATATTTATAAAGTCCTTAGAACAATGCCTGACATATATAAGCCATAAATATGTTTGCTATATAAATCCAATTATGGTTAAAAATTTTTCAGACAATTCAAAAAATGTAAAGAGGAATGAAAATCACATTTAGTCCCACACTAGAGAAGCCATAATTAACATTTTGATGTTGGTGCAGGCTTTTATAATGTGAAAAGAAAACTTTTTTCATGAAAAAGAAAAATTATTTGATGCACATTGTCTTGTAACCTGAGCTTCTCACTTAATGATGTGCTGAGGACCCCATTTAATGTCAGTAAATACAGGCCTGCATCATCATTTTTAGTACATTCATAATATTCCTTTGCATTGGTACACAAAGAACTTAATTGACTAAATCCCACTAGTGGACATTTTTCCAATATGCTCCATTCTTGTTTGATTCACGCACTTCTCCAGATCACCCTGCTGAAAGCTTGCACTAATCTGCATTCACATCAACAATACATTTCCACTATTAATAGTTTGATCAAACATCTTTTCAAATCTTAATTAACTTTTGGTGACTTTTTCATTTGTTTTTTCTTTGCTCATTGTTTTTAAATAGTATGACTATTAACTTCTTTGTTAGGTATATTGCAAATTTTTTCACAACTTGTTGTTTCTGTGTGTTGTGCAAAAGAATTCAATTTAAAAGTAATAAAATCTATCAATCTTTTACTTTATGGTTCCTGTCTTTAAACTCATGCTAGAAAAAGTTGCCTTCTGTACTTCAAGAGTATAAAAATATTCCACCTGTATGTTATTTTACATATTTATAGTTTTATTTTTCACATTTAAACCTCTGACCAACCTGTAATTTGCTCTGGTATATTTCCAGAGGATTTAAGTCAGCTCTTCAAATCTTTGGCATTCAATTTCTAACATACTCAATTCTTGAAAGAGTAGAAATGAGGATTTCTCTATCTCTGAAGGAAAAATGTAATATAAAACTTGACTAGCATCTTAGCCTGCCTTCTAGAGACCTGCACTACTCTTTCCAGTCTGGCACACAAAGTGCTACTAGTGATTGAACAGCCTGTTCACCACCCTTGTATAGAGTTTCATTAACTTGAAGATTTTTTTTCTGACTTTGCTCATCATTCTTACTGAGGATACTAAACCTTTTTATTACAAGGAAAATATTCCATGGGGGAAAGACAGAAATAAGACAGGCACAAAGAATATGGCTAAGGAGAATCCATTACAAATTTGATGTGGTAGGTAGCAAAGAAGAAATGAGTGACAAGTGACAGAACTTTAAAAAAATCTACCTTCAGGGACCAGAAGCCAGAATAAATGGAGAAGACTAACAATTGCCAAAAGCAATGACTTAGAGATGATAAAAAGTACGAACCCAGGAGTTGGGACCCTGGGACTCTGGTGTCAGGTTTTTCATGTGGAACTTAGACAAGTGCCGTTCTCTTCTCTAGGTCTTGATTTCTCTACCTGTAAAGTGTGAGTGTGAGAGGGGGGTTGGCGTGGAGTGGATGAATTAGACTCGATTTGGTCAACATTTATTGAATGGCAGTTAGGAGCTAGACACAACTCTAGAGACTTAGCTCACTCTACTTTCTTCCTGTTCAGCCGAAGTATGGTAAGGAGCATTAAAATTTCCAGCTGGACCTTCTGGAACTTTCTGGTTTTGGAGAGGATCGTCAGATCCAAGAAGGTAGCTAGATGTGAGGAGGAATTTGGTGGGATAGAAAGAAGCAGTCAGTTGGGTCAAGTGCTGCAGAGTCATATGAAACATGCAGCATATAGGGCTTGAGGATCTGCCAGTCACTCATCACTGGTAGATCTTGTCTCTAGGTCTGTTTTGAAATTCACATAATGACCATCATCTCTCAACCAGGCTAAATGCTTGGTGCTCTGTCCATACAGGACGATTTCATCGCTTATTCACTCATTCATTCATGAAGTAAACACTGACTGAGGTAGTATGTGCAAGGCACTGGCTTTTGTCCCTGCCCATTGGTCTTTCAAACCCAGGGTGGCTCAGATGGTAAAGTATTCACCTGCAATGTAGGAGACCTGGGTTCAATCCCTGGGTTGGGAAGATCCCCTGGAGAAAGGAATGGCAGGCAACCCACTCCAGTATTGTTGCCTGGAGAAATCCATGGACAGAGGAGCCTGATGGGCTACAGTCCATGGAGTTGCAAAGAGTTGGATACAACTGAGTGGCTTTCACTTCACTTCAATCGGCGTTTCATGGAACTACAACATTAGGGCTCTGGCTATTTGCTTGCTTTAAATGCTATCTTGCCTCTTTGCCTACCAGAGCTGCTCCTTTTGGACAAAGTATGCATTTTCAGAGTGGCTTCCAGCTATGAATCACATACTTGCAAATCATGGTGACACTTTTGAGCTTGTATTTCCCTCCTTGTGTTCAAGTATCGATGCCACTCTTTTCATGTCCCGTACTCCATTGGTATATAGATATTTGAGACTGTGTGTTTTGTTCTCTACCCCTGGTCCAATAATTTTCTCCTAAAAATTAATGGGCATCTTTGTAGATGACTCTTTTGAAATGTTTGTGAATGGGAAGGGGAGAGATTGTGTAGCTGTTTAAAGGGAGTATGAGGTTTAGGGGAGGATTTTTTTTTAAGATAGGAGAGACTTGAGGATATTTAAATGCTGTTTGGGAGGACCATGTAGATAGAAAGGATAGACAATCCAAGAGTACAAAAATAACTCAATGAGTGACTCCTTGAGGACTGGGATCTGGGGAACTGGGCCCAGGATGGGATTAGGAAGAAGGGAAACTTCTGCTGGAAGTGGAAGGAAGATGGATGCACTTGGTTGCAGGCTTGGTGGCTGGAAATTGACATTCTCATCTGGTGGAGTCGATTTTCTCTGTGAAGCAGTTCATTCTAAAATGTATGGGGTGTAGTGGAGGGTGGTTGAAGGCTTGCAAAAGATGGATGTTCAAAGTAATAATCATGAAGAATTGAAAAACAAAGCACTTTAGGAGAATAGCAGACCCAGTTGAGGTGAGTGAATGTATAGCAGTAGAAGCATACCTTGGGGATATTGCAGGTTTGATTGAAGACCAGTGCAATAAAGTGAATATCACAATAAAATGGATCACACAACGTTTTTGATTTCCCAGTTCCTATAAAGGTTATGTTTACACTATAGTGTAGTCTACTAAGTGGAAAATAGCATTATGTCTAAAAAATAATGAAGATACTTTAATTAAAAATATAGTATTGCTAAAAACGCTAACCATCATCTGAGGTTTCAGAAAGTTGCAATCTTTTTGCTGGTAGGCTAGAGGCTCTTGCCTTAATGTTAATCGTGACTGACTGATCAGGGTGGTGGTTCCTGAAGGCTGGAGTGGATGTGGCCATTTCTTTAAAAAATTTTTTTTTTATTTTTATTGGAGGCTAATTACTTTATAATATTGTGGCTTTTGCCATACATCGACATGAATCAGCCATGGGTGTACATGTGTCCCCCCATCCTGAACCCCTCTACCACCTCCCTTCTCATCCCATCCCTCTGGGTTGTCCCAGAAGCACCAGCTTTGAGTGCCCTGCTTCAGGTATCAAACTTGCATTGGTCATCTATTTCACAAATAGTAATATACATGTTTCAGTGCTATTCTCTCAAATCATCCTACCCTCGCCTTCTCCCATAGAGTCTGAAAGTCTATTCTTTACATCTGTCTCTTTTGTTGTCTTGCATATAGGGTGCCCATTACCATATTTCTAAATTCTATATATATGTGTTAATATACTGTATGCAGGTCAGGAAGCAACAGTTAGAACTGGACATGGAACAACAGACTGGTTCCAAATAGGAAAAGGAGTACATCAAGGCTGTATATTGTCACCCTGCTTATTTAACTTACATGCAGAGTACATCAAGAGAAACGCTGGACTGGAAGAAACACGAGCTGGAATCAAGATTGGTGGGAGAAATATCAGTAACCTCAGATATGCAGATGACACCACCCTAATGGCAGAAAGTGAAGAGGAACTCAAAAGCCTCTTAATGAAAGTGAAAGAGGAGAGTGAAAAAGTTGGCTTAAAGCTCAACATTCAGAAAACAAAGATCATGGCATCCGGTCTCATCACTTCATGGGAAATAGATGGGGAAACTGGAAACAGTGTCAGACTTTAGTTTTTTGGGGCTCCAAAATCACTGCAGATGGTGACTGCAGCCATGAAATTAAAAGACGCTTACTCTGGAAGAAAAGTTATGACCAACCTAGAGAGCATATTCAAAAGCAGAGACATTACTTTGCCGACTAAGGTCCGTCTAGTCAAGGCTATGGTTTTCCTGTGGTCATGTATGGATGTGAGAGTTGGACTGTGAAGAAGGCTGAGCACCGAAGAATTGATGCTTTTGAACTGTGGTGTTGGAGAAGACTCTTGAGAGTCCCTTGGACTGCAAGGCGATCCAACCAATCCATTCTGGAGGAGATCAGCCCTGGGATTTCTTTGGGAGGAATGATGCTAAAGCTGAAACTCCAGTACTGTGGCCACCTCATGTGAAGAGTTGACTCATTGGAAAAGACTCTGATGCTGGGAGGGATTGGGGGCAGGAGGAGAAGGGGACGACAGAGGATGAGCTGGCTGGATGTCATCACGGACTCGATGGACGTGAGTCTGAGTGAACTCCGGGAGTTGGTGAGGACAGGGAGGCCTGGCATGCTGTGATTCATGGGGTCACAAAGAGTCAGACACGGCTGAGCGACTGAACTGAACTGAACTGATACTGTATTGATGTTTCTCTTTCTGGCTTGCTTCAGTCTGTATAATAGGCTCCAGGTTCATTCACCTCATTAGAACTGACTCACATGCAATCTTTTTATAGCTTAGTAATATTCCATTGTGTATATGTTTATATTTATTCATTTATTTTAGCAGAGAAATGTTTATTGCAAGGTCCTGCAAGGAGACAAGGTGGCTCAAGCCCTGAAAAGCTTTGAGCTCCCCAAAGAGTTTCTGCAAAGCATTTTTGAAAGCTAGATGGTGGTGGTGGGGGGTGTTTCATATACAGTTCAGTTCAGTTGCTCAGTTATGTCCAACTCTTTGCAGCCCCATGGACTGCAGCACTCCAGGCCTCCTTGTCCATCACTAATTCCCGAAGCTTCCTCAAACTCATATCCATGCAGTCAGTGATGCCATCCAACCATCTCATCCTCTGTCATCCCCTTCTCTTGAGTTTAGTCTTTCCCAGAATCAGGGTCTTTTCCAATGTGTCAGTTCTTCACATCAGGTGGCCAAAGTACTGGAGTTTCAGCTTCAGCATCAATCCTTCCAATGGATATTCAATACTGATTTCCTTTAGGATTGACTGGTTTGATCTCCTTGCAGTTCAAGGGACTCTCAAGAGTCTTCTCCAATACCACAGTTCAAAAGCTTCAATTCTTCAGTGCTCAGCTTTTTAAAAAAAATTTTAAAATTTTATTTATTTTAATTGGAAGCTAATTACAATATTGTGGTGGTTTTTGCCATGCATTGACATGAATCAGCCATGAGTGTACATGTGTTCCCCATCCTGACCTTCCCTCCCACCTCCCTCCCCATCCCATCCCTCAGGGTCATCCCAGTGCACCATCCCTGAGCACCCTGTCTCATGCATTGAACCTGGACTGGCGATCTATTTCACATATGATAATATACATGTTTCAATGCAAAAGCTTCAATTCTTCAGTGCTAAGCTTTCTTTATCTTCTCTCCAGATCACTAAAACTTTCTCCGTATCAACAATAAGGCTCTTTCATTTTCTTATCATTCATGTGTTAAATTTCCTTCAAGAACTTTTTCTTTGTATTCACAACTTGGTTAACTGGTGCAAGAGGCCTAGCTTTCAGCCTGTAGCAGCTTTCGGACGTGCTGTCCTCACTAAGCTTCATCATTTCTAGCTTTTGATTGAAATTGAGAGACATGACTCTTCCTTTCTCTTGAACACTTAGAGGCTGCTGTAGGGTTATTAACTGGCCTGTTTTCAATATTGTTGTGTCTCAGGGACTAAGGAGGCTGAGGAGAGGGAGAGAGATGAGGGAATGGCTGTTGGGTGGAGCTGTCAGAACACACACGTATCGATTAACGTCTCTGTCTTATATGGGTACCATTCATGGCACCCCAAAATAATTACAATAGTAACATCAAAGATCACCATAACAAATATAATAGCAATGAAATATTTTAGAAATATTATAAGAGTTACCAAAATGTGATACAGAATCAAGAAATGAGCAAATGCTGTCAGAAAAATGGCAATTACAGACTTGCTCAATCCAGGGTTGCCACGAACTTTTAATTAGTAAAAATGCAATATCTTTGAAGTGAAAAAAATGAAGCACAGCAAAATGAAGTATGCCTGTACTCATCTTTATATGATGTGGGTTTTTTCTTTAGTATCATTCAGCAATTTTTTTATGGGCCCTTATAAACACATGTAACAAAGATTTCAGGTTCATGTGATGCATAGGGTTTTGTAGAGTTAGGACAATGGGGAGAGAGGAGGGAGTTCCCTGTGTGCCTGTTGTCCCGTCAGTACATGTGGGGTCCATGTAAGGCTCAGGCTTCATGTCTTCCTGTTCATGTCCAGGAACCACCTCTGCGTGTTCCTTATTGACCAGGGCCTGGTGCATGCATAGTTCAACATCTCCCACTGAGAAGAAAAGGAAGTATTGCTGTTGTTGCTCACATGCCATGGCTCTGCAGGTCCCTGATGTCATCAGCTAATGCTGGCTACACCATTCATGGTGATGCTGCCATAATCCATCGGGCCACCTGTGGACACCGCTCTGCACTGACTCTCAGACACGGTGACTATGATTCGTGGATGATGACCACAAACACAAGCCTTCCCCAGACTATGCAGGAAAGCGTGAATGATAAGTCGTTTTCTTTGAATTTCTTTGAATTTTGTCATGTAAATGGAGAACAGCACATATTCCAACTACGTCCTCTCTTGAACTCCCTAGAATGTAATCACTGCATTCCCAGAATGGGAACTTTCTCCATGCTGACTACACCCTGCATTCCACATACCACCACCAGAGGCAAGGGGCCCAGTGGCAAAGCATGAAAATGAAGAGTGGTCCCTTACATGTAGGAAATGTCTGTCCATCTTCTGGCAGAGTTTAATACTAACCTGGGAGAGCAGATATAGCCATATTGATTAGGAATAAGAGGATATTAATTGGAAAGTTCTGCCCAGTGGCACAGAGCAATGGTCTCAAAAGCGTTCAGTAAAGAGAGGTAGAGCTGTCCCTAGAAGACAGCTTGACAAATGGCATGAAGCCTGCAGAAGGGATGCAGTGATGCTCTGGGTGCCAGCAGTAGTTGGTGAAGGTAGAGGAGGTACACAGAATAAATGACACTTGCCACCACCTTCCCCCACCATTGAGTGCAATAGACAGAATGCAACACTGTGGTCTGAATGTACACACACTGCAGAGGCCCCATCAGTGGTGGCTCATGAGGAGCCCAGGACCCTGAACTCATCCTGTGTCCATCGTGAATGAATATCAGACAAATCAGCATATTAGCACCATTATGGCTACTCTGTCTTGCTCAATGCTCACTTAGGGGGAGACATCTTCTCACCAGGCCTCCCTCCTATTACCAAGGCCCAGCCTGAGGACCCTAGGAAAACCCTGTAAGCCTAATACTCTGGACTTCTTGTGGCATTTGGTCTGCCTCATGAGTGGGATATAGGGTCAGAGAATGTTCTTAAAAGAAGTAACAAAGATTGAGGCCCATGACAGTTTAGGTTTAGGCTCAGGTTTAGGTTCAGGGTGCTCTGTCTAGATAGCCTTGCTGGCCCTGCCTGATCCCAGACACTGAAGGGAGAATTAGAAAACATCATGAAAGTATTCCAAAGCATGTAGCTTCTTGGGGCATTAAGCCAGAACAAGGCTCTGTTTTCCCTGGACTGAGAACAGTATTGAATGATATGATGGAGTGTGTATGGGCTAAATCGGGGAAGGGGGAAGTGAAGATGATAAGAGAGAGCCAGTGGATAAGAAAACTGAAGCATCATTGCTTGGAAGTACTAAGATAGTTGAATAACCAACATTCTGGAAGTAAATGAATTAGCAAGCTGGAAGTAGAGGAGGTCAGGTAGCAAGCCATATGAATTTGCTTCCAAAGATGGAATAGATGTGTGATGATAACGTCCAGAGTCATCATGGCTGTGATGGAGTGAATGCAAGATTGCAGATAAGGAGGACAAGAAGCTGGGGCCTGGGTGCTGGGTGGATCATTGTCATAGATGACAAGGTCAGTCAAGATGACAGCGACATTTAGAAAGGAGAGGAAGACTATAAGAGAGGGGCCAGACTTGCTAGGATATGAGAGGCAGCACCAAGAAGGGCAGCAGGGCTTCCACATTCTATAGCTCCAGGTTAATGGTTCTACAGAAAAAATAAACTCTTTCATCCTCCTATTTAACAAGCAGTTATGAAGTACCTGAAATATAATATATAAACAAAGCACTACCATTTCTTTCCCATCTGATTTAGTACTTGTTAGGTGCTGGTGGCTAATTAAATGTTTGTTGAATGACTAAACAAACATTAGACTGATTATTGGTGCTGGGAATCTAAAAAATATGAATAAGATGCAAGCCACTCAGAGCTTTGTAGGGGAGAAAAAAAATGACAGTTCATATTTATTAAAACCTTAGCATAAGCAGAGTGTGTTCCCCTACATGATATAAAGGGAGCCTGTCAATCATCTTGCTCTGTAGACAAGGAATATTATCAAAATTCAGAATCAGGAAATGAGTTGCCCAATGCCACAAGAGTTTATAAGCATCACAGGCAGGATTCCAAGTGTTTTCTCATCCTTCCACTTGCCTAATTGACATCACTTGTCACCTGACGAAATATCTATTTTAAATGACACGAACATCACACTTTTGGGCAGGCCGTGTGGATTTGGGTTCCTTCTCCTCTTTTCCTCTATAAAGCAATTCCCTTGAATATTTCCCATAGTACCTTCATCTAGCAGGTTTTAAACAAATGAGTACGTTCCATTTTAGAGTAACCTCAGCATCCACTGGAAAGTCTAGAAAACATGTAGCAAAACTGCTCAGAACTCTCTTGCTTTGAGTTTCATTTTTCTCTTAGGACTTTTTTCCATTAAATCACCCCAGTTAACCACACTTGGTGCATTTAGCCAAGTGCTGCCCACCAAACAGGCATTGAAAGCACAGGCTTTAGAGGTTGCGCAGCAACGTATGGTATTTAAAAAAAAAAATTGCATGCCCATAGGAAAGTTTGCCTTTCACTGAACCAAGTGTTTCCTCTTGCATTCTCCTGGACCTGCTTTCAAACTCTGTTCTTTGTCGCTTTACAAAAAGATTGTTTCTTCATTAGCCTTTAAATCGTGCTGATAATAGACTCTGGAATTCCTGAAGAGCTATTCGGTGGAAAGGGAAATGAGGCGGGTGGGCCATTGCACTGTTCGCATCTCAGTAAGGCAATCTGCCTTGTTCTGTTTCCCAGTAATGAATATCCTATGAAAGCAAATGATTCATCCATATCGTGTTCCGATATTTCTGTTTGGTTTAGGTACAAAATTCTTCACATTTGTTGCTGTCCTTCCAAATAGATGAATTCTTTTCTTAACCTTCAAAGTTACACTCCAGTGTCACTTCCCAAGTGGATTTACAAAGAATTTTCCTGGGGCGAAGGGGGTTTATATGAATAAGCAGAGTCTTGACACTCTTTAGTGACGTGTTTGGAGAAGGCAATGGCACCCCACTCCAATACTCTTGCCTCGAAAATCCTATGGACGGAGGAGCCTGGTGGGCTGCAGTCCATGGGGTCGCCGAGGGTCGGACACGACTGAACAACTTCACTTTCACTTTTCACTTTCACGCATTGGAGAAGGAAATGGCAACCCACTCCAGTGTTCTTGCCTGGAGAATCCCAGGGACGGTGGAGCCTGGTGGGCTGCTGTCTCTGGGGTCGCACAGAGTCGGACATGACTGAAGTGACTTAGCAGCAGCAGCAGTGACGTGTTTGTGGCCAGAACTGGGCTACCCTTCTCCATTCTTGGCCCCTCCCCCATCCACCTGGCACAGGCCACTTGATCTACTTCCCAAGGATAACTTTTAATGGCTCTTCATTGCCTAGAGAATGATATATAAGTCTCTTAACCTGGCACAGAGGGCTTCCTGAAACTGACTCCCATACATAGACTTTCCCACCTTGCCTCACGCCCTATGCTGTCAGGTACAGGACTCCTCTTCTACCACCTGGAGCTATTCCCTGACCTTCTGGGAGAGTCTAGCCTGAGTTTCCTGGTGTCTGACTATAAGGAGCCTGGACTTTGACTGAGGAGTGATCCAATCCATTGCCAGTGTCTCAGCAATGGACTGATCTCTCTCACCATCCTGACTGATGGTCATTTGAGGGAATTTAGGTGTTTTGCAGAGAAGGAGGCTGAAACAGAGAAAATAATGCAGATACCAGTTGAAGAATTGAGAAACAGTGGAATTCACGGAAGGCAGGTGTCTGATCCTAACTTTAGCACCTTGTCCCTGATTCTCTTTCTGGAAGAGTTTATGAAGGTGTCCAACCTCTTTGGCCCTTTCCTTAGGGTTGTCTGCTGGGGGACAGATGACGGACCAAAATACTCGGCCTTGCCACCTAGGGCAGATTCAGGTTAGGCAGCCATCAGATATAGTGGGTTCGTCAGTTCTCTGAAATTTCACTGAGATCTGCTCTTCAGATATGTGTCTCTGGCTCCAGATAAGCCTTCACTTCCATTCTACAAGCACTTGGATCCTCAGAGTTTCCTCTCACATCCAGACCCCATGGAGAAGAAGATTATCCTTGAGCTGATTAACCAAAGCTTCCCTAGTGATGGGTAAATGAGCCTTTCACAGTAGTTCTGCTAACTACAGGAGCCAGTAGTGCATAACAGTAACCCAGCTAAAGTCAAGAGATCAAATGTGTGTGTGTGTGATTAATTTGCCTTTCTGCCAGTCTTTTAGCTGGCATTTGGGGCCTTGCCATGTAGCCTCTTGAGTAGGCTTCTGAGTGGTCCCCAAGTAGATTGTTCCTGGGTTTTTAGTTAATCCCACAGCCTGGGATGCTGGGTCTAGTTTTGGGGTCTGTGGAAAAAATGGAGAAAGCCAAGCCATTACCCACAGCCTCTGTGGCACTCCTGGAAGAAAAATACATCTTCGTGTGTGAATTGTGCAGCATGCATTTTCATGACTAATAGATATTTGATTTTGAAAGATGGAGGAGGTTGGAAAATATTTTCCTTTCTACTTATTTGTTTTTTCTTGACTATGTTCTGGAAAGTTGAGGTTATTGGATCAAAGATTAAGTGAAGTGTTACCTAGATAAAACGGGCTCACTTCAGCTAGTTTATTTGGCTTGTTTCATTCCATCTGAAGAATGATTCTTGAAGTCAAATCATTTAAATAATGGATTTTTTTCTTTAAAGTTTTAACTTAAAATATTTGACACTTTACTCTACCATAGGAATTATTTCTCACTCTATTTCAGAAAGGCAGAGTATACGGCATTGATCTGTTACTATTCTCTATAACTTAAAGTGTTCAAATCTATTTCTCTACAAGAAGTTGCAGAACAGATGGAAAAGACTCATCCCATTATGTAACTTTAGGCATATGTCATGGTACATGCATGTATGAAGTCTTCCTTTTCAAATATAAAAAGATATTTTTCCAATATCTTTATATTTAATCTCTTTTATATTTAATAATGAAAATTATATTACAAACTTTAAAATAAGAAAAATAATAACTCTAGACTCTGGACTCCCGGGGGGGGGGGGGGGAAACTTGCAGAAATTTCGGACTCATCTAGTCCCAAGTGTTCATTGTGTAGAAAAGTGAAACTGAGGCTTTAAGGGGGCACCTCTTGTCTAAAACAATACAAGTGGTTGATGGCAAAGTCAGGCCTCACAAAACGCAGGGCAGAGACTCATCTGTTAAAAATGCAAACTGAAATATTTCCAGATGAAATGATATGATGCTTTGGGGTTAGCTTCAAAATAATCCAAGGCAAAAAGAGAGAGGTCAAGAAGTGAGTTGAGGATAGAGGTTAAACAAGTTTGGCACAGACATTGATCATTGTTGTGGCTGGGTGATCAGTACCTGCATAATCGTTATGTTGTTCTCTCTACTTCTGTACTTGTTGGGAATTTCCCACAGTAACTCGCTTTTTTTTTTTTTTTTTGGATGACCTGTACTTCCACTCTAGCAAGAAGCTCTACACTGGACTCTCTCTCCACAGTACATTCTGTTAGTACTCAGACATGGTGTTAGTTGACTGAGCTGGTGAAGGATCAGTTCAGTTGCTCGATAGTGTCCGACACTTTGCAACCCCATGGACTGCAGCAAGGTGAAAGATATGAAAGAAAAATCTATCTTGGAGGTGACAAACTACTAGCTTCTGCAGACAACTCCCTCCTAGGAAGCAGAGATTGTGCTGTTGCACAACTGCCCTGGACTATTAATTCCGACATGGCACTACAGCTTAGAAGTAAAATAAGACCCCCTTTCATCTTTATCCCACTAGTGGCTGTAGTGAAGAAGTGAAAGTGAAAGCCACTCAGTCGTGTCTGACTCTTTGCGACCCCATGGACTATACAGTCCATGGAATTCTCCAGGCCAGAATATTGGAGTGGGTAGCCTTTCCCTTCTCCAAGGATCTTCCCAACCCAGGGATTGAACTGGGGTCTCCTGCATTGCAGGGGGATTCTTTACCAGCTGAGCTACTATGAAAACCACTAGGGAAGTGGCTGTGGTAGGCAACATAATGCCCCTCTGCAAAGATGTTCACTTTTAATCTTAGAAACTGGGATACTACCATGTCAGATCCCTTTTGAGTGGCCTCAGTGAGTTACTTGGGTAACTCCAGCTTTGGGAAGAATTCCAATAAATCACCAGCAAAATTCCACATGCCACTGGGGAAAGAGCAACTTCTTTTCTTCCTTCTTGGCCCAGGTTTTTGGAAGTGACTCTCTCCTTTCCAAGTGCATCCAGAAGGAATGCATTTGGATGGAGAGTGTCCCTAGTCCAGGCCCTCATTCATCACCACTCCTTCTCTGGGACTCTCCCACCAGTGCCCCTGCTGGGCTCCCAGACTCCATGCTGGTTCTGCCTCCCCTCTTTGCCAAGGTGAGTGTTCCCACCAGACTCCAGTTCTCTCTGATGGTGGGTCTCTCTCGGGCCACACAGCCTCCCCCAGCTTTCCATCAATCACCTAGAGTAGAAAGTCTAAGGTCCAGATAATTCAACGTGACACTGAAGGCTCTCAGTGACTTGGCCCTGCCCTCTCGGGTCCTAATGTGCCTTTCTTTCCCACAAGCACCCTGTTCAGTGTTTCTCAAAGTATGGTTTGAGGGCTACTGGCTCCAGAGTCACATGGAAATAGTTTTGAATTTGTGACCCTGTAGTATGGCATTTTCACTTTGAGAGTTCTAAAATTCTGCAAGTCCCTGATGCTCTGTTGCTAAACAGTACTACATAGTTGTCAAAATCTCCATCATCTTTACACAGACTCTGGGAAGTTGTCCTGCCTTTGAATCTATTTTTCCTGGTGCCTTCAAGTGGAGCCAGTATATGTTCGGTGGACCAGGGTTAGCATAGCCAGAGCCCAACATACTATCTCAAATAGTGCAAGATTCTAATGTCCAACAAGAGGGTTAGGTCTGAGATGCAGATCTTATGGGAGAGCTGAGCAATGATCTGAGAAGATCAGATCAATATATAGAAGGATTGTATCAATACATAGAAGATGGACCCTAAGTGGATTGGAAGAGGAATGTGTTGTGAACCAATGAAGCTGACAGCATTTGAAGTCAACAGTGTTGGGTTACACTTGAGTCTGTTGTTGACTATGAGGTGTGTGCCTCTGAACAAATCATTCCTCTAACTTAACGCCTTTCAATGGCTTCCCACTGCCTGCAGAATAAAAGCAATACCGTTATCCTTGCTTATAATGCACTTCACAGTATGCTCCCTCCTTACATAGCCATCCTCATCACTTTTCTCTCTGTCTGCCTCTCTCTGTCTCTGTTTCTCTCTTTATCTCTTTGCTGTCTGTACTTACTACACTATTTGCAGTTTCCACACAGACCACTGCTTTTCCATTCTCCAAATCTTTTAAATGCTCTCTCCACAGCCTTGATGCCATCGATTTCTCTTGTTGGGGTCCTGTGACTATTTGTGAAAGAGGATCAACGAACTCTGTTCATGATCCCCTTTACATCATCAGAACTGGGATCTCAAGTGAGCCTCAGGGTGGAGGTGGCAGGTCAAGAGAACCTTTGCAGAGGAGAAATATATCCATAAATGCCTCACTGTTGGGCCCTCTACTCTGTTGGGTCCCCCACAGATCAACTAAGGTCACCATCCCAGTGAATGACTTCTATCAAGTCTGTTTTGACTTGCTGTTCGGGCCATATCATATCAGTCTAACCAGCAAATCTTTAACTTGCTATACCCCGAGAGCTGTGAAAATGCAGCTGGTATTTCATAAAAATCTTTATTAAGTTTCAGGTTTGGAAGAAAATGGGAGGCACTCCAAGGGCATTTATAGCACCAAAAATAATTCTAAAAAACTAGGCCTTGTGAATGGTGACATTTTCCCCTTAGAATTATCTTGATTAATTTATTTAGTTTTGGCTTCCGTGAGTCTTCGTTGCTGCACTGGCTTTCTCCAGTTGTGGCAAGCAGGGGTGACTCTCTAGTTGTGGCTTCTCATTGTGGTGAATTCTCTTGTTGTGGAACATGGGCCCTAGAGCTTGGGCGTTTCTGTGGGCTCAGTAGTTGTGGTTCCCGGGTTCTAGAGCACAGACTTCAATAGTTGTGGCACATGGGCTTAGTTGCCCTGTGGCAGGTGGAATCTTCCCAGACCAGAGATCAAAGCCTTGTCCCCTGCATTGGCAGGCGGATTCTTAATCACTAGACTGCCAGGGAAGCTGTGACTTTTTTCTTATCTTGACCAGCCCAAAGTTTAGTCGTTGCTTCAGTTTTACAATTGCTTAACAACAATGAATAGATTCTGGGTTCCAATGAATTCCCAATATGCACATAAATAACATATGATACAGTCAACTGAAAAATGAGACTATAACAGATGGGTGGCATATTGAAATTCATTTCATTGCTGCAATTTAATATGTTTTATATTAAATATGATGTTCCCAAGACCACATAAAACATGAGTTATAAAGAGCAAAATCAAATATTATGCTACATCACTGTCTCCAAATTCAATTAATAGATAGCACTGTAAAGGCAAAAGGCGAAACTAAATCTCAATTGCTGCTTATTCCTGGAGCCAGCAGTTGACCCATTTTCCTGNCACTTTCCGCTCTCCTCAGAGAAATGGTAGTAGTTCCTAGCCTGTCTTCTGATCTTGTTGGGAAACAGAGGCTAGGTCGATTCAGCTTTTCATGCCCTTCAAGAAGAATATGGGCTAGAGTTCAGTTCATTTCAGTCACTCAGTTGTGTCCAACATTTTGTGACCCCATAGACTGTAGCATGCCAGGCTTTCCTGTCCATCACCAACACCCGGAGCTTGCTCAAACTCAAGTCCATTGAGTCGGTGACGACACGCAACCATCTCATCCTCTGTTGTCCCCTTCTCCCCTGCCTTCAATCTTTCCTGGCTTAAGGGTCTTTTCCAATGAGTCAGTTGTTTGCATCAGGGGGCTAAAGTATTGGAGTTTCAGCTTCAGCATCAGTCCTTCCAATGAATATTCAGGACTACTTTCCTTTAGAATTGACTGATTGGATCTCCTTGCAGTCCAAGGGTCTCCCAGGAGGTCTCTCCAACACCACAGTTCAAAAGGAGTAAAAGGGGATGACAGAGGATGAGATGGTTGGATTGCATCACTGACTCAATGGACATGAATTTGAGCAAACTCCAGGAGATGGTGAAGGACAGGGAAGCCTGGTGTGCTGCAGTCCACGGGGTTACAAAGAACTGGACATGACTGAGCGACGAACAACAACAATAAGCACTGGAAAATTGAAAATGAATCAGATAGGATCTCTATTCTCAAGGAACACCCTACAAAGTGGGGGCCAGGGTCATACAGAAGTTATGCTGGTGCCATCCTCCTGCCAACTTAACAATCACGTGATGTTCCAAGGACAGAGACTTCTCAGGGGCTAATCTTGAGAATCTTCATAGACATGTGATCCTTTGGTCCTTCATGTACTTCTTTTGGGTCAAGTGCTTCCAAAAGAATGTTGAACCTTAAGCAGATCACTCTCTAACCCCAGTTAGAGTTCTCTTCACTCTTTCC
Organism: Redunca redunca; assembly: GCA_006410935.1. Taxonomy (NCBI): domain Eukaryota; kingdom Metazoa; phylum Chordata; class Mammalia; order Artiodactyla; family Bovidae; genus Redunca; species Redunca redunca. The sequence goes on along the minus strand of SJYQ01008593.1, from coordinate 4,346 downwards.
TATTCTTCTGATTCCTGATGATCTTCTTGGCTGTTTCCTTATATGGCCTATTGCCATCTGAAAACAAAGTCTTAGTGCTGTGCTTAGTTGCTCAGTCGTGCCGACTCTTTGAAACCTTGTGGACTGTAGCACACCAAGCTCCTCTGTCCATGGGGATTCTCCAGGCAAGAATACTGGAGTGGGTTGCCATGTTCTCCTCCAGCAAAGTCTTAGTACAACTTAGTTAAAAACAAAACTTGAATTACATCATGCTTACATCATTCTCTGCTTAAAACTTTTCAAACGGATCCCTATAACTTAAAATAGATGCTATATGAATTCCCCTGGCCCAAAAGGTCCTTCATCATCGGGCCTTTGCAACCTCATATCCTGCCATTCTCATCACACCTCAACCTCACTGGCCTTGCTGTTCCGCAAATATGCCAAGCTTACTTTTTCCTCTGAATTTGCTATACCCTCCGACTGGAGTGCTTTTCCCACTCATCTTGTGCCTAACTTGTGCTATCTTGTCTTCCAGATCTCATGTCAAATGTACCCTCTGCTGAGAAAACTTCTATGACCACCCAGTCACTTTCAGTGATGTCATTTTTGTACCCTGCATGGGACTTACAACTATTTGAAATTATCTCCCTTGATTATGTTTATGTCTTGGAGCTGTCTACCTTGACTTAAATGGCAGCTTTGTTTATTTTCTTCATTTCTCCACCCTTGTCAGTGGAATAGTGACACATAGCAACTTCTCAATGTAGGCTTGTTGCATTAATGTGTGCATGCATGAATAACTGAGCATTGTGCTGTTACCTAGTTCTTGTCACTAATGTCACTGCCTTCACCAACTCCATTGCCATCACTGACATCATAAGTGTTCCCACAACTCTCTTGTCTTTGCTTGCCTTGGGCAAACAGACAAGGAAAACTCAAAGCAACACTTTCTTCCTTCCCCAAAGAGGAAGTGCCTAGTGGTTATGCTGATAATGCGAATGTGAAAATATGCATGAGGTCTAGGAAGAAATTTAAGCTTTTAAATTAATTTTCATTGGAGTATAGTTGCTTTGTGCTTCCCTGGTGGCTCAGACAGCAAAGAATCTGCCTGAGATGCAAGAGAACCGGATTCAATCCCTAGGTTGAGAAGACCCCCTGGAGAATACTCCAGTATTCTTCCCTGGAGAATCATATGGACAGAGGAGCCTGGCAGGCTACAGTCCTTGAAGTCACAGAGAGTTGAACCCGACTGAGCAACTAACACTTTCCCTTTTCATAGTTGCTTTACAATGTTGTGTTAGTTTCTGCTACACAGCAAAGTGAATCAACTCTCTATATACATATAAATCCTTTTTAAAGATTTCCTTCCCATTTAGGTTACCAAAAAGCACTGAGTAGAGTTCCCTGAGCCATACAGTAGGCACCCCAATGTTTATTGCAGGAATAAATTTTAAAAAGATTTTGTCATGGCTGAAGGAGTAGTCACAATGTTCATATAATTGAGTGCCCATATTTTACTCATAGATTAAGATTCTCTGGACACAGTTCTAAAAAGTTAGCAATACTCTCTCTGAAGTCATTGTTGGCTCCTCCTCCCTATCTCCTAAATACAGATTTTTCCCCTAACTTTCTTTCCTTGGCGCTCTTCTCTTTTTATACCCTTTCTCTTGACAGTAGCACAGGGCTTCAATGATCATCTCTACGGTGCTCATTAACAAATCTTTTAGGCAGCCACAATACCTCTAAGGAGCTCCTACTGCCTACTGGGCAGAAAATGCCACCCACATGTCCACCTTAAACTCTCAAATTCAATGTATTCAAATTGAAGCTGATTCATCCCCTTTTTTTCACACCTCCTACTGCCAACCTGCTACCTAATAACATCTCTATTTTTTGTTAAAGCTAAATGAACTTTGAAAATTCAGTATTTCTGTATTAAATTGAGAACTTGCGCCTTTTCATTTAAAGAAAGCATTTTGGGGCCATTATTAAGTAAAATAAGGGTTACTTGAATACAAATATTGTGATACCATGAAAGTAGATCTGATAACTGAGATTGCTACTATGTGACTAATGGGCAGAAATAAACGGACAAAGGGATGATTCATGTCTCAAGGGGGAGGGAGCAGGACAGGGTGTGATTTCATCATGCTACTCAGAATGGCACACAACATTAACTTTTAAGTTGCGTATTTCTAGAATCTTGCATTTAATGTTTTTGAACTATGGTTGATCATGGGGAGTTGAAATCATGGACAGTGAAACCTTGGAACGGGGGACTGCTGCATTGTCTCTTAAGAACTGTAAGAGATGAAGACAGAACTGAAAATAAAGAAGTGACACCTTGAAATTTGCAAACAAGAGGAGAAAACCCAGTATCAAATGCTGTCTTTGGTTACTCTCTCTGCCTTGTTCTCTCTGTACAATTTATGGACATCTGTCAATTCCACTCCCTTAATATCTCTACTCTCAAATTTCACGCCAAGGCCATTGTTCATATCTTATTGCCAATCAGTTGAAATAATCATTTTGATTGCCGTCTCTTGGTCAAAATCTTCAGTGTCTCTCTATCTGCTACAAAAATAGTCTAATTTTTTAGTCTGCCATTCAAGGGCTTCCACAGTTCAGTCTAACATTCCTTTTTGATTTAATCCTCCCATTATCTACTGCCTACATTTCTTTTGGTGGTAAATATTTTTCAAGACCTAGCTCAAAAGCCTCCACTCCCAAGTAGTATTCTCTGATTCCCCAGCCATTACGTGATTTATCTCTTCTCAGAATGCCCTTGACACATAACCTGTACTGCTCTTACAAAGGGTACTACTTTGCATTGTATATGTGCACACAGCAGTCTTTCACCACTGTATCGGAAGCACCTCAAGAATGGGATCAGTGTCTGATTCCCTTCTGTGGTCCCCAGTTTGTGCATACTGGGCTTTCAAAGTACTTAATGAATGAGTAAATGAATGAATGAATGAGGCTTGTTTTCCCATCTATGCCACTTTAGAAGCAAAGGACCATGCTTGAGGAGGCAAACAGGATGAAAGTTAGTGTGACTGATGTTCTAGTTAGGAGGAAAGTTACAGAAAAATTACACAAAACTGATGCAAAAGCTTAGAAACTAGTTTAGGACCATCAAGAATATGGGACAAATAGGTCCTGACTACTGCCCTGTGTACTGCCCAGTGCAAAAATTTTATTTCAGAATGATGAACCTTGATCACTGCAGAAAGTGGGACTTTTAATACCATTCTCTTTAAATAACAGTTTGTAAGCCTTCTTGCAGGATTTCATAAAAAATGATTAATATGATTTTTAAAGTGTTCTTGGTTTTAAAAGGGGTTATAAGCCAGAAGTAAGCCAGAAAGAAAAACACCAATACAGTATACTAATGCATATATATGGAAATTAGAAAGATGGTAATGATAACCTTGTATGCGAGACAGCAAAAGAGACACAGATGTATAGAACAGTCTTTTGGACACTGTGGGAGAGCGCGAGAGTGGGATGATTCGGGAGAATGGCACTGAAACAGGTATAATATCATATGTGAAATGAATCGCCAGTCCAGGTTTGATGCATGATACAGGATGCTCGGGGCTGGTTCACTGGGATGACCCAGAGGGATGGTATGGGGAGGGAGGTGGGAGGGGGCTTCAGGACTAGGAACACGTGTATACCCGTGGCGGATTCATGTTGATGTATGGCAAAACCAATACAATATTGTAAAGTAATTAGCCTCCAATTAAAATAAATAAATTCATATTAAAAATAAAATAAAAGGGGTTATATTATATGCAAAGTTCACATCTGAGTAATAGCTCATTTCCAGCAACACTGGGGGATAAATGAAGCATTACTCTAATAGACTAAACTGCATAGTTTGTGTATCTAATTTCTCTTTCCTTTCCCTTCCCTCCCCAGTATGTTCCACATACTAAAAGAGAAAGATGTGTTTTAATCCTCTAATTAAATGTCAAACCATTGCCCAGGTAGCTACAGGCCAGTGTCCTCAGCACATCTGTCAAGGCTGTTATCCACTAACTTTCCTCTTCAAGGCAAAAATGTGATTACGTCTTGGAAAGATGTCAGTAATTTCTAACTGTAGAAAGTTTGATTTCTTATGATGGGATGTATTCCTGGAAATATGATGGATTAAAAAACTATACTCTGATTGTATTTTCATTATATATCAGAAATCAGTGCTCAAAATGTTGACCTTTCTTCTTTCTGGGCCTCAGGTATACAAATTGTATTAATCGTGTTAATCATATATTTTTTCATGACACTTCATCATCCTCAGACTATGCAGGAGTTCATTTTTATTTTGTTATTATTCTTCTTTCAGTTATATTGAGTTATAC
>SJYQ01008592.1:0-16482 GCA_006410935.1 Redunca redunca | reverse complement strand
CCCCCCCCACCCCGCCCCCGGCAGCGTGCAGACAGCTACAGGCGCCTCACCAGGGGATTTCTCCACGTACGGTTAGATTCTTTTTTTTTTTTTTGATTAATCAGTTCCTTACTGACCAAATTCCTCTGAGTTTTCAAACCGGATTGCACAGCCCGGATCCCACATGCCTTTCCCCTAGACGGACGAGACGTGACCGCTGTCGGCCACGGCCCAAGAGAAACCCAAGCCCTGCGCGCGGCTCAGGAGTGCAGCCCCTTGCCCGCCGCCTGCCCGCGCCAGCCCTGATGATTAATTAGCCGGGGGCCTGCACCAAGTCCTTTTCATGCCTAAATATTGTTTCAGCCCATCAGACCGCCGGCGCGGAGCAGGATGGATGAGCCCGCGGCCCGGCCCGCTGACCTGCAATGCCTGCTGCCTCTCCAGGCTCCAGACGGCCAGCGCCTTCTCCGCGGAGCCCGACACGCCCCTGGCCCTCCTCGGGTCCAAGGCCAGGCCCATGACGGGCTCCGAGTGGCAGGCGGCGCGGCTGCACACCTTCCGCGTGGAGACGTCCCACAGGGCCAGCGAGCCGTCCTCGTAACCGGCCAGGAGCAGCGGGCGGGGGCTGGACTCGGCCTGCGGGGACAGCGGGGCATCAGCACCAGGGGAGAAGGGGCTGGGGACAGGCCGGCCGCCCTGCCGGACCTGGGCGCCTGACACGCAGTCTGGCCAGCGCCAGGGGACGCGGGGCACGCCGGCCCTCCGGCTCCTTCCCACCGCTGACATGTGCGGCCACCCCTGGGCGGGGCCGGCCACCTGTCTGGCAAGCCAGCCAAAGAAAATCGCGAGCTCCGTCTCCATGAAAAATGAACCTTCTGCAGTTTGTCAACGTCGCCGCGAGCTTCCCCCCCACCTCCGACCGCCAGGCCCGCAGAGTCAGCGCCCCGCCCGCCGCGTGATGGATGAGGGCGCGGGTCAGAGGCTGCACAGCGGCCGCGGGGGGTGGGGGGGCGTATGGACCCCAGGCCAGCCTGGCACCAACCGGGAGCGGCTGCCCTGCGCCTGGCGGCTGCCCCGGAACCACTGGCCGAGCTCCCAGGTCTCAGAGGTGACCGAGGATGCCTGCCCCTCAGCTCAGCTGCAGGACTTCCCCGACCAGGAGTTCAGCGGCCGCCCTGGGCCCTGGAGGGCTGGCGGGGGCCTGGCCCAGGGTTGCTGCAGCCCCGAGGAGGGAGGCTGGCACTGGATGCAGCCTGGGCTGTGCTGGAGAGGGCCCTCCTGCGGGCCGGCGCTGCACCGCAGGCGAGATGAGGGTGCCAGGGACAGCAGTGGGCAGGGAGCCCCGCACCGGCCCACCCAGGGTCTGGAGGAACGGGAGGACCCGTGTGCCTGGTTTTCCGACGGCCACAGGAGCACCCAGAAGAGACAGGAGGAAAGTCCGAGGAAAGCCCCCCGCCGCCCCCACCCGAATACTCCCCCGGCACTGGGGGCCGCCCTGCGCCTGGGCTGGGGCACCCCGGCTGAGTGAGGGCTGCACTCTGCTGACCTGTCCAGGCCCCACGTGGTGGCGGGGGCACCAGCCAGAGCTCCCGGCCCAGGGCCCACCCCCCCTGCGCTGAGGCCTCCAGGCCACCCGCCCCACACAGGGTCCCTGCGGCCCAAAGACCGAGCAGGCAGGCCCACCCCACTCACTCAGGGTCCCCGCCAGCCCCTGGGTATGCCGGCCACAGGGCCCCAGCACCTCCAGGTTCCTGGGGAGCCCCTTGGCCAGAGGGCGGGCGCTGGAGGGCCAGCTTCCAGGTTGGGTTGTCATGACCCCTGACCTCCCACGTGACCATCCTCCTCACAACACAGGCTGTCCGTTCTCAGGAGCTGGACAAGAAGGCCTCTGACTGACTGGTCAGGGGCCCCGCCACACTCGGGTCCGTCAGAGGTAGGCAGTCCAAGCCGCAGGCCTGGAGACGCATCCAGGGCCGACTCGGAGCCAGGGACTCTGGGCTGGATCCGCACCAGCCAGCGCTCGGCGGGTCCTGTCAGCCGTGGCGGTTACCTTGACGAGTTTGTACATCCTGTTTCTACACGTGGTTCTGATGGAATTCTTACACGATTAGGCAATGACGCTAACAGCGTCTCCAGGGAGAGTGAGCGGATGTGCTGTGTCCCCTCTGGGGCCTGTGAGCACCCCGCCCCCCCAGCCCACCAGCCCGGCACCCACAGCCTCACTGTCCAGGAGAGTCTCAGGGCCCACAACTCCCCACACCCCCGAGGGCTGCTCTCAGTTCAGAAGCTGTGGGGGCAGCGAGTGTGAGGAAGGGCCAGGAATGGGGCGCACAGGCCCGTTCACCCCGTGGGGCCGCGTCTAACTGCAAGGCTGGACGGCTCCCCTGGTCCCAGCGGCCAGGAGAGCGGCCCCGGTAAGCGGCCCACTCCCTGTGGCGCCTGCGCCAGCAGGGATGCCACCTGGACCCGAGAGTGCGTGCCCTGGGCCATCCACTCGCTGCCGGAGCAGAGGCCGTGGTGACGGAGGCCGCCCCAACCCCCGCCGCAGCCTCAGAGATGCCTCCTGACTGCGTGTGGTCAGCAAGATCGGCCGAGGGAGGAGGACACGGCCGCTGGACAGCGCTGAGCCCCCCACGGGCTGGAGGGCTGAGCAGCTCGTCCAGCGGTCGGAGGCCACAGGGCTTGCACGGTGGGCCAGCACCACCCCCAATGGCCCCACGCAGACCAGAGGGCAGCACGTGGCTCCCCGGGAGGTGGCCGCCGACCCCCACCGCCCGCGGGTCTTCAGGCACCCTCGCAGCAGGAGCGGGGCAGGCTGGGGATGGCGAAGTGGTGGAGGAGGGGGCCAGGAGCACCGTCCCCAGCGGGCATGACTCACGCCCGGGGGCGTGGCTGGGGCGTGGCCGGGCACGGGGCCTTACCTGCCAGAGCTGCAAGCACATGGGCATGCCCAGCCTGGCCCCCGCCTCGGGCTTCAGGCAGCTCACCGACGTCTTGGACGGCAGCTCCAGAACTTGGACCTGATGGTAAGAAAACAGGCGGGTCTGGGCTGGAGCCAGGTCAAGGCTGGGCCGCACACGCAGCAGGCCCAAGGCTCAGCTCAGTGCTGCGGGCCTGTCTGCGCCTCCACACGACCCCCTGGATCCCGGGCCGCGCGGGACGCACGCGTCACTCCCCGGTGACGGGCGGGGCCCTCGAGGTCATCGTGCCTGGGGCCTCCCTCGTGTTGACCTCCCAGCCGGGTGGGCAGCTCGGCCCTACGTGCTGACTCAGCGCCTGGCGATCCTGCCCTCCTGGCGCCCCCGCCCGGCTGGGCCTCACATGCGGTCGGCCTGGGGCCTCTGGGCTGTCCTGGGCCCCGTGCCCGCTGCTCCACCCGCATGTAGCCTGTGCTGAGTCGCCCAGGCCAGCACAGGCCCTCCTGGGTGCCCTGACCGGTGGCCACCCTGCGGGCAAGGCGCCATGGGCAGTGTGCCTGCAGGGACACGGGCAGCCCAGGTCTCCAGACGGCGAAGCCGTGGTGCAGACGGTCTGTGGCATCAAGAGGACGGGCGCCTGCTGGGGACACAGGGCCCCCGGGAGGGACTCCGGTGAACCAGAGGCGCCCACGTGCAGCGCGGGGGGGCACTCTCACCAATGCCACACGCGCGACAGTCGCCCTCCACACCATCGGGCCTGCAGGGCTGGCTTCTGCCCGCACACCTCGTTCTCACTGCCCCAAAGACGCGGAAAAGGACCTGAGCCATGAGGGCCGCCCCACCGAGAGCTAGAAATGCGAGATGCCCCCACGGCAGCCGTGAGGCTCCGCAGGGGCCCCAGCAGGACAAAGGGCGTTGGGAGGACGCAGAGGCCCAGGACGTGGCCCAGAAGTGCCTGGGCAGACCAGGAGGACGCGGAGGCCTCTCGGGGGAGGTCCCCCAGGACTCAGGCGTCCAGGCTCACCCCAGCCAAGGGCAGGGCCCGGGGGCTTAGCGCCTGCATTTCAGGGGGACTGGCCGGGGCGGGGCCTCCTACACACTGCTGCTCCCGCCTGGCATCCGAGGGCACCTTCTGCTTCCAGAAGGATGTCTGGTTTAGGCAAGCGTGGCCACCCAGACGGCCGGGCCGGCGGGCTGGGATCACGTCTTGGGCGCATAGGGTGGCCCCGGGCCCGAGGCCTGGGTCCAGGCGGGAACACAGGGAACGGCCCGCTCCCAGGAGGCGCCCAGCCCCGGGCCCAGACCCCGCCGCCTGTTCGGGAAGGGCAGGCACGGAGGAGGCTCAGCACTGTCTCGCTGCTGCTGCCGGGGGAGAGCGTGGAGGCCTCTCTCTTCACATTAATAAAACTTGTAACAGGTTTTTGGCAAATTGGCAACAAAAGCACATGTAGCTCCTAATTGGAGATTTAAGCGCCTCAACGAACAAACAGACGCCTGTTCCTGCCTCGTTATTTATGAGCTGGGTCTGCTCTGAGATTCACGGTTCCTCTTGGGCGCTGGCCAAACTTCCCGGGTGCAGGGCTCGAGTGCCCGCCCAGCCCTGCCTGCCAAATGGCCCTCAGGGAGCAGGGACAAGGTGGGGGACGGAGGGGTGCCACCCCTGGGTATGTGGCTCCAACCTCCCCAGACCCCCACCCCCAGGCCCAGCTGAGCAGTCCCCCACGGGCCCTGCCCCCGAGGCCCCACCCCCAGGCCGTGCTGACCCGGCCCTGCTCAGCCTGCACCCCCCGACAGTGATCCTGGGGCGCTGCTCTCTGACGTCCCTTCTGTCCTGAGGTCGCCACCCTGGTGCATGTCCCCTAGCAGCGTCCCGGCCCTGCCCAAGGGCTCACATCGGCACCCAGTTCTGACTCTGAAAGGCCATCTCCCCTGCTGGCCTGGCTCTGAGGCCCACCTGGACCACACGGGGCCTGCCTGCTCCTGATGCCCTGAGGGCCTCCCGAAGACCCCAGCCTCCCGGGGCCCCTGCCCGAGCCCACAACCAGGGCCACCCAGGTGGCCAGGCCAGAGCTGCTCAGAGAGCCCAGAGCCGCCTGGGGCTCACTCACCTCATCACTGCCTCTCCCGGGCACGGCCAGCATCCAGCGTTGCGGGCCCTCGGCCAGGACGGAGGCCCTGCAGAACCCCACGCTCTCCAGGCGCACAGCGTCCACCACGGCGCTCCTGCCTTCCGCCAGGTCCCACACGCACAGCTGCAGGTCGCGGCCCTGGCTGCCGGAAAAGGAGGTGGCGGGCCGTGACCCTCCCGGTGGAGGCCACGGGGCAGCAGGGGACCCCTCCCAGGGAAGGCCCCGGCTCCTGTGCTGAGAAGGGCCACACTCACACCTGCGGCCCAGACGTGCCGGCTTGGGGTCTGCGGCAGACGGGGGCAGACACCAAGGGCCCCGCCCACCGCCTGGCACTGACAACCCGAAAGGCTGGGCCCTCCGACAGCTCAAGCCTGCGTCCTTGTAGCGGCCCCTCGCTGGCCCTCGGGTCTCCCGTCCGAGGATCCCAGGAGGAGGGGGGCCGTGCATACTCCCCTGGGGGACGAGGCATGGATACGGAGGGGCTCCTCCTGAAGGCCTGCCTCAGCAGTCTGACCTGAGAACCCCGGGGGTCCAGAGCAGGAGGGAGGGCCTGCCCACGGGCACAGGTGCGGCCTTGGATGTGCAGGCCGGGCCGGGGGGTCTGCGGGGCCTGGTGAGGCCGGCCTGGGCCCCAGCTTTGTCCTCCAGCCCGACATGAAAGGGCTCCTTCCCTTCAAGGGCCATGTAGGAAGCTGGACTTGCAAACACAGCTGGGCCCCGGCCTCCACTGCAGCGGCGCACACCTGGCTCCTCAAGCACCCGCGTGTCCTGCGTCCTGCCCAGCGGGGCACCGCGGCCAGCTGTCACACACGTGCCAGCCCCCATGACTGCCCTGCACGCATCCTCAGGCCGGCTCTCCAAGGGGCCCGCCTCCCATGGGGGGGGAGAGCCCAGGGTGCTTGGGGGAGCAGGGGGCCGGGAAAGGCCTACACCTCCACTCAATACCTGGGAGGAAGGCTGGGGTGGCTCAGCTCGGCCCTCGGACGCAGCCCCTACTCCAACCATCATGGAGAGACCGAGGCCCACGTGCAAGGGGTGTGTCTGTGCAGCTCGGTGGACAGGTCGAGGCCTTGCGGGGGCTGCGGGGGCACACAGGCAGGGCACGGCCCCCAGACCCACCCAGCCTTGGCCGCCCCAGGGCTCGTGAGAGGCTTGTGTCCAGCACAAAAGTGCCTTGAAGGCCCCTGGGGCCTAGAGGCCTTGTTTTCTGGGGACCAGCCTCCATGGTGCTCCGGTACCCAGGCTTCAAGTCCAGAGCCCCAGAGCTGCCCTGTCCGGGAGTTACGGGGCAGAGGGTGCCCGGAAAAGCCCTCTGACGTCTCAGCTATCTGGGGGTGAGACCCCTGAACACGGGCAGAGAGCCCCCAGACAGCAGGCACTCGGGCAGCGGGGGCCCCCGCCCTGCCTGCACTGTGCCTCTCCCGGGGGCGGCGGAGGCCCCCAGTGTACCCCGCACCCCGCAGCGCCCTCTGGCCGCCTCCTGGCCAACCGCCTAGCTGGGGCTGGTCCCATCACCTCCGCAGGCCCCTGCCCTGCCGCCAGCCCCCAGCTCCTCCTGGGACACACAGGCCAGGCCCACCACAGCCTCCCTCCCCACCGGGTCAGCACCACCATGGCCCACCTGAGCAGCTGGGGCCCCCAAGGCAGCGTGTGTAGCCAGGTCACACACTGGCCCCCGTGGCCATCCAGGGCGGTGAGCGGCCTCCGTGTCTGCAGGTTCCAGACGTGCACCAGCCCACGCAGTGACCTGTTCAGACAGCGCGGTCAGGGCCAGCCTTGGGGGCGGGGGGCAGCTGCAGTCAGGCTCAGAGCCAGGGTGGGCTGGAGCCAGACTTGGGGGGGTCGGGGGGGGCTGGAGTCAGGCTGCAGTCAGGCCTGGGGGCAGTCTGGAGTCAAGTTGGGGGGGGCATCCTGCAGTCAGGCCCGAGGGTTGGGAGGTGGGCTGAATTCGGGCCTGGGTGTGGGGTAGGGGCCAGGGGGCACCACCTGGCCGGTGAGCAGGCGCTCCAGCCAACAACTCGCAGGGGACGGCTGGCCACACGCGCCCAGGAGATGCACTCCACTTCCAGGCAGGGCGGCGGCCCGGGGCAGCTCTCCTCTGGGGAGGAGGTGCTGGGGATGCCCTGCGTGCTTGCGGGCGGCAGCCTGGGCCCTTCCTGCACCTGCTCCTGGCTGCCAGGGAGGGGCACTCACCCCGAGAGGAGCAGCGGGCGTCCCTGGGCTCCGTCGCAGAAGTGCAGTGCGTGCACGGCTGAGCAGGCGCCGCGCAGAACGAACCGCGGGTCAGGCGCGGGGGCCGCCATGCGCTGGCCTGCGGACAGAGGAGGCCTACATGACCACAGACTCCTCGGGACGGCCCCCAGACAGCAGCCCCCCTCGCCTGGAGCCCCCACCCTGCCCTCCGCTTCCCCCAGGGGGCCCTTCCTGCCCGGCCCTCCCCGCGCAGTCAGAGGCATGTGGGTCTGGTCCTCATGGGGCTGCGGGCTCGGCCCCGCGCCCCCCGACCCCAGCAACGAGCCAGCCAGCGGCCTTGTCCAGCCTGGGCCCTGCATGCCGCCACCCGGGGCGGAGCAGCGGCTCCCACAGTGCGCGGGAAGACGTGGGCCTGGCACCCTGCCACCGCCCAGGAGGGCCGCTCTCACAGAGCACGTGTCTCGTGAGCAAGGCCTGCTGGCCCCCCAAAGGAGGGGCTGCCGGGGCCCCTCTGACCACCCCACCCCAGTCCCGCTGGGGGCCACGGCCACCTGTCTGCCCGCAGGTCCTGAGCCAGGCTGAGGGCACAGCAGGGAGCAGAGCCCGGGGCAGCCAAGGGGCCGTCCTGCTGGGCCCCGGGACGGTCCCCCCGAGTCTGCACACAGCCAGCTGAGTGCCGCAGGGCAGGGCCGAGGGCTCCCACAGCGCAGGCCCCTAAGCACACGCTCGCACGCAGTGCCGCAGAGGCCCAGCCCGTGCTTGCCATCGCCTGCGGCCTGACGGGAGTCTCCAGGACCTGCTCGGGGCTGGCTCAAGTGGATGAATCAGGGCCCCCAGCCACCGCTTCTCGACGGAAGGACGCGGGGAACAAACCCTCACACTGTTGTTACAACAGCCGGACGCTCAGGCCAAGACGAAGCCTCAGCAATTAAGGGCTCCACCGTTTCAGGCAATTACAGTAAACGCTTTATTTGAAAACTAATTAATTCTAGCTACATATTTTTCCCATGACAATACCCATGATGACTTGATTTATGACGTCTAATTATTCTTTACTAATCTAATTGAGAATAATCGCATCATCCCATCTCCTGGAGGGGGCCGCCCTGAGCGGTGAGCACACGGCCGCCCGGTGGCCTCGCCCCTGGCCTGTCACTCTCCCCCTCGGCGAGCAGAGGAGTCCGACAGCTAATCCACAAAGCATAGGCCTGGGTCTGCAGGACACATTCCTTCAAAAATTAAAAAGGGAGAATCTGACGGCTCTTCCACCATCGTGACACACGCCCCTGGAGGCCCCCAGACGAGGAGGCCGCGGGGGTGATGCTGTGCAGGGGTCCTGGCCTTCTGCAGGCCCTCCACCCCCGCCCCATGTGGGCACAGTGTGGGGCAGGAGCCTGTGGCTGACCCCGGCCTGGCGTCCCGGCCCGCGGAGGACAGGGCCCAGGGCGCTGGGGGCAGGTCATCTCACAGGAGCAGCGCCCGCGCAGGCAGGACCGTCAGGCTTAGCCGGAGCTGGAGCTGCGCCCATAGCTGCCCGACGCTGCCTCGCAGCTCTCAGCCACCTCAGGCCCAAACCGCAGCCTGAGTGTCATTCATAAGGACCCGACGCCAGGCCTCGGCGGTTCACGCGGAGCGCCCCGGGCTGGCCCCCGTCAACAGGGGGCCTGCAGGGGCCACAGGTGTGGAGGGACCGAGCAGAGGGCAGACAACGACGCTGTGCGGCTCTGAGGCCCGAGACGGCCCGAGCTACACGGAGCGCTCAGATCGGAGAGATCCGGGCGGGGAGAGGCTGCTGGGGGCAGGGGTGCGCGGGGCTGCCGCGGAGATGCTTCATCATGGGGGACACTCGAGGACAGGCTCCCTGTCCACCACCTCCCGGGGGACAGGAGAGAGCAAGCCCCCCGTCCACCACCTCCTAGGGGACGTGGGAGGACAGGCCCCCCGTCCACCACCTCCCAGGGGACAGGAGAGAGCAAGCCCCCCGTCCACCACCTCCCAGGGGACGTGGGAGGACAGGCCTGCCCGTCCACCCAGGCCTGTAGGAACTTCCCGACGCACCCACAGGGGCCCAGAGAGGGCATTCGGCTCAGACTCAGGACAAAGGTCAAGGTCAAGGGAAACGGCAGGGCAGCTCTTCTGAATTCGGAGTAAAGAGCACAGGGGCCGCACGTGGGCCTCGTGAGGTCCTGGTTTACATCGAGAGCCCAAGATAAAAAAGGGTAAAACAGACTCAAACGTTCAAAGGAAACTTCAGCAGGGTAGCAGCAAAGAGAACCAGCAGGGAGAACCCAACAGGCTCCACGGACACAAACAGCAACCCATCAGAGAAAGTTCCATTACAGTCGAACTAAGAGGATGAAAGACTTAATCAGGAACCGTTTAACTGTTGCACATCGGAAGAGCTAAAATCCTGAAGTATCTTTAAAACACGTGGAAGTCTCGAAACGAAGGGAGAACTAAATACCAGATAGAAAACTGGGTGAAAGACGGGAAGGGACAACACACACGCCGAGTCAGGAGGATGGCCTCGAGGGTGAGCAGAGTCGCTCCCGCCCGGGACCAACGCCGCCCCAGCGGCTCTGGTTCTGGCCCGGACGGAGCGGTCTCGATGCTGCCTCTCGCCTCTCTCTCTGGCCGACTGAAGAGAAAACCTCCAGGCAAAACATCAATAGCGATCTGAAGCCCCAAGAAGTGAAGGGCGGCAGACAGACTTTGGAGGCAGGCAGGAGCTTGGAGAGCCGAGCTGAATGGGGACAAGCGCCCTGCTCCTGGGTTTGCGTCCTGGGGCACTGCCTTCAGGCTGGGTCGGGCTGCAGGGCTTCGAGACAGCGGTGGCTGAGACTCGGAGAGGAACTAACTTCAGTGCAGGGAAAAGTCTGAGTCCTGGACTGAGCTAAAAACGTAACACATGGCACAGAGAGAGCGTCACACAGCCACCAGGACCCTGGACTCTGGAGTCTGGGTCTGAGTCCCCGATGGTGTCTGGGATGGCGTCTGCTTCTCCGCTCTCTCGGCCCTGCCCCACGTGTGGCCCTGGACAGGGAGCTGTGCGGGAGAAGTGGCTCTGAGGGCCGCCCCAACTTTGTGGCCAGAGGGACCACACGGAAAGTGCCCTGCCGGACCCTGTGTGTGAGACAGACGGCAGAGAGCAGGGGGCTACAGACAGACAGGCGGTCATGGAATGAACCCCAGAAAGCCCGCACTCACCTCTGAGCTGGGCGGGGTGGGACGGACCCACAGCAGCGCCAGCGTCAACACCTGAGCTGGGACCACCGAACGCTGCCCAGGGCTCTGGCTGACCCCAGAGTGGCTGGTGCGCGGGCCCAAAGCAGAGCACTGGAAGCTTTGGAGATGGACACGCGAGCTAAAAACTGCGGTCCGCGCAAGGGGAGAGGCTGTCTGATGGGGCGGCAGCCTGCTAACACGACACTCAGCGTTCTCCAGGGGACCCAACGTAACAGTCCGTCTAGGGTACGACATAAAGTTATTTCACACACAGAACCAGGAAATGAGATCAATTCTCGCAGGAAACGACAACTTACAGATGCCAACCTTGACGGTTCTGAAGTCGGGAACATCAGATAAGGGTTTTAAGCGGCTTTTATGATTGTACTCCGTGAGGCGAAGGTAAACACTTGAAATGAACGAAGGGACAGGTTCCTGGGGCTTCCTGGCAGTCCCGCGGCTGAGACATCAAAGTCCAGTGCAGGGGCCCAGGCCGATCCCTGGTCAGGGAACTCGGTCACACAGGCTGCAGCTAAGAGCTGGTGCGGGCAACTGGTAAATTCAGATGAATGTGTGTGTGTGTCTTAGAAAAAGAAGATGTGCAGCGGCAAATCAGGACACGAGAACAGACTCACCGGCCCTGAGCATCGGGGGAACCTAGTGACAGGCGCGGCCATGTGCCCGCAGGCTCACGGGAGCAGCCAGTGTTAAAGATGGCCACGCCGCCGGCCGCTGGGACGCGTGTGAAGTGGGGCAACTCTCCTGGGAGTATGCTAGTTCAGGCACTTCGGAACACAGTCTGGCTGTGTCTCTAGAAAAAGGCCCGGCACCGCGGACGGTCCTCACACCCACGGAGGCCGAACACACAGTGATGGACCCTACGCCCCAACAGAGCAGGGCTGACCAGGCCCCACGGGTCAGCCTCAAGTGCGCGGAAGAGCGGCCGGTGGGGGAGGGGGGACCCCGTGACGCTGTTTAGATGGAACTGTAGAAAGGCCAAGCCACCCAGCAGCCACAGCAAGCAGCGGAGGGCACCTGGGGAGGGCTGGTGCGGGGAGCGGGAGGCCGCGTAGGCCGGGGTCGGGAGGAGGCCCCGGGCCCTCCCCCGGGACGACGTGCGCGTGTCTCTGGGGCGGCGGTGCTTACACAGGTGCTGGAACTTGTCCAGTTTTCTAATCAAACGTGTGTGCTTCACCGTGTGTGTCACTTAGACCACTGAGCGGCACCTAAGCCAACGGTGTGAGCAGACGCTTCGGCTCAGGAGGCGCAGACGGGGAGCACGCAGCGCAGCGCCCTTAGCCGTGGGGAAAGCAAACGAGAGCGCCGCAGCCCAGGTGAGGCCGGCAGGGCCGCCGCAAGGATGGAGCCGCATGCGAGCCCACAGCCAGCTGGGAGGTCCTGGGCCGGAGCAGCAGAGGCGCGTCGCCAGTGCTGCGGCCGCGGGACGTCGGCTCTGCAGAAACGAACCCGCGCCTGAGCGGTCTGCTCTGCTCACAACAACTCTCAAATGCAAGCTGACCGAACGGCCACCCACCCTCGAGCAATAGTGCAGGAACCCAGGACTGAGCGCAATCCTGTGGACGCATCCACGGAGAGCAGGAGCAAGGACCAGCCTGCACTCTGCACGGCCCGGTGCACTGCGCATGCTGGAAACTGCGGGTGCCAGGGCTCGGGGGTCAGGATTGGGGGTGTGCGGAGGGGAGGGGCCTCTGAGGGGCTTTCTGCCTGCGTGTTGGAACTCCCCGTAAGCATGTGTCACAAGGATCAGCCTGAGGCCACGGTGATGAAAAAACAGCTGAAGATATGGGCCAGCGGGCAGAGACCCGTGAAGGGGTGGGCCGAACCCCACCCCGGAGGCCGCCTTCCTCTGGGGAGACGGGGTCCATGAGGACAGACTTTCCCTGGGTACGTGCGATGGCCCTTTATGTGGGAGGTCCTGCTCCCCGAAACCCAAACCCCAGGCCTCTCCTGAGGAACACAGGTGGCGAGTCCCAGCTGAGGGCACTCGCTCAGAGCTGTCTCGGGTGCCACGGCCCACAGGAGCCCCCCGGACGCGACGACTGGAATAAGCCCAGGACTCGGGGGCCACAGCGCCTGAGACTGCTCATGCTGCACGGAACGACCACGCCGACTGGGGGTGAGCATCCTCCTGCCATCCCCAGGGGCCGATCCCCAAACAGCGCAGCCGAGGGAGTATCTGGGGGTGAGCGCCCTCCTGCCATCCCCAGGGGCCGATCTCCAAACAGCGCGGCCCAGGGAGTATCTGGGGCTACTGCTTCTCGAGTGACTTACCACCAAGATATGAAAACCCAGCTTCCTGCCTGCATTTTCTGGTTTTAGATCCAATTTCTCATTTCAGTTAAGGTGACTTTAAACAGACTCACTGCCAGTTTTTAAGTGCTTTTCCTATTTAAAGTGCTTTGCCACCATATTTTTTTCCCACCTAAGAGATTTAAATCCTAAAGTGGACTGGAATGGGTGAACTTAACTCAGGTGACCATTATAACGACTGTGGGCAAGAATCTCTCAGAAGAAATGGAGTAGCCATCATGGTCAACAAAACAGTCCGAAATGCAGTACTTGGATGCAATCTCAAAAACGACAGAATGATCTCTGTTCGTCTCCAAGGCAAACCATTCACTATCACAGTTATCCAAGTCTATGTCCCAACCAGTAACGCTGAAGAAACTGAAGCTGAACGGTTCTATGAAGACCTACAAGACCTTTTAGAACTAACACCCCCAAAAGATGTCCTTTTCATTATAGGAGACTGGAATGCAAAAGTTGGAAGTCAAGAAACACCTGGAGTAACAGGCAAATTTGGCCTTGGAATATGGAATGAAGCAGGGCAAAGGCTAACAGTTCTGCCAAGAGAACGCACTGGTCAGAGCAAACACCTTCTTCCAACAACGCAAGAGAAGGGTCTACACATGGACATCACCAGACGGTCAACACCGAAATCAGGTTGATTATATTCTTTGCAGCCAAAGATGGAGAAGCTCTATACAGTCANCAGCGATCAGTGTAAAGAAATAGAGGAAAACAACAGAATGGGAAAGACTAGAGATCTCTTCAAGAAAATTAGAGATACCAAGGGAACATTTCATGCAAAGATGGGCTCAATAAAAGACAGAAATGGTATGGACCTAACAGAAGCAGAAGATATTAAGAGAGGTGGCAAAAACACACAGAAGAACTGTACAAAAAATATCTTCACAGCCTAGATAATCACGATGGTGTGATCACTCACCTAGAGGCAGACATTCTGGAATGTGAAGTCAAGGGGGCCTTAGAAAGCATCACTACGAACAAAGCTAGTGGAGGTGATGGAATTCCAGTTGAGCTGTTTCAAGTCCTGAAAGATGATGCTGTGAAAGTGCTGCACTCAATATGCCAGCAAATTTGGAAAACTCAGCAGTGGCCACAGGACTAGAAAAGGTCAGTTTTCATTCCAATCCCAAAGAAAAGCAATGCCAAAGAATGCTCAAACTACTGCACAATTGCACTCATCTCACATGCTAGTAAAGTAATGCTCCAAATTCTCCAAGCCAGGCCTCAGCAATATGTGAACTGTGAACTTGCAGTTGTTCAAGCTGGTTTTAGAAAAGGCAGAGGAACCAGAGACCAAATTGCCAACATCTGCTGGATCATGGAAAAAGCAAGAAAGTTCCAGAAAAGCATCTATTTCTGTTTATTGACTATGCCAAAGCCTTTGACTGTGTGGATCACAATAAACTGTGGAAAATTCTGAAAGAGATGGGAATACCAGACCACCTGACCTGCCTCTTGAGAAATCTGTATGCAGGTCAAGAAGCAACAGTTATAACTGGGCATGGAACAACAGACTGGTTCCAAATAGGAAAAGGAGTACGTCAAGGCTGTATATTGTCACCATGCTTGTTTAACTTCTACACAGAGTACATCATGACAAATGCTGGGCTGAATGAAGCACAAGCTGGAATCAAGATTGCTGGGAGAAATATCAACAACCTCAGATATGTAGATGACACCACCCTTATGGCAGAAAGTGAAGAAGAACTAAAAAGCCTCTTGATGAAAGTGAAAGAGGAGAGTGAAAAAGTTGGCTTAAAGCTCAACATTCAGAAAAGTAAGATCACAGGATCTGGGCCCATCACTTCATGGCAAATAGATGGGGAAACAGTGGCTGACTTTATTTTCTGCGGCGCCAAAATCACTGCAGATAGTGACTGCAGCCATGAAATTAAAAGACACTTATTTCTTGGAAGGAAAGTTATGACCAACCTAGACAGCATATTCAAAAGCAGAGACATTAGTCTGCCAACAAACGTCAATCTCATCAAGGCTATGTTTTTCCAGTGGTCATGTATGGATGTGAGAGTTGGACCATAAGGAAAGCTGAGCGCCGAAGAACTGATGCTTTTGAACTGTGATGTTGAAGACTCTTGAGAGTCCCTTGGACTGCAAGGAGATCCAACCAGTCAATCCTAAAGGAGATCAGTCCTGGGTGTTCATCCGAAGGACTGATGCTGAAGTGAACTCCAGTACTTTGGCCACCTCATGCGAAGAGCTGACTCATTGGAAAAGACCCTGATGCTGGGAGGGATTGGGGGCAGGAAGAGAAGGGGACGACAGAGGATGAGAGATGAGATGGCTGGATGGCATCACCAACTCAATGGACGTGGGTTTGGGTGGACTCTAGGAGTTGGTGATGGACAGGGAGGCCTGGCGTCCACGGTGTCGCAGAGAGTCGGACACGACTGAGCGACTGAACTGAACTGAGACTTAGACCCATCAGTAGCGGCCCCCAGAGAAGGCAGTCCTCACTCAGCTAACCAGCTGCCTAGGAACCTTCGCAGCACACTCGCGGCTCCTCCCGGAACAGAGGGGAGTCGGGAAGCAAGAGGCCTCCCTCACGCGACATGGCCCCACCAGCGGGCATGCCCCGAGGCATGCCCTGTGGTCCTGCAGGCGGCGGGAACCGAGACCCGGCCCTCCGGGCCTCGCAGGCCGCACCTGGACAGGCCGCCATCCCCACTGTCCCCATCAGCCTAGACCACAGCTAGGCCTGAAGCCAGGACTGGCTCTCGGAAGCCGTGTCACACCCGTCCTGGCTGGGGGTTCTGCCCGCCACCCCCCGGCTCGGAGCTGCAGGGTGGTCTGTGGGAGCCCGCAACATGCCACGGCGCTCCTGTCGCTGAGGCTATGGGTCAGCGTCCTATCCACGGTGCTGGCTCACTGGTGGGGGCGGCCCCGCCCTGAGAAGCCAGGGAGGCCGGGCCTGCCCACGATGCTGTGGGGAAGCCTTGGTCCAGGGTCCAGGGCAGAGCCTGGCCGGGTCCCTGCAGCTCGCTCCCTGGGCCCAGGACACGCGCCAGCCTCCCTGCCCGCCCAGGAGGTCCTTGGCTGCCCGTCGGGCCCACGGAGCCCTGGCCGGGCCGGTGCAACGGCGGGTCTGCCCGGGACCCAACTGCACAAAGGAGCGTCTCTGGGACGGGCGGCTGGCCGCGGAGTCAAAGGCTCGCGTCACAGCCCCCCCGCCGGGCCCCTGCCCCTTTGAAGCCACGGTGAGTGATTGAAGCGTCTCCTTTCGGAGGGCAGATAGCGCTGCGAAACCTGACTCTAAGCTCCGGGATAAAGGTAGTTTGTTTCCTCTCAGCCGGTCTGTCAACACCTCCTCAGTAATCAGCCCTAATTATTGCTGAGGGCCGGCCCCCGTTTGGTTATTAAATCAGAAATAGAGCCACGGCCGGCCGGCTGTCAGCGCCCGCTGGCGACCTTGGATCCACTGGCTCCTCCGTCAGCATCCGCGGCTTCAAAGACGCAGGCCCGGGAGGGGCTCGGGCAGGCGGCTCAGGGCCGCGAGGGGGTGGGGGCCAGGCCAGTGCCCCAGGCGGCTTTGGGCACCGGGGGGCAGGAACTAGGCACCCAGGGGCCCCAACCTGCACCCCGTCCCCGACCCACCACCCCTGCCTCCCAGCCTGGCATGGCTGTGTGTGGGGAGGGTGGTCAGCAGCAGTCCGACGGCCCAGCGGCCCGCCTCAGCACGGCCCACTCCC
>SJYQ01008583.1:126203-142287 GCA_006410935.1 Redunca redunca | reverse complement strand
GAAGCCACAGGCCCCTGGGGCCTCTCACGGTCTTTACCCCTGACAGTGACCGTGGCTGAGGTCCTCTCCTGCCCGCACACGCACGAGTACTCCCCAGCATCCTCCGCGGTCAGCTCACGGATCTCCAGCTCACACACGGCTCCCTCCTGCCTCAGGCTCACTCGGTCCCCGCCTCTGAGGGTCTCGCGCCCCTTCCTCCACTCCACGGGGGCCGCCTTGCTCAGCTCACAGCGCAGCTTGGCTGTGGCCCCTTCCACGGCCTCTTCCTTCTTCAGACCTTTTGTGAACTTGGCAGGCAGGGCTGGAGATGGTCAGAAACACACAAACACTATCACACTTTCTGAACACACACAGTCAACAGGATGTGAACAGTGCACAGAAGACACAACACCCAACTGGACTTGGCCCACCTGCTGGGGGGCCCGGCACACACTGCGAGTGTGACTTCAAAAGGTCCAACAGTACATGTGCCACGGAACAGACACGGGACATGACAGGGAGAACAGAATTATTATGGAAAGACAAGGCACAGACTAGTGAGTGAGCAAGGGAGACATGGGAACTGAGAGTAGAGAGATGATTATGTGGTTGTTGAGTGATTAAACTGTGTCCAGCTCTTTGCAACCGCGTGGACTGCAGCATGCCAGGCTTCCCTGTCCTTCACCATCTCCTGGAGTTTTCTCAAATTCATATGCATTGAATGGGTGATGCCATCCGACCTCCTCACCCTCTGTCACCCCTCTCTCCTCCTGCCTTTCATCTTTTCCCACGTCAGGGTCTTTTCCGAGTCCGCTCTTTGCATCAGGTGGCCACAGTGCTGGAGCTTCAGATGGGCAGCCACCAAACGCCAGTCCATGTGGTCACATGCAGTCCTCACCCCTGACAGCGAGCCTGCCCAAAGGCCTCTCCTGCCCACACACACTCCCCTGCAGCCATTGTAGCCGAGCCATGACCTCCAGCTCACACGCTGCCCCGTCCTGCCCCAGGCACGGTCTTCTTTCCGTCCCAAGGGTTTCGGTCCAACCCTCCAGTCCTCATGGACCACCCCGCTCAGCTCACAGCACAGTGTGGCCATGCTCCCTTCCGTGGCCTCTGCATGGTTCAGACCCTTTGTGAGCTTGGCAGGCAGGGCTGAGGAGGGCTCCGAAGTCACTGAGAACATCAGACTCTCAGGGTAACTCTCTCCAGGACACAAAACCCCACACATTGCACAAGACCACAGTATGAAAAAGTAAAGAGGTGCAGAGATGGTGATGGAGGCAAACGTCCCACAGGGAACAGCAGACACGCAGCACTGGACACTGACGTCTGCTGAACGAGGAACCCGGAGCCAGGAGACAACGGCAGGGACCCAGGCGGAAAGATACAGAAAGGCACAGACTCCTACAGTGGGGCACAGACGACACGCAAACGTGAAGCCACAGGCCCCTGGGGCCTCTCACGGTCTTTACCCCTGACGGCGAGTGTGGCTGAGGTCCTCTCCTGCCCACACACGCAGGAGTACTCCCCAGCATCCTCCACGGTCAGCCCACGGATCTCCAGCTCACACACGGCTCCCTCCTGCCTCAGGCTCACTCGGTCCCCGCCTCTGAGGGTCTCGCGCCCCTTCCTCCACTCCACAGGGGCCGCCTTGCTCAGCTCACAGCGCAGCTTGGCTGTGGCCCCTTCCACGGCCTCTTCCTTCTTCAGACCTTTTGTGAACTTGGCAGGCAGGGCTGGAGATGGTCAGAAACACACAAACACTATCACACTTTCTGAACACACACAGTCAGCAGGATGTGAACAGTGCACAGAAGACACAACACCCAACTGGACTTGGCCCACCTGCTGTGGAGGGCCGGCACACACTGCGAGTGTGACTTTAAAAGGTCCAACAGTACATGTGCCACGGAACAGACACGGGACATGACAGAGCCAAAGAAAATAATTATGGGAGGAAAAGGAGCAGGCTAGTGAACTAGCAGGGTAGAAAAGGGAACTGAGATCAGAGAGACGAAGGGCAGCCGCCAGACACCAGCCACGTGGCCACACGCGGTCTTTACCCCTGACAGAGAGCGTGGCTGAGGTCTTCTCCTGCCCACACGTGCACGAGTACTCCCCGGCGTCCTCCGTGGTCAGCTCACGGATCTCCAGCTCACACACGGTTCCCTCCTGCCTCAGGCTCACTCGGTCCCCGCCTCTGAGGGTCTCGCGCCCCTTCCTCCACTCCACGGGGGCCGCCTTGCTCAGCTCACAGTGCAGCGTGACTGTGGTCCCTTCTGTGGCCTCCTCCTTCCTCAGGCCCTTTGTGAACTTGGTGGGCAGGGCTGGGCAGGGTCAGAGTGACAAGGGAAACATTAGACTCTCTGGAAAATGTAGGGGATCAGGATGTGGACACTTGACCATGCCACAGTCACGTGCTGTAGCGAATGAGGAATAAACGCTTAGACACACAGACATATGGGCAGGTAGCAGTGCTTGGCGGGAGAGTGTGTGGAAAGGACAGACCAGCAAGGAAACGGAATCCTCAGGGAGGACCTCACGACATGGATAGAACATGGAAATGGCCACAGTGCCCGCAGAAAGTGATGACAGATTGGAACGGATGTCCTCCAGCATCTTCCATGGCCCAGCTTACCCCACACCATGGCCACGGCCCCCTCCAGGCCTCATTCTTTAGTGACTTTATAATCTTCCGGGGGATAGCTGGGCACGGAGACACAAAAAGAGCTACCTAAACTATCCCACGTGTCTACCCCAGCATACCCCCCTTGTCAACTCCTACTGCTGCCGGGGCCAGAGCCCAGGGCTGGCAGAGCCAGGAGCACCATGGCCGGAAGGGAAGCACAAACCACCCCACTCCTGCCCTGTCAGCCTGGAGTAGGTGCCCCTGGGATCTGCACGCTCTGAGCAGCTGCTCTCCCGGACTGCTCGCAGCCGGTCAACTTGAGCACTCCGCAGACATGCTCAGTCACGTCAGTTGTGTCCAACTGTTTGCAACCCCAAGGACTGTGGCCCGCTGGGCTCCTCTGTCCCTGGCATTTGCAAGGGAAGAATACTGGAGTGGGTCGCTGTGCCCTCCTCCAGGGGTTCTTCTAACCCAGGCATCAAACCTGAGCCTCAAGTCTCCAGCACTGGCAGGCAGGTTCTTTACCACGAGCGCCATTGGGTTCTCTGGTCCTCGGCCCTTAGCGGTGCTTCCTCCCTGCAGCAGAAGCTGCTCCTGACTGTGTGACAGGCCTCCAGGCCCACACCCCTTGTGGTCTCCTAGTGAGTCTGAACCGTGTGGGTACCAGTGTCTCTGCGCTAGACATGCTATGCTCCACTCATGAAGTTCATCCATGAAGGTGGCATCATGGCCTGACCTCTCCCCAGAGACCTGAGTTATCTGTGTTCACGATGGCCCTGCCCAGCCTCAGGATCCTCTTCTTTACTGTCCTACCTTGTCTCCTGAGCACACCCCAGCAGGGCCCAGGACGTGAGGCCTCTGAGCCCCTGCAGAGCTCTCCCTTTTGCTCTGGGAACTCACGCCACATCTTGACAGAACCCCTTCTGTGGCCACTGTCTAGAGTCAGCTCACCCACCAGAGGTGCCAGACACTGACCCCAGTCCAGCACGGGCGCCCACCTGCCCTCCTGGACCTGGCTCTGCTCCCCAGTGTAGCTTCCCGTCCCTCCTTCCTCTCCCGCCGTGGTCAAGCACTGTCCACACCTATTTCGCCTCCCCTCCACTCTACACCCAGACCTCACCTCCTGGCTTACCTCCACCTCACCCTCCACAGCCAGCTCTCACTCTCAGTTCACTTTGGCTTCAAACGCCACCTCACCTCCACATCACCTCCAGCACGCCTGCACCTGCCCCACACCCAGAGCTCACTTCCCACAACAACCAGACGCTGGACGGAAGACCCGAGGCCCTCCCATCACGGCCCTCTCACGGACTCCCCTCTCAACACCCCTTCAACATCCCACCCTCAAGGGCCATGCTCTCATCGACTTCCCAGCTCTCAACACCCCTTCAAAATCGCACCCTCAAGGGCCATGCTCTCATCGACTTCCCAGCTTCTCTCCTGTTCCACTCCCTCAAGAGGACCATAATTCTGTTCTTTCCCTATGTGGCTGCCCGCCTGCTCTTTCTCAGATGCGAACCCCTGAGGACAGTGAGGACCTCATTCTCTGCTTGTTATCTGAGGTGGGCCTCAGAGGAGGGTGGGAGAGTGTGGAGACTCCTGCTGCAAGAATGCAGGAGATGCGCAGAGACATGGAAGACTGCAGACAGACAGGGCAGAGCTGGAGGACACGTTAAAGCCCGTAGACAGGAAGCCGCTGCTCCACAGGCCACACGCGGTCTTTACCCCTGACGGCGAGCGTGGCTGAGGTCTTCTCCTGCCCGCACACGCACGAGTACTCCCCAGCATCCTCCGCGGTCAGCCCACGGATCTCCAGCTCACACATGGCTCCCTCCTGCCTCAGGCTCACTCTGTCCCCGCCTCTGAGGGTCTCACGCCCCTTCCTCCACTCCACGGGGGCCGCCTTGCTCAGCTCACAGCGCAGCTTGGCTGTGGCCCCTTCCACGGCCTCTTCCTTCTTCAAATCTTTTGTGAACTTGGCAGGCAGGGCTGGAGATGGTCAGAAACACACAAACACTATCACACTTTCTGAACACACACAGTCAACAGGATGTGAACAGTGCACAGAAGACACAAAACCCAACTGGACTTGGCCCACCTGCTAGGGAGGGCCAGCACACACTGCGAGTGTGACTTTAAAAGGCCCAACAGTACATGTGCCACGGAACAGACACGGGACATGAGAGGGAGAACAGAATAATTATGGGAGGAAAAGAAGCACGATANGCTGGGGAGGGCCGGCACACACTGCGAGTGTGACTTTAAAAGGTCCAAACTGTACTTGCACCACGGAACAGACACGGGACATGACAGAGCCAAAGAAAATAATTATGGGAGGAAAAGGAGCAGGCTAGTGAACTAGCAGGGTAGGAAAGGGAACTGAGAGCAGAGACGAAGGGCAGCCGCCAAACACCAGTCCACGTGGCCACACGCCGTCTTTACCCTTGACGGCGAGCGTGGCTAAGGTCTTCTCCTGCCCGCACACGCACGAGTACTCCCCAGCATCCTCCACGGCCAGCTCACGGATCTCCAGCTCACACACGGCTCCCTCCTGCCTCAGGCTCACTCTGTCCCCAGCTCTGAGGGTCTCTGGCCCCTTCCTCCACTCCACGGGGGCCGCCTTGCTCAGCTCACAGCGCAGCTTGGCTGTGGCCCTTTCCACAGCCTCTTCCTTCTTCAGACCTTTTGTGAACTTGGCAGGCAGGGCTGGAAATAGTCAGAAACACACAAACACTCTAATGCTCTCTGAACCCACAGGTTAGATAGGTCCTGGACATCACAGAGAAGACACAACACCCAACTGGACACAGGCCACAGGCTGGGCGCCCCTGGCTCACACCCTGGACTACGGCCCCTCAGCCCAGTGCATCCAGTGTGCCTGTGGCCCCTTCCACAGACTCCTCAGGCCTCACGTCTGTGAATCTGGTGGGCAGGGCACGAGAGGGCTAGAAGGTGTGGAGAACATCCGATTCTCCAGAGGTCACTGGGGGACAGGACATGACAGGATGGAGGGAAAGACGCAGACCCCAACGGGACACAGGACAGAACCTTCAGTGACACGAGGGTGGGAAGCAGCTCAGAGGTGTGTTTCTCATGGTTCACACACATGCCAGGAAGGAGGAAGGAAAGTCATGGGAAGAGGGTAAGGCTCAGATGAAGGAGGGAAGGTGGGATGAAGGCAAGAGATGCCATGAAGTTAATAATTGGACACTAAAACTCAGCTCTGCTTTGCCACACGTGGTCCTTACCCCTGATGGTGAGGGTGGCTGAGGTCCTCTCCTGCCCGCACATGCACAAATACTCCCCAGCATCGTCCACAACAAGCTCACGGATCTCCAGCTCACACACGGCCCCCTCCTGCCTCAGGCGCACTCTGTCCCCAGCTCTGAGGGTCTCGGGCCCCTTCCTCCACTCCACGGGGGCCGCCTTGCTCAGCTCACAGTGCAGCGTGACCGTGGTCCCTTCTGTGGCCTCCTTGCTTCTCAGTCTTCTTGTGAACTCAGCAGGCAGAGCTGAGGACAGAGAGACACGGATATCAGAGTCTTGGGAGAACTCTGAAGGCAGGACGTGACAAGACCGAGAAAAAGAAATACACTCCCACAGGTCACAGGACAGAGCCTGCAGTGAGACGAGAGGCGCGGGGCCGCTCGGAGCCTGGTTTCTCGTGGCCCACACAACAGCCCGGGAAGGAGGAAGGAGTTCTGGGGAGTTACGGGAAGAGGGCGGTGCTGAGACGCGGAGGGAAGGACGGATGAGTGCAGGGAGACGACACGAAGTCAGTGACTGAACGCCAAACCCAGCTCCGCCTGCCACACGCAGTCTTTACCCCTGACGGTGAGCGTGGCTGAGGTCTTCTCCTGCCCGCACACACATGAATATTCTCCAGCATCCTCCGCGGTCAGCTCACGGATCTCCAGCTCACACACGGCCCCGTCCTGCCTCAGGCTCACTCTGTCCCCGGCTCTGAGGGTCTCGGGCCCCTTCTTCCACTCCACGGGGGCTTCCTTGCTGAGCTCACACCGGAATGTGGCCGTGGTCCCTTCCGTGACCTCCTTGCTTCTCAGTCTTCCTATGAACTCAGCAGGCAGAGCTGCGACAAGGTCCAATGGACACAACACATCACCTTCATGCTCCCGCAAAGGATAAAAGGGGTGGTGTGGGGCTGCGGAGCGTCACGTGGGCAGGGTGGCTGAGACGCTTACCCTTTACAGTGAGCCTGGCCGACGTCATCTGGTCCCTGAAACTGCAGAAGTACTGCCCGCTGTCCTGAGGCCGCAGGTCTCGGACCACCAACTCTAGCACGGTCCCGTCCTGTCGCAAGCTGTACTTGCCTCCAGGCTGCAGAAGCTCGTCCCCATGCCGCCACTCCACAGGCCTGACCACAGAGGACAGCACGCAGCGCAGTGTGGCAGCGCCCCCCTCCAGCACCTCCATGTCCTTCAGGCCCTCTCGGAACTGCGCTGGCCGAGCTGTGGACAGGCATGAGCTCCGTCAGCACAGCCCGCACAGCTGAGGATGGTGGAGGGCAGCAACCAGCAGAGGCAGGCAGGCCCACCTCGCTGTCTGCACTGGGGACTGAGGATGGGGCCCTGAGAACTCTGCCTGTCCAGCAGGGTGAGCTGAACAGCACGGAGCAGAGAAGGGTGGGGTGTTACAGGCTACATTTAATCCCCCAAATTCACCTGTTGGCACCCTAACCCTCAGGACCTAAGAATGGAGCCATATTTGGAGATAGGGGTCTTGAAAGAGATGATTGAGTTAAATGAGGTCAGTAGAATGGGTCTTACTCCCATATTATCGGTGTCCTTACAAGAAATGGAAATTAGCGCAGAGACACACACAGGGACGACCAGGTGAAGACACAGGGAAAAGATGGCCATCTATATGCCAAGGAGAAAGGCCTCAAGGGAGGCCAGGCCTGCAACACCTTGATCTCAGACTTCTGGTCTCCAAACCTAGGAGACCATAAATGTCTGTCTTTTAAGCCACCCAGTCTGTGATATTTGGTAGCCAGGCCACGCCAACTGAGATGGAGATGAGCCAAGCCAAGAGAAGGGAGACACGGCAGTGTAAGCACAAGAGAGTCAGCAATGAAGTTAAAGAAGAAAAAAGACTGCTGGTCAGAAGACCAAGAGAGGGCGAGCGAGGCTTTCAGGAGCAGAAGAAACCCAGAGACCGGGCAGACAGCGGGCAGAGTGAGATGGACGAACTGCTGAAGATACAGGTGGACAGAAGGAGCCTTAGGACACCCTGCACCCACACGAAGAGGACAGAGCGCGGCCTGGAGTCCCCCTCGCCCCGAGCAAGGCGAGAGATGTGTCAGGCGCGCGGCTGGAGGCTGCCCACACCCCTCTCCCCTGGCTCACCATGGACCCTGACAACGGAGCTGCTCCAGGCGCCTGCAGCCTCACACTTGTAGCGCCCGCTGTCCTGCAGGGTGGCCTCAGTGATGACCAGCTGGGCCCGGCGGCCCTCAGAGGTCAGCCGGCACCGGGCCGATGGCCGCAGGGGCTTCCCATCCTTGGTCCAGTACACAGGGCTGTCTGAGGTGGAAGTCTCACAGACCAGGGTCAGATCCTCCCCCTCCGTGACTGTGGCATCCGTGAGCCCCTGGGAGAAAACACTTGGCTTCTCTGCAGACAGAAAGGGATGCATAAGACTGTTGGGGGCTCCTGCAGGAGAAGCCCCAGGTCTTGCTAGACACCAGCAACACTCCTAGTCAGCGCCCACCTGCCCCTACACCCCCATGCTGGGCTGCAGACAGGACTGCTGGAAGAACAGGATGGGCTCTGTGTGGCCTCACCCCCACACTGACCTTGGGTCCACCTCTGCATACCATGGACAACAACAGCACCACTCAGCCCTGGGATCCAAGGCTCCAGCCCAAGGGAAGCCTATGGTGCCTTCCTTCTCTGGGAGGCCAGGGCCTCACCCAGGAGATGGCCAAGCCACTGCCTTAAGGGTGCACGTTCAGCCACACGGACTGGTCCCCACCATGCACCGGGCACTGGGCCTGCAACCTACCTGTGACCTGCAAGGCAGCTGAGGTTCGCTGGTCACCTGCCTCGAAATGGACGGTGCCTGAGTCCTTGAGCGCCAGCTGCCGCAGGGTCAGCACGTGGTAGCCGCCGGGCTGGGCCTCGATCTCATTGAGTTCATTGGCAGACAGGGGCGTTTTGTCCAAGAACCAGTAGACAGGCTTGTAGTCAGCAGGGGAGATACGGCAGCAGAAGGTTGCTGAGGAGCCCTCCTGCACCTCTGTGTCCTCCAAGTCCTCTGTGATGAGCACTTTCTGGCCTGCAGAGACACAGACAGGCACGTCAGGGAGCCCTGGACTGCTGCCAAGGGAAACAGGGTGCTCCCCAAGGCCGGATCTGGGGTGGGCTCTCAGCAGGGAGCGAGCAAATGACTCTAACAAAAAACGTTAAGTGGGTCTGAGCTGAACGGCCCCAAAGCATTTGTTTCAGGCCCACCAGTGAGCCCTCAATCCACCTCTTGGGGCCTTCTGCAGAGCACACGCGCTGACCCACAGCACGGCCCCTCCATCAAGCCGGGCTCCGTAACGTCTACACCCACTGTCCCTGTCACGGAAATCACTTAATGCCATTCAATTTTGTATTAACAGAAGTGTGGGGGAAAAAAAGAGACATGCGGCTATGACAACATTTAAATTGAATGATTTGGAGGACTGACAACATGAATTTCTAGAAAAAAAAAGTTTTGTTTTTGCTGCTGTCTTAGGTATGGTGAAAGCTTAAGAAGTCATAAATACTGATTGGCTGCCAGATTCCTTCTGCATTCACAGGTGTCTTGAAGCTATTGCCTGCCAGCAAGCATGGATGGCACATCTGTTCTTGCTGTTGTTCAGCCCCTAAGTCACGTCTGACTCTGTGGCCCCGTGGACTGCTGCACAGCGGGCTCCTCCGTCCTCCACCGCCTTCCTGAATTTGCTCAAAGTCACATCCACTGAGTCAGTGGCGCTATCTAACCATTTCATCTTCTGCCACCCCCTTCTCCTTTAGCCTTCAGTCTTTCTCAGCATCGGGGTCTTTTCCAGTGAGTCGGCTCTTCACATCAAGTGGCCAAATATAGAGCTTTGGCTTCAGCATCAGTCCTTCCAATAAATATTTAGAGTTGATTTCCTTTAGGATGGACTGGTTTGATTTTCCTGCGGTCCAAGGGAACTCTCAGGAGTCTTCTTCAGCACAACTCAAAAGCACCATTCTTCAGCGCTCACCCATCTTAATGGTCCAGCTCTCACATCCATGCATGACCACTGGAGAAACAGAGCTTTGACTGTGTGGACTTTGGCAGCAAAGTGATGTCTCTGCTTTTTAATATGCTGTCTAGGTTTGTCATAGTTTTCCTCCAAGGAGCTAGCATCTTTTAATCTCATGGCTTCAGTCACCGTCCACAGTGATTTTGGATCCCAAGAAAAGAAAATCGATCACTTTTCCCCTTCTATTTGCCATGAAGTGATGGGACCTGATGCCATGATCTTAGTTTTGAATGTTGAGTTCTAAGCCAGATTTTTCAAACTCCTCTTTCACCCTTATCAAGAGGCTCTTTACTTCCTCCTCCCTTTCTGCCATTAGAGTGGTGTCATCTGCATATCTGAGCTTATCGATATTTCTCCCAGCAATCTTGATTCCAGTTTGCTTTTCATCCAGCCTGGAATTTCACATGATGTACTCTGCATATAAGTTAAATAAGCAGGGTGACGGTATACAATGCACTCCTTTACCGATTTTGAATCAGTCCATTGTTCCATGTCCGGTTTTAACTGCAGCTTCTTGACCTGCATACAGGTTTCTCAGGAGACAGGTATGGTTGTCTGGTATTCCCATCTCTTAAAGAATTTTCCACAGTTTGTTGTGATCCACACAGTCAAAGGCTTTAGCATAGTCAATGAAGCAGAAGTAGAGTTCTTCTGTAATTTTCTTGCTTTCTCTATGATTCAGCAAATGTTGGCAATTTGATCTCTGGTTCCTGTGCCTTTTCTAAATGCAGCTTGTACATCTGGAAATTCTCGGTTCACATACTGCTGAAGCCTAGCTTGAAGGATTTTGAGCAGAACCTTACTGCTGCCGCTGCTTAGTCGCTCAGTCGTGTCTGGCTCTGTGCGACCCTAAGGACTGCATCCCACCAGGTTCCTCTGTCCATGGGATTCTCCAGGCAAGAGTACTGGAGTGGGTTGCCATGCCCTCCTCCAGGGGATCTTTGTGACCCAGGGATCGAACCCAGGTCTCCTGCATTGCAGGCAGATTTTTTACTGCTGAGGCACCAAGGGAGCCCAATGTGAAATGAGTGCAACTGTATAGTAATTTGAACATTCTTTGGCATTGCTCTTCTTTGGGATTGGAATGAAAACTGATCTTTTCCAGTCTTATGCCCACTGCTGAGTTTTCCAAATTTTCTGGCATAGCACTTTGGCAACATTAGATGGCACATCAGGAGGGTGATTTATTCAAAAGGAGATCTCCTTATCTTTGTGTGTCAGCTGTGATTCGTGAACTGACACACAAGGTAAAGGCTTTGGTAGGAAGCATTAGCCTGGCACAAGCCTGTGTGTTTTGAATTTGTCCAAAGACTATGTGGTGTTATTATGGTGCACTCACTTGTACAATTGTGTTAGTTGCTCATTCGTGCCCTACTCTTTGCGACCCCAAAGACTGCAGCCTGCCAGGCTTCTCTGTCCATGGGACTTTCCAAGCAAGGATACTGGAATGGGCTTCCATTTCCCTCTCAAGGGGATCTTGCTAACCCAGGGATCAAATCCAGGTCTCCGGCACTGCATGCAGATTCTTTACAGACTGAGCTACCCGGAAGCCCCACTTTTATAACACACACGTTTATTTATTTACCATCTATTTATTTAGCTGCATTGGGTCTGAGCATGGGGCTTCAGTAGTTGTGACAGGCAGACTTAGCTGCTCCAAGGTATGTGGGGTCTTAGTTCCCTGAGCAGGGATTGAACCCACATTCCCTGCACTGCAAGGCAGATTCTCAGCCACTGTGCCACCACGAAAGTCGGCACACTTGCTTTAATTGCCTTTTTTAAGCATTAACATTCACTTTAGATTAGACAGCTGTGACTCCATTGCACTAATGCAATGTTTTCACTGAGCTCAGTGGATTCTCTGTATTTCACTGAAAAAGAGGAAAAAACTCAAGAGTGGGGCTTCTTTGTTATTTTCTATGGACAGATCCCAGGAAGGACCTACAGCTAACTTCACCCTGACGCCAGCCCTGGGATTAGCAGGGCTAGGCTCAACCAGCCCTGACGTCTACTTGCCCTGCAACCCTGGAGCAGTCAGTAAGGCCCAGTGAAGCCCCAGTTTCCTTATCGGTGAAGTAGGAGAATGACAACCCTCATCCTGCCGGCCCGGTGAAAACTGCTGGTCAAACCTGAAGACACCCCTGAGCCAGTGACTCTCCGCAAGGGTAGAGGAGGTACACTCATGTGTAAGCGCGTGCAGAGCCCATGTGTGAACACATGCTGGAAGGGCTCCAGAAACATTCACCTGGCAAACAAACGCACAAGTAGATGAGGGCTGCCAACCCACTGATACGAGGCCCAGCAAAGACCGCCCCGGGCAACCCTCCTTGGAGACGGGGAAACCGAGGCTGAGTTAGTCCAGGGCCAGGCAGAGCTCTGATCTCTGCTGCTGCTGCTGCTAAGTCGCTTCAGTCGTGTCCGACTCTGCGCGACCCCATAGACAGCAGCCCCCCTGGCTCCCCCGTCCCTGGGATTCTCCAGGCAAGAACACTGGAGTGGGTTGCCATTTCCTTCTCCAATGCATGAAAGTGAAAAATTAAAATGAGGTCACTCAGTCGTATCCAGCTCTTAGCAACCCCGTGGACTACCAGGCTCCTGTGTCCATGGGATTTTCCAAGTAAGAGTACTGGAGTGGGTTGCCATTGACTGCCCACCTACAAATCGACTTTACACAAAGCTTACACCTGAGCATACCACCTTGAAACCTAGCGGGCAAATGCGAGCAACGGCACAGTGCCCAGGCCTAACCTTTCACCAGGAGCCGAGCCTGGGACTGGGCCTGGCCAATGTCGCAGATGTAGGTGTCACTGTCTGCCTTCTCCAGGGCGCTGATGGTGAGCCGCAAGGTCAGGCCCTCCTGGCTGGGCGCGTGCTTCCCCGAGGCCTGCAGCTCTTTGAGGCCCTTGCGCCAGACCACTGAGACCGCGGGGCGCTCCGTCTTGCAGGTGAACGTGGCTGTGCCCTTCTCCTCCACATGCAGGTCAGTCAACGGCTCCGTGAACCGGTTTGCCTTTTCTGGTGGAGAAGCAAGAATGAATGGGAGGGTTAGGCCTGTGTAGATGCCACGCAGGCCCTCAGGACAGGAAATCATTCCCATCACAGGTGGTTCTCCTGGCCCACCCCAGACCCTTAGGGGCCTGGGCAGGTCCCTTATCTGCTGGGTGCCTCTCCCTTCCTACCTGGGACAGCCCCAGGCTCTCACGGGGTTTACCTTCCACTTGGAGACTGGCTGTGCTCTCGGAAGACTCCGTCTCACATGTGTATTTGCCCGAGTCTTTGAGTGAGGCTGCATGGATGACCAGTGAGGCCCGAGTGCCTTCAGTGAGCAGGTCATACTTCTGACTCTTGCGGATGGCCTTCCCATCCTTCAGCCAGCGCACTGGGGTCCCCTCCCGCGACAGCTCACACCTCAGCACCACATCCTCACCCAGCATGGCCTGCTGGTCTTCCAGTGGCTTCATAATGTCAACTGACCTCTCTGAAAAGAACAGACATGGTGCCTGGTAAGGCCTGGCCATCGCTCCACCCACGACCACGGCCCCAGCCATGCCTGGGGTTAAGACAAGGCAAGCACGCAAGAGCTTCCAAGCTCTGGAGGCTGAGACCACAGAACCCACAGCTCTAAAGCTTCCAACTCTGGAGCCTCAGGCCCAGGGACCTCAGATCCCTGGAATGCCAGGGGAGGACCCTGGGAAAGAGAGCTGTTAGACCACAGAATCTTAGGTTCTCACCACTGTTCAGAGCTCTGTAACTCAAAGCATGGCCATAGGATGAGCTTTGCCCATCGGCACCAAGTATTTATGCTGGAAGTAGCAGCTCATAAATTTCAATGGCAATTTCACTACCAACATGAGCCATGCACCCTGGGAGCTACCATAGCATCTGAACCACGGACTGAAGATTACAAACCGTGCTTCTGCCCAAAGGCTCCAGAACCTCCTCCTAAAGGGTAATCCTGGCCGTCCATGCAGTTCTGGATGAACAGAACCCCCCAGTACTCCAGCAGATGCCTCTAGGTGCCCAGCAGGGGCTGGGGAGGCAGTCCCTAGACACAAGCCCTCGCAGCTTCCAAGCCCAGGACTCCGGCTCCAGGCTTCTGGGGAGAGCCCAGGCTCAGGAGCTCCCAAAGCAGGCCCTGGACCTGCCCCAGCCAGTCAGTCCCCGCTGCCACCATTCACCCACCTTTGACGATGAGCGAGGCCTTGGAGGTGAGGCCCCGCACAGAGAAGACCACCTCCCCAGCGTCACTTGGCACGGCATCTCGGATAGCTAGAGTGTACTTGCGGCCCTGGCGCGTGGCACAGAAGCGGCCAGAGCTGCCCACTGTTTTCCCGCTCACTGTCCACTCAGCCACGTCGCCAGTGTTCTCATGGGACAGGATGCACTCGAAGCTGCAGCTCTCGCCCTCCAGCACCTCCACTGTCTTCAGCCTCTTGGTGATGCCCACGTGCAGCTCTGCGGGCCATGGGAAACAGCTGTCATGCCCAAGACAGGCACCATCAACTGACAGAAGCCTCAGGCAGACCCCAGGAGGGGCCACACCCCTGGATGACCCGCATACGGCCCTCTAACCCCGCTCCCAGGAGGCTGCTGCTCCCTCAGCAAGGGTCCTCTCGGCCTCCTGCTGGCCACACCCTGGCAGTCAGATGGCTGACGGCTGTGAGTGGTGACCAGGGCAACTCTCTTCACATTTGCTAGAGTGTAACGTGGAGAGAATAAGCACCACCCAGTTGCCACCAGCTTACACGCTCCATAAAAAGAACAGCTCCCCCAGATGAAGGGGAATCCAGCTCTAAGAAAAACTCACCACACCACCCTTCCCCTTCCCGTCTCATCACAAACTGGCCAGACCATCAGGGACCAGCCAGGGGGTCACTAGGCAACACTCCTGCCAAACACATAAGAGGGGAAAGGACTAGGGGAGTGGAGTCAGGACAGACACGCACGGGACCTCAGGGACCCACCAGAACCATGCCCAGACGGGAAGGCGCCTGGGAAGAGAAAGGTGACCTGCCCGCAGCCACCTTCACCAGGCGGGGCCGTGGCCTGGGCGTCCCCCGGGGGCACCCCTGCCTGACAGCGCAGCCTCTCCCACGCACCATCCTCCTGACGCCTCCCTCTGGGGGCCCTGTGCCTGCCCACACATCCCCGGGTGCAGAGGGAAGTTTCCAGCCTCTGCTGAATCCTTTACCCCCTGGGACTCGATCAAGCAGGGCCAGTCTATCTCCCAGGCTTTGCTCTGTTGCCTGTTAGCCCTGGCCCACCTGCCTGCACCTGGGCCTTCTAAGGCCCTGTCGAGGCCACTCCTTCAGGAGTCTGCCCCGATCTCTCCAAGCTCAGCGGAGCAGACCCTGGCCTCTGAGAGTGGGTGGGTCCCCCAAACACAGGCACGCCCAGAGCCACACCCCGGTGCCCTGGCCCCATGTCTGCAGCTGGCCACAGCACGCACCATGCACGCTGACATGGGCACGGGTCTCATCGGTGCCCACGTCGCAGGTGTACAAGCCAGCATCATCTCGAGTCAGGCTGTGCACCACGAGGCCTCGCATGCCCGCCGAGTGCAGGAAGTCGTACTTGTCACTGGGGCCCAACTCCACCCCATCTTTCCGCCACACCACGTGGGCTTGGTGGTCAGAGACCTCACACTGCAAGGCCAGTGTGCCCCGCTCCTCCACAGACACATCGTCCAGCGCCTTCAGGAACACCGCCGGCTTCCCTGCAGGAAGAGCGCGGGCGACTCAGGGGGCCAGCTGCCGCCTCTGGCCCTCTGGGTAAAGGGTGCCCAAGGGCCACACACAGCCACCTCACCTTTGACCACCAGGTGGGCAGAGGCCGTAACCTTGGGGGAGGAGATGCGCACGGTGCCCTTGTCAGCCTGCCGGACCCGCTTCAGCACCAGTGTGTGGCGGCGGCCCTCATGGGTGATCTCGTGGAAGCTGTCGTTGCACAGCGGTGTCCCGTTGAGCAACCAGTCCACTTCTTCATCCTCGTGGGACAGCTCGCAGGAGAAGCAGGCTCGGCCCTCCTCCGGGACCTCCACGTCCTCCAGCGGCTGCGTCACTGTCACCTTCCGTTCTGCCCGGAGCATGAGGCGGCTTCAGCGCGACCGCCGCCACTGCCTCCTAGAGACCCTTGGGGCCACGCCCCTCACTCTCTGCCTTCCACAGTGACCTCCTAGAGACCCTCTGGGGCCCCCC
>SJYQ01008583.1:111553-124758 GCA_006410935.1 Redunca redunca | reverse complement strand
TGCTGCACCACCAGCTGCCGGGTGCAGCCCGTGGCTTCCACACGCACTTTCGAGCTCGAACTCAGCCTCTTCCCATCCTTGTACCAGGTCACCTCCGTCTGGGCCTGGGCCACCTCGCAGCTCAGCGTGGCGCGTGCTCCTGCCTTGGCCTGTAATTCACTGCGTGCCGGCTGCTCCTTGGCAAACACCACCATCGGCTCTGCAGACAAGGAAGGACGCACAGGGTCAGAGACGCCATCTAAGTCAGGAATGCAGCAGTATGGAAAGAAGGCCTGGGCAGGTAGGAAGGGGGCTGGGCCCTGCTCCAGGCTCTGCGTTGTGCCGCAGGTGCCCACAATTGATCTATACGTTCCGTGCGTGCTGCTCCAGGTGGGGTCTCTGGGGAAGATTTCCTCCCTGCACAGATTCCTCTAGGAAAGGAACTGTGGGATCAGGATGCACGTGCCCTTCAACCTTCCGGGATGATGCAGTCTTTCTCACACGACTGTACAGAGAACACTCCCACCCACGGTGCATCAGAGTTCCCGAGGCTCCATCCTCTCGGTGTCGTCAACTGGTGGCAAGCCGGTAGGGAGCACGGTTGTGCTTCCTGCGCTTTCCTTTGCACAGTCCTAATGACTTACAAAGTGAAGCACCATTTCTCATCTTTTCGGCTTTTGGAGTTTGCCCTTCTGCAGTATCACTGCCAGACGTTTACCGAGCTATCAGTAGCACTGTCTGCCTTTTCCTTTTTCATTTTCAGGAGCTCTTCATATATTTATCTTAGAACCTTGACAATTATGGGTGTGCAAATATTTTCCCCATCTTTGTCACTTGCTTCTTTATCTTTTATGTGTCTTCTGTTGACATAAAGTTCTGAGTTTTAACACAGGCTAGTATGTCAATTGTCCTTTGTGGAACCCTCTTACACTGTTTGTGGGAACACAAACTAGTACAGCCACTATGGAGAAAAGTGTGAAGATTCTTTAAAAAACTGGGAATAGAACTGCCATATGACCCAGCAATCCCACTGCTGGGCATAAACACTGAGGAAACCAGAGTTGAAAGAGATACGTGTACCCCAATGATCACTGAAGCACTGTTTACAACAGCCAAGACACCTGATGCAAAGAACTGACTCACTGGAAAAGACTCTGATGCTGGGAAAGACTGAAGGCAGGAGGAGAAGGGGACGACGGAGGATGAGATGGTTGGATGG
The DNA here is from genome assembly GCA_006410935.1 of Redunca redunca. Classification (NCBI taxonomy): domain Eukaryota; kingdom Metazoa; phylum Chordata; class Mammalia; order Artiodactyla; family Bovidae; genus Redunca; species Redunca redunca. The sequence goes on along the minus strand of SJYQ01008583.1, from coordinate 123,560 downwards.
CATCACCAACTCAATGGACATGAGTTTGAGCAAGCTCTGGGAGTTGGTGATGGACAGGGAAGCCTGGTGTGCTGCAGTCCATGGTGTCGCAAAGAGTTGGACACAACTGAGTGAACTGAACTGAGGACGTGGAAGCAACCTGGATCTCCACTGGCAGATGAATAGATGAGGAAGATGTGGTAAATACACACAATGGAATATTATTCAGCTATAAAAAGGAATGCATTTGAGTCAGTTCTAATTAGGTGGATGAAACTGGAGCCTGTTATACAGAGTGGAAGTAAGTCAGGAAGCAAAACACCAATTCAGTATATTGATGCCTGTATGTGGAATTTAGAAAGATGATAACAACGATCCTATATGCAAGGCAGCAAAAGACACAGATGGAAAGAAAAGACTTTTGGACTTTGTGGGAGAAGGTGAGGGTGGGAAGATTTGAGAGAACAGCACTGAAACATGTATATTACCATATGTAAAACAGATGACCAGTGCAAGTTCGATGCATGAAGCAGGGCACTCAAAGCCGATGGCTCTGGGACAACCCAGAGGGATGGGGTGGGGAGGGAGGAGGGAGGGGGGTTCAGGATGGGGGGACACACGGGCACCCGTGGCTGATTCATGTCAATGTATGGCAAAACCCACCAGAATGTTGTAAACTCAGTATCCTCCCATTAAAATTAATTAATTTTTAAAATGTATCCTTTGTGATACATGTATATACTGCTTAAATCTTTTATTACCATCAGGTCATTAAATAATCTATATTAGCTGCTAAGAGCTTGTTTTAACTTTTATATTGGAGCCTCTAACCCACCGGGAGTTGGTGTCCACGTGTGCTGTGAGAGATATGTCCATTTTTATTATAGAGGAATATATATATAATATATATATATATATGGTTATATGGCATTTGCAGTTTATGGAAAAATTACTCTTTCTCTACACTACACACTAGCACTACATAGTTAAAAAACAGAAAAGGGATGGGAGAGTTTGGTTAAATGCAGGGCTTTTTCAGAGCTCACTATTCTATTTCTTTGTATTTATCCCTGCACTGAAACCCAGCTGTTCACTACTGTAATTTTATAACGTTTGATATCTTGCAGATCAAATGCTCTCATTTTACGAGTGCTTCTGTTCCACCTGACCCTTGGAATCAACTTGTCAATTTTGACACACCCACAGAAGAACTTCCCTTTGGATTTTGATTGGTGGTACGTGTTCAGTTGTGTCCAACTCTTGCAACCCCAAGGGCTGTAGCCGGCCAGGCTCTCTGTCCATGGAGTTTTCCAGGCAAGAATGCCTGGACTGGGTTGCCATTTCCTCCTCCAGGGTTTTGAGTAGGAATGGACACCTTAGTGCCTTCCACGCATAGCTCACCATTCATTTAGATCTTCACTGCCTCCTTAAAATGTTTAATAATATCCTCTCTTTGAAGCCTTAAACAAATTTTATTAGGCATGGAATTAGAAGCACGATACTTTTGATGCTATTGTAATTGTCTTAAAACATCATTTTCTGACTCTCAGTTGCTAGTACATCAACTTACAAGCGTTTTCTGTGTATTTTGTATGTGGTGATTATTCTTAACTTTCTTACTAACTTTATAAATTCTTCCTACTTTCTGCATTAATAATGTTATCATCTAGAAACTCCACTTTTTGCTTTATCTAAATTTTACTTTATATTTTTCCTGACAGTCTCTACAATATTGGACATAAGTTGTGATAGTGGAGCCACTTGAAATGCTCTAATGAAAAGAAAAGCTTTCAAGGTTTCTCTGTAAGTGTGATGTTTGCTGTTGTTTTCTTTAGTACTCTATCAAATTAAAGAACTATCCATTTATTACTAGTTCAGTAAGAAGTTATCAAAATAAATATATGCTGTATTTTCTAAAATTCAATCTAGATATGATGTAAACATTTTATCAAGCACTTTTATTCTGCATTTTTAAAGGCAGAAATATGCTTTTTCTCTTTTAGCTTCTTCATGTTATAGATTGATTTTTCTAATGTTCTGATGTTGAACAAACCTTGCATTCCTGGATTAAGATCTTCATGCATTGCTCCATTCACTTTGCCAATATTTTGTATAGGACTTTGATATTGACATCCATAAAAGATTGGCTTGTAATTTCAATTCTTTATACTTTGTCAGATTTTGGTATCAATGCTATGGTAGCTATGTAAAATGAGTTAAAGAGTGTCTGTCTACACACACACACACACACACACACAGACACATAAATAGATACACACACACACATATTTATCCCTTTTCCATTCTCTTAAAGAATCTCCATGAATATGAAATCGTTTTCCAGAATATTTCATATAATTTGTCAGTAGAGCCACTGAGCTTAATCTTGTTCTATGAGATTATGTTATTATGGTTCCATTTATCTAAAAGATTATAAGACTGTTCAAGTTTATTTCTTCTTGTGTAAGTTTTGATATAGTTTTCTAAGAACTGGCCAATATTTCAAAACTTTTCAAATTTACTTGTGTGAAATGATATCATATGTTATTATAATATTCATCTCTATTTGAAGTTAACCTCTCTTAACAAAAGGAAACTAAAGTGAGTCTGCAGACACCTCTGTGAACCACCCCAGAACATTCAGAAAGACACGCGTCATTAGGATATGGTATGAAGCAAATACTGCTCTACCAGTCAGTAGTGCTACTATAGTACCTCATCTTTAAGAAAGCCTGTTGGTGTGTAGGGAAAGCTCCTTACTACTCTCCATTTCTAAATTTATAAATCAAGCTCCAAAGGGAATCCTGACACAGAATGTACTAACTGAAGGCAGAAGAAAACCAAAATTTGCTTTTAAAAGAATGGACCGTATCTCAGAGGTGCATGTCAAAGGCACCAATCCTCTTCTCTTGGTTTACTTTGCACAGACATTGCAACAGAACAGAACCTAGATTTTGCAACATTTAGGTACACAGATAACTTCTACAACAATGTGCAGGGAAAAGAAATAGTGTCCCATAACAACTAAAATAAATTCAGACTTGAGGTAATGCCAAGTATGACTATGTGGCTGGAATCCTCTTATCAGGTTCAAAACACTACAAACATCTCTGATTAGGGAGAATCCTCCTACAACGCTGGGTGAGAGAATTTGGATATTGCTAAAACATCCAAAAAGTACATTCACATATCCCAAGGTGAGACATATGTGGTCCACTTGAGACCCCAAGGACCAGATGGAGTCAGCGTCCTGGGCGCCAAAGATCACCTGGAACATTACAACACGGAAACAGCACTCGGGGTGCACAAGAGAGGCCCCTCCTCCTCCCACACACGCCATTCCCACCCAGTGTCCCTGGGATCAGCCACGAGCGTGAGAATGGGAGGTGGGAAGATGGGAGCTATGAAGAGGTTAAACGCCATGAAAAGATCCGGTCATGGCTGTAGCTCAGTCACATCACCTCCAAAAGATCCTCTCAAATAACTGACCTGCGACGTCCAGACGGAAGGAGACCCTCTGGCCCCCGGCCTCGCAGCTGTACTCCCCGGCGTCCGCCTTGCCCGCCTGCTGCACCACCAGCTGCCGGGTGCAGCCCTTGGCCTCCACACGCACTCTCGAGCTCGAACTCAGCTTCTTGCCGTCCTTGTACCACGTCACCTCCGTCTGGGCCTGGGCCACCTCGCAGCTCAGCGTGGCACTCGCCCCCGCCACGGCCTGCACTTCACTGCGTGCCGGCTGCTCCTTGGCGAACACCACCGGGGGCTCTGGGGACAGAAGGGGATACACAGGGTCACAGATACTGTCTAAGTCAAGGTACAGCACTGGGGAGGAAGGACTAAATGGTGAAGCAAGAGAACTGGAAATTTCTCTAGATGCTGGCTAGCTATGTGGCCTGGAAAACCCTACCTCCTTCTCACCGAGTGACCACAGTTCACCTATATATTCTCCCACTGATCCATGCCTGTTGTTCAGGTGAAGACGTTGCAAGAGACTTCAGTGTGCGTCCTGCTCCGGGAGAACTTCTGGGTCCTGAGGCCTTGGTTCCTCAGCCTCTCTAGGTGGGCACCCACAGGGCGGTGCAGGACCGCAGCCACACTCATCTGACATTAGCGCTCCCCACAGGCCAGCTCAGGGAGGGGCGCACGCCCGCCTGCAGTGCGAGCGATCTTGAGCCTCCAGCCTCTGGTCTCCGCTCAGCGTGCCCACTGTGGGCAGTCGGGCGGGAGGGAAGTCGTACCCCCCTGGCTACCTCTGGCATGGCACCCATGACTCAGAAAGTGGAGCGACTGTTTCAGTCTTCTGGCCCTCACTGTTTGCGCTCCTGTGGTGTCACTGTTCAAGTGTTTAAGCTGACTTTCCATAGCGTTTTCTGGCTCCCCCTTACTCATTCTCCAGAGCTCTTTATGTGCTTAAGTGCTAGAGATTTGACAAATGATGCAGTTTGCGAATACTGTACCCATCTGCAGAACTTGCCTTTTCACCCCAGTTTTTGTTTTAAATCTGTTTATTTGGTTTCACCACATAGCTTGTAGGATCTTAGTTCCCCACTGGACCACCAGGGAAGCCCCCAAATCTAGTTTTAATGTAGTCGACTACAGGATATTGTTCCATTGTTCTGTTTAAGACTTCCTTTACCCTGAAGCCATTAGATAATCTGAGGTTTTATGGTCTTCCTTTCATACTCTGATCTCGAACCCACCTGGAGTTCCTTTTTAACTGCTGTTCCAGTTACCTATGCAATTTTTTATGATTAAATGTTGAAAACACCATATTAAAAAGACCATCCTTTCTCCGTTGCCTATACAGGCTCACCGGTTTAAAAACAAAAACGGTGGGGATGGAGGCAGAGGTGGAAGTTCATTTATTCACAGGTCTGATTGTGAGTTCAGTATTCTGGTCCTTTGATCTGATAACTATCCCTGTATGGTAACCCCAGTATCTTTGTTACTATAGCTTTATGATAATTCTCTTTTTCAAGAGTATGTTGGCTCTACTTGACCTTTGGAATCTGCTGCTCAATTTTCAACTATCCAAAGAAAAACATTTGTTGGATTTTGATTGGATGTGAATATATCTGAATCTTCCATAGATTTCCATCCATTTCTTTAGGCATTTTTTACTCTCTCTCTCAAAAATGTTTAACTATTTTCCCCCACCAATGTCTTAAACATCTTTATTTTACTTGAAACTGGAAAGATCATACTTTTCACAATGCTGTAAATCTTTTAAAATTTCATTTTCCAACTATGCTGCTACTATATGGAAATATATGTTTTCCACATACTGACTTTTTACATGGCAATTTTCTCAACTCTTATACTAAGTCTAATTAATCTTTTAGATTTTCTGAGTTGATATTCATGTAATCTGTTATTGCTTCTTAACGTTTCATGCTTTGCATTCATCTGCTTCGTTTGTGAAGCTACATAAGCCTTGCAATATGGGAGTACAACCTTGTCACAGTGTATTATCTTCTTGATATATTGCTGAATTCAGTTTGCTAATATTTTGTCTAGGGCTTTCCTTTGATAGCTATAATAAACTGACCTGTAATTTTAATTCTTGGTACATTCCTTGTCACATTTTGGTGTCCATGTTATGTTACCTACAGAAAACCATTTGCAGAGTGTATCTCCTTCTATTCTGTAGAAGAATCTCCATGAACATGGATTAATTTCTTTCTAAAATATTTAATATAATTTACCAGGAAAGCCACTGGGCTTAGATCTTTCTGAGAAAAATGATTTACTATGGTTCAACTTACTTAAAAGGTTTAGAACTGTTGGAGCTGTCCAATTCTTCTGTGTTACTTTTGATAATAGTTTTCTAGGAACTGGCCAAATTGTCAAAATTTTTCAAATTGACTACCATAAAGTAATGTGTCGTGTTCTCTTAAAATATTAATAACATTTGACAAAGGTACAGAGTGAGTTTTCCGATATCTATACAGACCCACAAACTATTATGTACAGGTACAATCCCACACTGTTAGGTATTGGCAACCAGAGGTCTGTGTAGGATCACAGCCTTAGTTATTTGATATTAACACCCTCTTTTTAAAAACTATTTATTTATGCTTTTAATAGTATAATGAACAATGAATTCACTACCCACTGAATAACTAATACATTCCCAATCAGTTATCTACCTGTAAGAAACTCCTAATGAAAGGAAAAGAAATTTAGATCTTAGAGTTCTCTATGAACCAGCCAGGGAGGCACAAACACACTAACCGTGAGGGAAATTCTATAAAGTAAATATTGTTTTATGAGACCATGGCTGCTGCTACTATAAAAACTAATCTTTTAATATAGTGGTATAGTTAGCTTACTCCTTGGAAGGCAAGTTCTGACCAACCTAGATAGCATATTCAAAAGCAGAGACATTACTTTGCTAACAAAGGTCCATCTAGTCAAGGCTATGGTTTTTTCCAGTGGTCATGTATGGATGTGAGAGTTGGACTGTGAAGAAAGCTGAGAGCTGAAGAATTGATGCTTTTGAACTGCGGTGTTGGCGAAGACTCTTGAGAGTCCCTTGGACTGCAAGGAGATCCAGCCAGTCTATTCTAAAGGAGATCAGTCCTGGATGTTCTTTAGAAGGAATGATGCTAAAGCTGAAACTCTAGTACTTTGGCCACCTCATGAGAACAGTTGTCTCCGTAGAAAAGACTCTGATGCTGGAACAGATTGGGGGCAGGAGGAGAAAGGAAGGACAGAGGATGAGATGGCGGATGGCATCACTGACTCGATGGACGTGAGTTTGAGTGAACTCCAGGAGTTGGTGATGGACAGGGAAGCCTGGCGTGCTGCGATTCACGGGGTCGCAAAGAATCGGACACGACTGAGCGACTGAACTGACTGACTGATAGTATTAGCTACTTATTCGTTTCCATTTCTAAGCTTACAAATCAAACTCCCAAGAATACTGACACAAATGTTCTAACTGAAGACAAAGGAAAACAATATGTTGTTTGAAAAGAGCATTCTAAACCTCAGGTGCATATCACAGGTACATACCTACCAAGAGTCAGCTCCTTTTTTACTGTTCACAGGCACTGAGACAAAACCTGGGTGTAGAATTTGGTAGATGAAGTGAAAGAGAAAAGAGCCTCCCAGAACCTAATAGTTTGGGTAACTATTATGAACCGAATTTTAGTTTTGAGATAATTCCAAGCATGATTGTGTGCCAAAAAGAAAAAAAGTCCCCTTAATTTTGGTTCAGTGACATTCAAACAGGTCTCACTAGTAAGAACTCTCATGTGATGTGAGGTGAGGGATGTGGGAACAGCCGAAACATTCAACAGAAGGATATGCACGTATTCCCAGGTAAGAGACATCTCATCTACTTCAAACCTCAAGTACCAGGTGGATTCCAGAGTCCTCAATATGGGGAAGATTCTGCACAGCTTCTGGGACATGTGAATAAGTGTTACATCAAACACTACTTGAAATTTACAAGAATGGCCAAACTCCCTTCCATATACATGCCCCTCCAATTTCAATTCCCTTGGTTCAGCCATGGGCATAAGAATAGAAGTGGAAGGACGGGAGACTTGAAGAGAAGTCTAATGTAAAGAGCACTAGGGTCCAGTGAGTCTATTAGTCAGTCCCATCATCTCCTCCAAATGCTCTCAGTTAGAACCCCCTGTGATGTCCACATGCAAGGAGACCTTCCGGCCTCCAGCCTCAGAGCTGTACTCCCCAGTGTCTGCTCTCCCCGCCTGCTGCACCACCAGCTGCTGAGCATGGCCCTGGGTCTCTTCCTGCACTTTTGAGCTGGCACGCAGCTTCTTCTCATCCTTGAACCATGTCACCTCCTTCTGGGTCTGGGCTACCTTGCAGCTCAGCATGGCTGCCCCCCCAATCACAGTATGCCCTTCACTCAGCACTGACTCTTCCCTGGCAAATGATGTACAGCTATGGACTCTGGGGACAAGGAGGGAAGTCCAAAGTCACAGACACGATCATCTAAGGCAGGAAGGCAACAGTAGGGGGAAGGGACTAAATAGGGAAGTAGAAGGACTGGAAACTTCTCTAAGCTCTGCACTAGATATGTGCCCAAGAGGCCCCATACCTTATCAGCAGTGGTGACACAATTTATCTATACATTTGGTCACAGCTCCAAGTGGGCAGTTCTAAGTAAGAACATTGCAAAAGACTTCTCTGTGTATAGGTTCTATGGTGGGGGTGGGGGAGGGGTGGAGTCATGATCCATGCAACCTTCCTAGATGAAGCCAGTCTCTCCCACTCAGCTGTGCGGAGAGCGTTCCTACTCACAGTGCATGAAAATTACTGAGGCTCCGCCCTCTTGCCTATTCTCAGCATGTCAGCAGTTGCCAATCTGGTGGAAGTCAGGTGGTACTTCCTGTGGCTGTCTCCTGTACGGTTCTGGTGACCCACAAAGTGGAGCAGCTTTATTAATCTTTTTTGTCATTATGGTCATTTTTTGGTCATTTGCTCTTTTGTGGTGTCGAAAATCCCATGAACTGAGGAGCCTGGTAGGCTGCAGTCCATGGGGTCGCTAGGAGTCAGACACACTGGGTGACTTCGCTTTCATTTTTCACTTTCGTGCGTTGGAGAAAGAGATGGCAACCCACTCCAGTGTTCTTGCCTGGAGAATCCCAGGGACGGGGAGCCTGGGGGGCTGCCGTCTATGGGGTCGCACAGAGTCGGACACGACTGAAGTGACTTAGCAGCAGCAGTTAAAGAACTTGCCTGATTTTCAATGGCACTGTCTGCCTTTTTCACATTCATTTTTAGGACTTCTATTTGCATGTTAAAACTTTTCTCTCCCATATCTGTGTGACTTGCATACCACTCTTTTATGGAGTCTTCTGATGAATCGAGATGGTTGGATGGCATCACTGACTCAATGGACATGAGTTTGAGCATGCTCTGGGAGATGGTTAAGGACAGAGAGGCCTGGCATGCTGCAGTCCATGGGGTTGCAAAGAGTTGGACATGACTGAGCAACTGAACTGAACTGAATGAATCTAATGAAAGCTTTCAGTTTTTTAAAAATTTATTATTATTGTAAAGCTTTTAGTTTTAATGCAGTCAAATGTGTCATTCTTGTTCCATCTCAGGAATCTCCCCTTACCCAAAAGCCACAAGGCAATCTTAAGTCATCATCTACGAGTTTTTATGGTTTTATCTCTTACCCTGAGGTCTCTAACCGACCTGGAGTTGGTTCTGTGTGGTTTGTGCTATCAGATGAACTTTTTTCCCTTACATGGTCAAATGGAAAAGCAAATTCTTACAAAAAGACCATCATTTTCCACTCCTTGCACAGCCACCACACTAAAAGAAAAAAAGTGGGGGTGGAACGAAGGTCGGTCTGTGGACAGGTCTTTCGCTAAACTCTCTCTTCTGTTCCTCTGGTCTGATAACTGTCCCTTCACTGACCCATCTTTCTACATTACTGTAGCTTTATAATAGTTTTTAATATTGATAGAGCATATGCTCACACTGAATTTGATCATCAATTCTCAATACTCTCCCAAAGAACATCTGTGTGGATATGGACTGTTATTGAATATCCTAGATTCTTTCATGGATATCTATCCATTTATTTAGGACCTTCTTTATCATCTCTCAAAAATGTTATTTCCTCCCCACCCAGAGCCATTAAGCACCTTGTATTATATTTGGAATTAGAAACATGATACCTCTGATGCTATTATCAGTATTTTAAAATTCTATTTTAAAATAACTGTTTGTAATTAGTATATAAATATAGTAGTGTTTTCTGCATGTTAATATTTGTGTGCATTTATATTGCCAAACGCTCTAAGTCAAATCACTTATCCTTAAAATTTCAGCATTGATATGGTGATGGACAGGGAGGCCTGGTGTGCTGCAATTCGTGGGGTCGCAAAGAGTCGGACACGACTGAGCGACTGAACTGAACTGAACTGAACCATGTCATCTTTGAATCCCACCATGTTTTTCCAACTTTTATACATTTCATTTGCCTCCCTTCTGTTTTGTGCAGTGTTAGACAGAAGTGGTGACAGTTGGCCTCCTTCTCTTGTTCGCAAACACATATTAAAACCTTCAAGGTTTCACCTTAAATGTGATGTTGCCTGGTGTTTTCTAGAGTGCCATTTATCAAGGTAAGGGAAAGTTTGTTTATTGATAGAATTTTATGGCATAAGTTGATGACAAAACTATGGTGTTAAAATTGATCAGACTTTTATTCTGCATTTACTGAGAAAAATCACATCATTTCTCACTTCCAATCGGTTAATGTCATGCATTATACTGGTTTTCTAATGGTCAGAATATTAAATCAGTGTTGCATGCCTGGACCATGTCTTTCATCATGATCCGTTCTCACCTTCATATATCGTTCAGTGACTTTGCCAGTATTTTGTTGAAGATATTGGCCTCAACATCCACAAGATTTGTTGTTACTGCTCAGTCCCTCAGTCACGTCCAAGTTTTTGTGACCCATGTACGGCAGCATGCCAGACGTTCCTGTCCTTCACTATCTCCTGGAGTTTGCACAAACTCATGTTCATTGAGTCAGTGATGCCATCCAACCATCTCATCCTATTCTCCCTTTTCTTCCACAAGATATTGGGCCATAATTTTAATTCTCCTTACATTCCTTGTCACATTTTGGTATCTATGTTATCCCACAGATACATGAATCAAACTAGAGAGTGTATCTCCTTGTTTTATTCTCTAGAATCTCCATGAACATGGAATAATTACTTAACAGAAATTTGGCATAATTTTATCAATAGAACAGGGCTTTCCTGGTGACTCAGATGGTAAAGAATCTGCCTGAAATGCAGGAGACCTGGGTTCAATCCCTGGGTCAGGACGATCCCCTGGAGAAGGGAATGGCTACCTACTCCAGTATTTTTGCCAAAAGAATTCCATGGACAGAGGAGCCAGGTAGGCTCCAGTCCAGGGGGTTGCAAGAAGTTGGAAATGGCTGAATGACTAACATTTTCACTTCATCAGCAAACCAATGGGCTTAGATCTTTCTTTATGAAATTTTTTTAAATTACTGGTCCCATTTATTTAAGTTTTAGGGGAAGTGGGGCCCAGATGATGGAGAGAGAAGATGCAGAGCCCATGTCTCCCCACCAATAGGATATTTACCAGATGCTGGTGGAGGACCTTGGACACCCAGGAAGACCAGAGGAACCCCCGAGCAGCTGGGTAGGATGGGGGGGTAGCGACAGGGGAGGAGAAGTGGACGTGACAGGCACACCCATGGGGCGGCTGGGTAAAGGGAGGGATTTATACACCTGAAGAGACACATTTACCTTCCAGGGGGCAGCAGGGACTAGGAGGGACCTGAGGGGTTGGAGGACTGGGGAAACACATCCAGCATTCTCCATCCCTGGTCACTCAGCTCCAGGGAGCTTGCTGAGGCCCTGGGCCTCTCAACCTTGAGGCCAGAGGCACTCCAGAGGGGCCCTACAGGCCAGGCTGAGCCCGGGCGCCACCTTGACACCCACCTAGGGCCTTTCCTGGCCTGGGTCCTAAGCCTAATAAACCCCACTCTGCCTAAGGGCTGCTCTGCCTAAGCCCTGCCCCCCACAGCCAAGGCTTTTTCTGGTCCTTTTTGCTTTGTTTTGGTTTTTGGTTTTCTCCTTTGCTACTGGAGCTCTGTTTTACCTTCTGGTGTTTGTTTCATATATATTCTTATTTTTTCTAATATATCTGCTGGTTTTCGCTATTGTAATTTTTATTCTTTGTTTTTGTTCTGCTCTTCTTCTTCTTTTTTTTTTGCAGTGTCCTGTGGCCTGTGGGATCTCAGTTCATGGGCCAGAGATTGGAAATGAGCTCTAGTGGTGGAAGTACCGACTCTGTACCACTGAACTCTAGAACCTCGGACCCCAAGAAATACTAATCGGAGTAAGGTCTCCCAGAGGTCCACATCTCAGCACCAAGACCCAGCCTGACCCAACTGCCTGCAAACTCCACCGCCAGAAACCTCAGGCCAAACAAATAGTAGACAGGAACACATTCCTACTCATAAAAAAAAAAAAAAAAAAAAAAAAAAAAA
>SJYQ01008583.1:94915-110481 GCA_006410935.1 Redunca redunca | reverse complement strand
GAAAATTTGAGAAAATTGAAATTGTATCAGCATTTTTTTCCTACCACAATGCTATGAGATTAGAAATCAATTACAGGGGGAAAAATGCAAAAACACACAAACACATGGAAGCTAAACAGTGCGCTGCTAAATAACCAAGAGATCACTGAAGAAATTAAGGAGGAAAATTTTTTTAAATGCACAGAAACAAATGATGCTGAAAAGATGACAACACAAGACCTATCAGACGCAGTAAAAGCAGTTCTGAAAGGGAAGTGCACCGCAGCGCAATCTCAGCTCAAGAAACAAGAAAAAGCCTCGAACTAACGCTCTAACCTGCGAGGGAAAGAGGAGAAAGAAAACTCAGAGTCAACAGAAGAAACGAAATCAGAAAGATCAGACCAGAAGTAAATGAAACAGGAAATAAGAAAACAGTAGCAAAGATCAATAAAAGTCAAAGTTGGTTCCTCGAGAAGGGAAACAAAACTGATAAACCTTCAACCAGACTCCTCAAGAAGAGCGAGGAACTGATAAACCTTCAACCAGATTCCTCAAGAAGAGCGAGGACTCAGTAAAATTAGAAATGAAAAAGAAGACATCAGCACTGACACCACAGATATACAGAGGATCACAGAGACTGCCATAAACAACTGTAACCCAATAAAAAAATGACAACCTGGAAAAAAATGGATAAATTCTTGGAAAGATACATGCTTTCAAGACTGAACCGGGAAGAATTAGAAAATATAAACAGGCCAATCAGAAGTAGTGAAATTGAAAATGTAACAAAAAATATTCCAACAAACAAAAGTCAAGGACCAGACAGCTTCACAGGCAATTTGAGCAAACTTTTAGAGAAGAGATAACATCTATCCTTCTCAAGCTCTTCCCCCCAAAATCTCAGAATTACAAATACTTATAAATTCATTCTATAAGGCCACTATCACCCTGATACCAAAACCAGAAAGGATATCACACAAAAAAGGAAATTACAGACCAATATCACTGATGAACAAAGACACAAATATCCTCAACAAACTACAATGAACAGAAACCAACAACACATTAAAAGGATCATACATTGTGATCAAGTGGTTATCCCAGGGATGCAAGGATTCTTCAATATATGCAAATCAATCAGTGTGAAAACCATATCAACAAATTAAAGAATAAAAACCATACGATCATCTCAATAGAGGCAGAAAATGCTTCTGACAAACTTCAATAACCGTTTATGATAAAAATTCTCCAGAAAACTGGCACAGAGGGAACCTACCTCAACATAATAAGGGCCATTACAACAAACCCACAGCAAGCCATCATTCTCAATGGTGAAAAGTGAAAGCACTTCCCTTAAGGTTAGGAACAAGACAAGGATGTCCACTCTCACCACTCTCATTCAACATAGGTTTGGGAGTCCTCACTATGGCAATCACAGAAGTAAAAGAAATAAAAGAAATCCAAACTGGAAAAGAAGTTTAAAAAGTGTCAGTGTATGCAGACGAGAGGTTATCACACATAGAAAATTCTAAAGATGCCACTAGTTTTTCTACTGGACCTGATCAATGAATTTAGTAAAGTTGCAGGATACAAGATTATGTATCTTCTATGTTTAAAAAATACATAGAAATCTCTTGCATTCCTTTATACTAACAATGAAAGAGCAGAAAGAGAAATTAAGAAAACAATCCTGTTTACTATGAAGACAAAAAGAATAAAATATCCAGAAATAAACCTACCTAAGGAAGCAAAAGATCTGTACTCACAAAATTACACAACATTGATGAAAGAAATCCAAGAGGACACAAACAGATGAAGAAACAGACCATGTTCTTGGATTGGAAGAATCATTTTATAGTGAAAATGATGACACTGTGCAAAGCAATCTACAACTTCATTGCAATTCCTATCCGATTACTAATGGCATTCTTTACTGAATTAGAACAAAAATTGTATAATCTGTATGGAAATACAAAAGACCCCGAAGAGGCAAAGCAATCTTGAGACAGAAAAATGGAACTGGCTCTCTGACTCCTAACTATAATACAAAGCTACCATCACCAAGACAGCATGGTACTGACACAAAAGCAGAAATATAGACCAACAGGACAAGATATAACTCCCAGAGATAAGATACGGGCACCTTGTCTTTGACAAAGGAGACAAGAATATATCTGGGAGATATTGAGAGTATGGAGAAAAGACAGCTTCTTCAATAAGTGGTGCTGGGAAAGCTGGACAGCTACATGTAAAAGAATGAAATCAGAACACTCTGTAACACTGTGCACAAAAATAAACTCAAAATGAATTGAAGACCTAAACATAAGACTGGACACTATAAAATTCTTAGAGGAAAACAGGAAAAACACTCTTTGACATAAACTATAGCAAGATCTTTCTGACACACCTCCTAAAGCAATGAAAATAAAAAGAAAAATAATCAAATGTTATATAACTAAACTTAAAAGCTTTTGTACAGCAAAGGAAATCATAAATAAGACAAAAAGACAACCCTCAGAATGGGAGAAAATATTTGCAAACAAAGCAACAGACAAAGGACTTATCTCCAAAATATACAGGCAACTTATGGAGCTCAATATCAAAAAACAAACAACCCAATCACAAAATAGGCAGAAGACCTAAACAGACATCTCTTCAAAGAAGACATACAGATGGCCAAGAGGCATATGAAAAGATGCTCAACATCACTATTGCTGGTGCTGCTAAGTCGCTTCAGTCGTATCCGACTCTGTGTGATCCCATAGACGGCAGCCCACCAGGCTCTGCCATCCCTGGGATTCTCCAGGCAAGAACACTGGAATGGGTTGCCATTTCCTTTTCCAATGCGTGAAAGTAAAAAGCGAAAGTGAAGTCACTCAGTCCTTAGCGACCCCATGGACTGCAGCCTACCAGGCTCCTCCGTCCATGGGATTTTCCAGGCAAGAGTGCTGGAGTGGGTTGCCATTGCCTTCTCCACAGCATCACTATTAGAAAAATGCAAATTAAAACTACAATGAGGTATCATCTCACACCAGTCAGAATGGCCAGCATCAAAAAAAGTCTATAAACAATAAATGCTGGAAAGGTTGTGGGGAAAAGGGAACCCTCTTACACTATGGGTGGGAATGTAAATTGATACAAACACTTTGAAGAACAGTATGGAGGTTCATTAAAAAACTAAATATTAAACTACCATATGACCCAGCAATCCCACTACTGGGCATATACCTGAGAAAACCATAACTCAAAAAGACACATATACCACAGCGTTCACTGCAGGACTATATACAATACCCAAAACATGGAAGCAACCTAGATATCCACTGATGGATGACTGGATAAAGAAGATGTGGTACATACACACAATGGAATATTACTTGAGCATAGAAAGGAATAAAATTGAGTCATTTGTAGTAATGTGGGTGAACCTAGAGCCTGACACACAGCATGCAGTCAGTCAAAAAGAGACAAACAAATATATATTAACACATCTATGGAATCTAGAAAAATGATACTGATGAACCTATTTGCATGGCAGGAACAGAGATGCAGACACAGAATGGACTTGTGGATGGGATGAGGGGGAAGAGAGGGGCTAACTGAGAGAGTAACACCAATATATATGTACCAGCATGTGTGAAATAGACAGCTAGCAGGAAGCTGCTGTCCAGCACAGGGGGCCAGCTTGGTGCTGTGTGATGACCTAAGGGGTGCAATGGGAGCGGGAGGTGGGAGGCAGTCTCAAGAGGAAGGGGATATATATACACACACTTACGGCTGATATGCACTGTTTTATGGTAGAAATGCTATGGAAGAAAAGCTATGACCAACCTAGACAGCATATTAAAAAGCAGAGATATTACTTTGCCAACAAAGGTCCATCTAGTCAAAGCTATGGTTTTCCAGTAGTCATATATGGATGTGAGAGTTGGACTATAAAGAAAGCTGAGCACCAAAGAATCGATGCTTTTGAACTGTGGTGTTGGAGAAGACTCTTGAGAGTCCCTTGGACTGCAAGGAAATCCAACCAGTCCATCCTAAAGGAGATCAGTCCTGAATATTCATTGGAAGGACTGACGCTGAAGCTGAAGCTCCAATACTTTGGCCACCTGATGCGAAGAGCTGACTCATCGGAAAAGGCCCTGATGCTGGGAAAGATTGAAGCCAGGAAGAAAAGGGGATGACAGAGGATGAGATGGTTGGATGGCATCACCGACTGAATGAACATGAGTTTGAGCAAGCTCCAGAAGTTGGTGATGGACAGGGAAGCCTGGTGTGCTGCCGTCTATGGAGTTGCAAAGAGTCGGACAAGACTGAGTAACTGAATTGAACTGGAATGGCAGAAACGAAGGCAACACTGTAAAGCAGTTATATCCCAATTTTAAAATTTTCATAGGACTATTTGAGTTATCTATTTTTTCCTGTGTGACTTTTTCATATGGTTTTCTAACATTTGATCAATTTGTTGAAAATTTCAGAATTATTACCATAAAATAACTTAGTCTCTTATAAACCATTTTAGGAAGATACATAAATATTTTAGTTATCTGTACTCACCCACAAATTATTAATATACTGACATACAACCACATTGTTACAGGTACATAGTATAGTACCATCATCCACATCTCTCTCTTTATGTTGAGATCCACTTAACAAAAGGAAATAAATTGTTATCAGACTTCTCCATGAACCTGCCAGAGTGGTACAGACACACACTTCTCAGGACGTGCTCTAGGATAAATGCCAACCTATCAGTAAACGGCTGCTACTATAAGGACGCATCTTTAGCAAAGTGCACTGATACAGCTTAGGCTACTTATTTCTTTCCTTTTCTAGATTTACAAGTCAAACTCCAGGAAGAATTCTGACAGAATGGTCTTACTAAAGACAAGATATGAATTCCAGACCTCACACGTGCATGTCTCAGACACATACCTACCAGTCCTCTTGTCCTTTTTATTTCCCACAAACACACCTAGATTTTTTTTTATAAATGAGAGCACAGATAACCTCTACAGGCACACCTTGTTTCATTGCACTTCGTTGAGGTTGACAGATATTACTGCATTTTGTACAAACCGAAGGTTTTTGACAACTCTGCATCAAACAAATCTTTCACTGCCATTTTCCCAACAGCATTTATTTGCTTCATGTCTGTGTGGCATATTTTGGTAATCTTTGCAATATTTCAACCTTTTTCATTACTATCTTAAAGGAAATCAGTCCTGAATATTCATTGGAAGGACCGATGCTGAAGCTGAAACTCCAATACTTTGGCCACCTGATACAAAGAACTGACTCATTGGAAAAGACTCTGATACTGGGAAAGATTGAAGGCAGGAAGAGAAGAGGACAACAGAGGACGAGATGGTTGGATGGCATCACCAATTCTACAGACACGAGTCTGAGTAAGCTCCAGGAGTTGGTGATGGACAGGGAAGCCAGGCATTCTGCAGTCCACGGGGTTGCAAAGAGTCGGACATAAATGAGAAACTGAACTGAACAGATATATGCTATGGTAATCCCTGATCAATGGTCTCTGATGTTACTACTACCCACTGAAGGCTCATACGATGGTTAACATTTTTTAGCAATAAAGCATTTTTTGCCTAAAGTATGTACATTTTTAAACATAATGCCATTGCACACTTAACAGACTACAGTATAGCGTAAACATAACTTTTATATGCACTGAAAAAACAAGACATCTGTTAGGTCACTTTATTGCAATCATGCATGCATGCATGCATGCTGTCGCTTCAGTCGTGTCCGACTCTGTGCGACCCCCATGGACAGCAGCCCACCAGGCTCCTCTGTCCACAGGGTTCTCCAGGCAAGAATACTAGAGTGGGTTGCATATTCACTTTATTACAGTGACCTGGAACCAAACCCACAATATCTCCTAGGCATTCCTATACATAAACATACATGAGGGTCTTAAAACAAAGAAAAGATTAATAACCCAAAGTTTAGTCAACCTTATACAGAGAGATGCAAGTGTCTCTGACTAGTTAGAACCCCAGTATGGTTCTAAGAGAGGGCATACCCAGACATCCAAAAAAGCAGTCACGTAACTCAGGTGTGAGATGACTAGTCTATTTCAGAACTCAAGCACCCAATAGAGCCACAGTCCTGGACACCAAGGAACATGAGAAGGGGCGTGGGCAGGTTTAACCACACTCGGGATGAGTGATTAAACACTACTATAGGGAGGCACCACAGGTGTTCAAGAACAGTCCCTCTTCCTCTCATACACATCCTTTCCATTTTGTCTCCCTTGGCCCAGTCACGGGCATGAAAATAGGACGCAGGAGGATGGGAAGTCTAAAGAGATGACGTCTAATGAGAGAGCATCAGGGTCTAATGCAATTCAACCACCACCTCCAAACAAGACTAAGTACCACAAAGGACTGACCTGTGACGTCCAGGCGGAAGGACACCTTCTGGCCCCCGGCCTCGCAGCTGTACTCCCCGGCGTCCGCCTTGCCCGCCTGCTGCACCACCAGCCGCCGCCCGCGGCCCGTGGCCTCCACACGCACTTTCGAGCTCGAACTCAGCTTCTTGCCGTCCTTGTACCACGTCACCTCCGTCTGGGCCTGGGCCACCTCGCAGCTCAGCGTGGCACTCGCCCCCGCCATGGCCTGCACTTCACTGCGTGCCAGCTGCTCCTTGGCGAACACCAGCGAGGGCTCTGGGGACAGAGGGGGATACTCAGGGTCAGAGACCCCATCTATGTCAAGATGCAACACTAAGGAAAGAATGATTAAACGGGGAGGCAAGAAGACAGGAAACTTCTCCAGGCTTTGCACCAGCTCTGTGACCTAGAGAAACTCCACCACCTTCTCAACAACGAGCAACACAATTTATTTCTATATTCTACCCCTGATCTGTGCAGGCTGTTCCAATGAGAAGCTGTGAAAGACTTCTCTCATGCACCAATCCTTTAGGAGAAGAACTGCAGAGTCATGCATTCCTCAACCTTCCTATGGGAGGCCAGAGTCCTTCCCAGACAGCTGTACAGAGCAGGTTCTCATCTGCAGTGAATGAGAGCTCCTGGGGTTCCACCCTAACCACACTCTGTGTTGTCAGCTGTTAGCAACCTGATGGGAGTGAAGCTACACCACTGTGGCATGGTTCTAAGGATTCACAAACTGAGAATATGAGTTTTATAATTATTCTGTAGTTTACTCTTCTGGGGTTCAAGTTTTGTACAGTTTTCAAAATTTGCATTCTGTTTTTTCCAGATTCATTTAGGAGCTCTTTATATAATTCAATGTTATACAGTGTTGATGGTTCAGTTCAGTTCAGTTTAGTCACTCAGTTGTGTCCGACTCTGCGACCCCATGGACTGCAGCACACCAGGCCTCCCTGTCCATCACCAACTCCCAGAGTTTACTCAAACTCATGTCCACTGAGTTGGAGATGCCATCCAGCCATCTCGTCCTCTGTCATCCCCTCTTCCTGCCTTCAATCTTTCCCAGCATCAGGGTTTTTTCAAATGAATCAGCTCTTCATATCAGGTGGCCAAAGTACTGGAGTTTCAGCTTCATTATCAGTCCTTCCAATGAACACTCAAGACTGATTTCCTTTAGAATGGACTGGTTGGATCTCCTTGCAGTCCAAGGGACTCTTAAGAGTCTTCTACAACACCACAGTTCAAAAGCATCAGTTCTTCGGTGCTCAGCCTTCTTTCGAGTCCCAATTCTCACATCCATGCATGACTACTGGAAAAACCATAGCTCTGACTAGACAGACTTTTGTTGGCAAAGTAATGTCTCTGTTTTTTAATATGCTGTCTAGGTTGGTCATAAATTTTCTTCCAAGGAGTAAGCAGCTTTTAATTTCATGGCTACAGTTACTATCTTCAGTGATTTTGGAGCCCCCCAGAATAAAGTCAGCCACTATTTCCACTGTTTCCCCATCTACTTGCCATGAAGTGATAAGACCAGATGTCATGATCTTAGTTTTCTGAATGTTGAGCTTTAAGTCAACTTTTTGACTCTCCTCTTTAAGAGAAGACTACACATGGACATCACCAGATGGTAAACACTGACATCAGACTAATTATATTCTTTGCAGCCAAAGATGGAGAAGCTCTATACAAAAACAAGACTGGGAGCTGACTGTGGTTCAGATCATGAACTCCTTATTGCAAAATTCACACTTAAATTAAAGAAAGTAGGGAAAACCACTAGACCATTCAGGTATGACCTAAATCAAATCCTTTAAGATTACACAGTAGAAGTGAGAAATAGATTTAAAGAACTAGATCTGATAAACAGACTGCCTGATAAACTACGGACAGAGGTTTGTGACATTGCACAGGAAACAGGGATCAAGACCATCCCCAAGAAAAAGAAATGCAAAAAAGCAAAATGGGCTGTCTGAGGAGGCCTTACAAATAGCTGTGAAAAGAAGAGAAGCGAAAAGCAAAGGAGAAAAGGAAAAATATACCCATTTGAATACAGAGTTCCAAAGAATAGCAAGGAGAGTTAAGAAAACCTACCTCAGTGATCAGTGCAAAGAAATAGAAGGAAACAATAGAATGGGAAAGACTAGAGAACTCTTCAAGAAAATTAGAGATACCAAAGAAACATTTCATGCAGATGGGCTCAATAAAGGACAGAAATGGTATGGACCTAACAGAAGCAGAAGATATTAAGAAGAGGTGGCAAGAATACACAGAAGAACTGTACAAAAAAGATCTTCACGATAATCACAATGGAATGTGAAGTCAAGTGGGCCTTAGAAAGCATCACTAAACTAGTGGAGGTGATGGAATTCCAGCTGAGCTATTTCAAATCCTGAAAGATGATGCTGTGAGAGTGCTGCACTCAATATGCCAGCAAATTTGGAAAACTCAGCAGTGGCCACAGGACTGGAAAAGGTCAGTTTTCATTCCAATCCCAAAGAAAGGCAATGCCAAAGAATGCTCAAACTACTGCACAATTGCACTCATCTCACACGCTAGTAAAGTAATCCTTAAAATTCTCCAAACCAGACTTCAGCAATACGTGAACTGTGAACTTCCAGATGTTCAAGCTGGTGTTAGAAAAGGCAGAGGAACCAGAGATCAAATTGCCACCATCCGCTGGATCATCGAAAAAGCAAGAGAGTTCCAGAAAAGCATCTACTTCTGCTTTATTGACTATGCCAAAACCTTTGACTGTGTGGATCACAATAAACTGTGGAACATTCTTAAAGAGATGGGAATACCAGACCACCTGACTTGCCTCTTGAGATATCTGTATGCAGAAAGCATACACTTAGAACTGGACATGGAACAACAGACTGGTTCCAAATAGGAAAAGGAGTACGTCAAGGCTGTATATTGTCACCCTGCTTATTTAATTTATTTGCAGAGTATATCATGCAAAACGCTGCACTGGATGAAGCACATACTGGAATCAAAACTGCCAGGAGAAATATTAAGAGCCTCAGATATGCAGATGACACCACCCTTATGGCAGAAAGTGAAGAAGAACTAAAAAGCCTCTTGATGAAAGTGAAAGAGGAGAGGGAAAATGTGTTGTTGTGTTTATCTGAGAGGAGAGGGAAAATGTGTTGTTGTGTTTATCTGTCCTCCCACTTTTGTGCTCTATTTTTTTCATTTTTTAATAATGTTTCTGGTGAGATTATTTAATTAAGGCAAATATATCAGTTTGTCCTTTGTGGTTTCTGCATTTATGTTTTGTTTAAAAACCTTTCATTATGTACACTCGTGGTGAATTCATGTCAATGTTTGGCAAAACCAATACAGTATTGTAAAGCAAACTAAAGTTAAAATAAAAATTAAAAAAAATAAAAATCTTTCATTATTCCATGGTCATTAAATAATCTTTATTATCAGATAAAAGCTTGTTTTACCTTTCACACAGAGGTCTCTAACCTGCCTGGAGTTGGTTCTTTGTGTGGTAGGAGGTAGATTCCAATGTTATTTTATTTTTCTTTATGGTTAATGGCCTTACCTGGAGAAGGCAATGGCAACCAGTACTGTTGCCTGGAAAATCCCATGGACAGAGGAGCCTGGTAAGCTGCAGTCCATGGGGTCGCTAAGAGTCGGGCACGACTGAGCAACTTCACTTTCACTTTCACGCATTGGAGAAGGAAATGGCAACCCACTCCAGTGTTCTTGCCTGGAGAATCCCAGGGACGGGGGAGCCTAGTGGGCTGCCGTCTGTGGGGTCACACAGAGTCAGACATGACTGAAGTGACTTAGAAGAATGGCCTTACCATCAATGATGATAAGATCCTCCTTTCTCTACACTTCAGTGTGAGTTCACCATGCCATTCCTTTGGGCTATTTATCTGCATTGAGACCCACTTGTCTAAATTGCTGTAACTTTTTTTTTAAGTCATGATTAGGTTGGAGCAAATGTCCTCATTTTGTTAAGACTCACTTGGTTCTCTTTGGCCATTGCAATCAACTTGTCAATATTCTAACACCCCAAAGAACTGTGATTTGGCATTTAATGGGAAGTGAACGTCTCTGAGTTCCATAGATTTATATACATTTATTTATATCTGTTTCCTGCCTCTCTGCAACGTTTAATATTAATACTTTCACAAAGTCCTCAAGACCTTTTATTAGACTTGGAGTTAGTAACATGACCTATATGCTGTTACTGCCATTTTTTTAAATTTCACCTTCCAGGTGTTTGTTTCTGGTATATAGATATAGAATTGTTTTCTGTGAATTGTTTTTATATGCAGTGATGTTTACCAATTCTCTTACTAAGTGTAGTAATCAACGTTTCTAGATTTTCTAAATTGCTAATCATATCATCTGCATGTTTCATTTTTATTTTTCTAACTTTTAATCTTTTACTTCCCTCCTTAGTGTGTTGTGAATGCAGCATCAAAGTGGTGACAATTGGCTTCCTTATCTTGTTCCTTACTGCAAAGGCAGTGCCTTAAAGGTTTCACTTTATGAAGATAGCCAGTTTTTCTCTATACTGCCAATTATTAAATAAAAGAAGAATCCTTATACTTTGGTAAGAATTTTATGGCAGGAATTAATGCTCAATTTTATCAAGTATTTCTCTTAGATATATGTAGCTGTACTTTACTGAGTATTTTTATTCTCCATTTATTGGGGAAATCATATTATTTTTCTTTTCTTTTATTGACATTAAGCTTTCCATCAAATTTTCTACTGATTCTTGTTGTAAACCAACCTCGCGCTCCTGGAATATGGCTGTTGCTGTAGTGTATTTTCCTCTTAATAAACTGCTGAGTTCAGTTTACTATTATTTTGTGGAAGATATTAGGCTTAATATCATCCATAGATTAAACTGTGTTACTTCTTCATAATTACATTGTCATATTTTGGTATCAATGGTATGTTCTATGTAAGATAAATTAGACAATGCATTCCATTTTTCAATACTACAGAAGAATCTCTGTGAACATGGAATAATTTCTTACCAAAATACTCAGTACAATTTAACAATAGAGCAAGTGGGCTTAGATATTCTGCTGTGAGAAGACTGTTTATTATGGTTCCACTTATTTAAAATGCTGAGGTCTTTACAAATTGCTTGTTTTCCATTTTGTGAGTTTTGACATAGTTTTCTAGGAACTGATCCATTTGCAATCTTCTCTATTTTCATGAATTCTGTACACACATTACAACAAATCATGGACTAGATTTTGCTACATCTGTGCTCAAGGAGTTTACTTATCCATGTGAACATTGCTAGCCCAGAATATCTAAAGATTTATAAGCCAAAATTCTGCCATGAAATAATTCCCGCATTACTGTGTGGCCAAAATTTTCTCTTATTCTGGTACAGTGAATTCAGCTACCTCTTGTGAATGGGAACTCTCAAGTGTTTTGGGTAAGAATCTGCCAGGAAAACCCCAGGGGAAAGATATCTTGTCTACTTCAGCCCTATAGATCAGGTAGAGCCCGAGTAATAGACACCCAGGACCACCAACGGAGTCTGAACACTTGTTGGGAAAACGTGGCTGAGCATTATTACATGCATGGTATAAAAGAGCTGCCTCTCTCCCTCCAGAATACACCCACTCATCCTGCTTTCTTGGCTCAACATTGGCAGTAAAGATGGAAGAATACAGGATAAGAGAATTCAGGAAATCAATTTTTTAAAAAAAAAGAGCACAGAATCTCTTGGCTATACAGCTGTCCGATCCTCAATGAAAACTATGATAATTTGGTATCCCCAGAAAACTCACTTATATAGATGGAAAAATGCATTCAGGTCCTAGGAAAAAACAGAGTTATTACTTGATGTCAATCTTGCCAAACTGATGTACAGCTACATCCCAAAGGACTTAACTCCATACATACTTTCAAACTCGACTCAGCTTCTTCCGATCCTTATACCACCCACTCAGTCTAGTTATGCACTACCTCACATTTCAGCGTGCAAAAGCACCACTTTGACCCATACCACTCTATATGCCAGATGCTCCTTGAACACCACTGAGGACTAAGGAAAAGCACTGATACACAGGATAAAAGACAGCATGTGACAGAGACAGGAAATGAGCACAAGGCCGGGACGGTGACAGGGAAAGAGAACTTCCACAGGCGTTCTACCAGCCCCCTGTGCTGCAAAGCTCCCTCTGCCCATCTCAGTAACAAGCAACATTCTCCCACTGACCTCCTGTATCTAGGAAAACGGAGGGAAGACCTCCCAGAAACCTCAAGTCTGAGCATTCAAACTTTACTCCTGAGAGAATGCGAAAGATTGTCAGGGATACATCAAACTAGCTGACCCGCTGAGGACCCGCACAAGGTGCCTGATGAGGATGTGTGCTGGCTCTCGGAAAAACGCACGGTGGGAGGAAAGTCACTCATCCTCACGCCTACCTCCGCCCCCAGGCATCAGGGAGAGCCAGGGTCCCGACACCAGGAGCAACAGGAAGGCTCTGAGCAGGTGCTAAGACAGTGTGACCAAGCCCCACTGCCTGGCAACAGGGGGACAGAAACAACCCCTTTTCTTTACACATGCACCCTCCCCATTCATCCTCTTCCAAGTCAAAATGGGCCTCCAGATGGGATGCAGAAGACAGGGAGGCTGAAGAGATGAAGGTTCAAGGCACTCATGTCTGAAAGCCAGCACCCTAATCACCTGCAAACAGCCTAGCTCAGCGCCCCCTCCAGGACTGACCTGTGACGTCCAGGTGGAAGGAGACCTTCTGGCCCCCCGCCTCGCAGCTGTACTCCCCGGCGTCCGCCTTGCCCGCCTGCTGCACCACCAGCCGCCGCCCGCGGCCCGTGGCCTCCACACGCACTCTCGAGCTCGAGCTCAGCTTCTTGCCGTCCTTGTACCACGTCACCTCCGTCTGGGCCTGGGCCACCTCGCAGCTCAGCGTGGCACTCGCCCCTGCCACGGCCTGCACTTCACTGCGTGCCGGCTGCTCCTTGGCGAACACCACCGGGGGCTCTGGGGACAGAGGGGGACACACAGGGTCAGAGACACCGTCTCAGTCGGGACGGCAGCCCCGCCTGGATGGGGAGCTGGGAGGGTGCTGATTGAGTCCTCTGTTAAATCAAAGTTTTTCCTTCCAATAGTGTCAAATGTCCATTTCAAAGGCCCTTGAGTTTTGAGCATTTGTGTTTCTACTTAAGAAATGTTGCCTTACCTTAAGTCTTTAAAGAAATGGGAGAATGGCATTGAAACATGTATACTATCATGTAAGAAACGAATCGCCAGTCAATGTCTGATGCAGGATGCAGGATACTTGGGACTGGTGCAAGGAGAGGACCCAGAGGGATGGTATGGGGTGGGAGATGGGAGGGGATTCGTGTTTGGGAACGCATGTACACTCGTGGTGAATTAATGTCAATGTTTGGCAAAACCAATACAGTAATGTAAAGTCAACTAAAGTAAAAATAAAAATTATAAAAAAAATAAAAAAAAAATAAAAAGAAATCATGTTATCATCCAAGGGAATTTTGGGTTTTACCTTTTACACTGAGGTTCTAACCTATCCTGAGTTGACTTTTGTGTGTGGTATGAATTGCTGGTACAATTTAAGTTTTCAGAAGGGTCAAACGGTCCAAGTGCCATTTATGAAGACAGCACTTTCCTCAACTTCTCCAAGAGACACCACAGAATCAAGTGGAAGGTGATGGTGGGTAAACGGGTGGTGCAAAAATCCATTTATGCAAGGAACTATTTCTGAGCTCACTTCTGCCCCTCTGACGTGGTAGCTATCCCTGCACTAGGATCCTCTTATCTTCAAAATTGTAGCTTTGTGACATCGGGTCCCAGTGAATGCTCCCACCATGCTCTCCTTCAAGAAAACAGTGTATTGATGGCACCTGGCCTTTGAAATCTGCCTGTTATTCCTCCATCAGACCACCCAAACAGAAATTTGGTTTCAATTCTGATTGCTAATAAACATCTTTGATTTTTTTCTCTCTGATTCCTATCTCTCTATTCCAAATTCTTCACGTCTCTCAAGAATCTTGAATAATTTTCCCACACACAGCCACTTAGCAATTTTTATCAGACCTGGAATTAGAACCATACTGGAATTGTGCTAGTCTAACTCTAAATGACAAAATGATCTCTGTTCGTTTCCAAGCCAAACCATTCAATATCACAGTAATCCAAGTCTACACCCCAACCAGTAACGCTGAAGAAGCTGAAGTTGAATGGTTCTATGAAGACCTACAAGACCTTTTAGAACTAACACCCAAAAAAGATGTCCTTTTCATTATAGGGGACTGGAATGCAAAAGTAGGAAGTCAAGAAACACCTGGAGTAACAGGCAAATTTGGCCGTGGAATGCGGAATGAAGCAGGGCAAAGGCTAATAGAGTTTTTCCAAGAGAATGCACTGGTCGTAATAACACCCACTTCCAACAACACAAGAGAAGACTCTACACATGGACATCACCAGATGGTCAACACTGAAATCAGACTAATTATATTCTTTGCAGCCAAAGATGAATTAGCTCTATACTGTCAGCAAAAACAAGACCGGGAGCTGACTGTGGCTCAGATCATGAAAGCCTTATTGCTAAATTCAGACTTAAATTGAAGAAAGTAGGGAAAACCACTAGACCATTCAGGTATGACCTAAATCAAATCCCTTATTATACAGTGGGAGTGAGAAACAGATTTAAGGGACTAGATCTGATAGAGTGCCTGATGAACTACAGATGGAAGTTCGTGACATTGTACAGGAGACAGGGATCAAGACCATCCCCGTGGAAAAGAAACTCAAAAAGGCAAAATAGCTGTCTGGGGAGGCCTTACAAATATCTGTGAAAAGAAGAGAAGTGAAGAGCAAAGGAGATAAGGAAAGATATAAGCACCTGAATGCAGAATTGCAAAGAATAGCAAGAAGAGATAAGAAAGCCTTCTTCAGCGATCAATGCAAAGAAATAGAGGAAAACAACAGAATGGGAAAGACTAGAGATCTCTTCAAGAAAATTAGAGATACCAAGGGAACATTTCATGCAAAGATGGGCTCGATAAAGGACAGAAATGGTATGGACCTAACAGAAGCAGAAGATATTAAGAAGAGGTGACAAGAATACACAGAAAAACTATATAAAGAAGATCTTCACGATGCAGATAATCATGATGGTGTGATCACTCA
>SJYQ01008583.1:76476-94749 GCA_006410935.1 Redunca redunca | reverse complement strand
CTGGTGTTAGAAAAGACAGAGGAACCAGAGATCAAATTGCCACCATCCGCTGGATCATCAAAAAAGCAAGAGAGTTCCAAAAAAAACATCTACTTCTGCTTTATTGACTATGCCAAAGCCTTTGACTGTGTGGATCAAAAAACAAACTGTGGAACATTCTTAAAGAGATGGGAATACTAGACCACCTGACCTGCCTCTTGAGAAATCTTTATGCAGGTCAGGAAGCAACAGTTAGAACTGGACATGGAACAACAGACTGGTTCCAAATAGGAAAAGGAATACATCAAGGCTGTATATTGTCACCGTGCTTATTTAACTTATATGTAGAGTACATCATGAGAAACACTGGGCTGGAAGAAGCACAGCTGGAATCAAGATTGCTGGGAGAAATATCAATAACCTCAGATATGCAACTGACACCACCCTTATGGTAGAAAGTGAAGAGGAACTAAAAAGCCTCTTGATGAAAGTGAAAGAGGAGAGTGAAAAAGTTGGCTTAAAGCTCAACATTCAGAAAACGAAGACCATGGCCTCTGGTCCCATCATGGGAAATAGATGGGGAAACAGTGAAAACAGTGTCAGACTTTATTTTTTTGGGCTCCAAAATAACTGAAGATGGTGACTGCACCCATGAAATTAAAAGATGCTTACTCCCTGGAAGGAAAGTTATGACCAACCTAGATAGCATATTCAAAAGCAGAGACATTACTTTGCCAACAAAGGTCCATCTTGTCAAGGCTATGGTTTTTCCAGTAGTCATGTATCGATGTGATAGTTGGACTGTGAAGAGGGCTGAGCACCGAAGAATTGATGCTTTTGAACTGTGGTGTTGGAGAAGACTCTTGAGAGTCCCTTGGACTGCAAGGAGATCCAACCAGTCCATTCTAAAGGAGATCAGTCCTGGGTGTTCTTTGGAAGGAATGATGCTAAAGCTGAAATTCCAGTACTTTGGCCACCTCATGCGAAGAGTTGACTCATTGGAAAAGACTCTGATGCTGGGAGGGATTGGGGGCAGGAGAAGAAGGGGACGACCGAGGATGAGATGGCTGGATGGCATCACCGACTCGATGGACGTGAGTTTGAGTGAACTCTGGGAGTTGGTGATGGACAGGGAGGCCTGGCATACTGCAATTCATGGCGTCGCAAAGAGTCAGACACAACTGAGTGACTAAACTTAACTGAACTCTAACATAAAATTTCATTTCCAAGTATTCTTTGCCAAGACATAAGCAAAGAAATGCTCTGTATAATTATTTTTTTACAGATTAATCCTACTCAAGAATCTTACACATTCTATTAAGTTATCTTTGGGATTGTCTGAGTTGATCATCCTATCATTAGTAAATTCTACCTTGAGTTGTTTTTTTTTTTTCCCCAAAATTGTTTGCCGGTGATTTTATTCTCCTCTTTACCTGACTCAGTGGTCAGGGTGGCCTAAGTGTCCTGTCCCTCAGGTCAAAGATTTCCAGGTACACCTTAGGTGGGATGTTGCTGTTGTTGATGCTGTTGCAGGCATTTTATAGTATTTTTTAAAAAGAACACTTTTATACTGTTTGCCAAGAATTTTATGGCAGGAACTAATGCTCAATGTTATCAAACTTTTTGTCTTGATGTATGATATTCAAATTTAATCAACCATTTGATACTGTACTCATGGAAATGATGACATCTTTTTGCAGTTTGTCTTTTTTAATATTCCCAAAAGTAATAAAAGTAAATTTATTTGCACTGTTTATAACAGCCAGGACATGGAAGCAACCTAAATGTCCATTGGCAGATGGATGGATAAGGAAGCTGTGATCCATATACACAATGGAATATTACTCAGCTATAAAAAGGAATGCATTCCAGTCAATTCTAATGAGGTGGATGCAACTGGAGCCCATTATACACAGTGAAGTAAGTCAGAAAGAGAAATACCATTACAGTATATTAACGCATATATATGGAATTTAGAAAGATGATAATAATGATCCTATATGCAAGGCAGCAAAATTAGAGATATCAAGGGAACATTTCCTGCAAAAATGGGCACAATAAAGGACAGAAATGGAATGGACCTAACAGAAGCAGAAGATATTAAGAAGTGGCAGGAATACACAGAAGAACTGTACAAAAATGGTCTTAATCACCTGGACAACCCAACAGTGTGGTCATTCACCTAGAGCCAGATATCTTGGAGTATGAAGCCAAGTGGGCCTTAAGAAGCATTACTACTAATAAAGCTAGTAGAGGTGATGGGATTACAGCTGAGCTATTTCAAATTCCAAGAGATGATGCTGTGAAAGTGCTATGCTCAATATGCTAGCAAATTTGGAAAACTCAGCCAAGGCCACAGGACTGGAAAGGTCAGTTTTCATTTCAATTCCAAAGAAGGGCAATGCCAAATAAAGTTCAAACCACCACACATTTGCACTCATTTCAAATGCTAGCAAGGTAGTGCTCAAAATCCTTCAAGCTAGGCTCCAACAGTACGTGAACTGAGGACTTCCAGATCTACAAGCTGGATTTGGAAAAGAAGGAACCAGAGATCAAACTGCCAACATCCGTTGGAAAATAGAAAGTGCGAGGGAATTCCAGAAAAAGTTCAGCTGCTTCACTGACTGTGTTAAAGCCTTTGACTGTGTGGATTGCAACAAACTGTGGAAAACTCTGAAAGAGATGGGAACACCAGACCACCTTGCCTGCCTTCTGCGAAGCTTGTATCAGGTCAGGAAGCAACAGTTAGAACAAGACAAGGAACAGTATACTGGTTCCAAATAGGAAAAGGAGTATATCAAGGCTGTACATTGTCACCCTGCTTATTTAACTTATATGCAGAGTACATCATGCGAAATGCCAGGCTGGATGAAGCTCAAGCTGGAATTAAGACTGCAGGGAGAAATATCAATAACCTCAGATATGCAGATGACTACACCCTAAAGGCAGAAAGTGAAGAGCAACTAAAGAGCTTCTTGATGAAGGTAAAAGAGGAGAGTGGAAATGCTGGCTTAAAACTCAACATTTAAAAAATTAAGATCATGGCATCCGGTCCCATCACTTCATGGCAAATAGATCAGGAAAAAATGGAAACTGTGACAGACTTTATTTTCTTGGGCTCCAAAATCACTGCAGACAGTGACTGCAGTCATGAAATTTTTTAAAAGATGCTTGCTCCTTGGAAGGAAAGTTATGAACCTAGATAGCATATTAAAAGGCAGAGACATTACTTTGCCAACAAAGGTCCGTCTAGTCAAGGCTATGGTTTTTCCAGTGGTCATGTATGGATGTGATAGTTGGACTGTGAAGAAAGCTGAGCGCCAGAGAATTGATGCTTTTGAACTGTGGTGTTGGAGAAGACTCTTGAGAGTCCCTTGGACTGCAAGGAGATCCAACCAGTCCATTCTAAAGGGGATCAGTCCTGGGTGTTCTTTGGAAGGACTGATGCTAAAGCTGAAATTCCAGTACTTTGGCCACCTCATGCAAAGAGTTGACTCATTGGAAAAGACTCTGATGCTGGGAAGGATTGGGGGCAGGAGGAGAAGGGGATGACAGAGGATGAGACGGCTGGATGACATCACCGACTCAATGCACACGAGTTTGGGTGAACTCTGGGAGTTGGTGATGGACAGGGAGGCCTGGCATGCTGCAATTCATGGGGTTGCAAAGAATCGGACACGACTGAGCAAATGAACTGAACTGAACTGCTCCTTGGAAGAAACCTATGACAAACATAGACAGCATATCAGCATATTTAAAAGCAGACATCACTTTGCCAACAAAGTTCAATCTAGTCAAAGCTATGATTTTTCCAGCAGTCATGTATGGATGTGAGAGTTGTACCATAAAAGGCTGAGCACCAAATAATTGATGCTTTTGAACTGTGGTGCTGGAGAAGACTCTTAAGAGTCCCTTGGTAGCAAGAAGATTAAACCAGTCAATCCTAAAAGGACTCAACTCTGAATATTCATTGGAAGGACTGATGCTAAAACTGAAGCTCTAATACTTTGGCAACCTGATGTGAAGTACTGACTCACTGGAAAACACCCTGATGCTGGGAAAGATTGAGGGCAGGAGGAGAAGGGATTGACAGATGATGAGATGGTTGGATGACTCGATGGCCATCAGTTTGAGCCAACTCCAGGAGACAGTGCAAGATAAGAAACCCTGGGGTACTGCAGTCCATGGGGTCTCAAAGAGTCGGACATGACTGAACAACACCTATTTCAGCCACGTTTCCCAAATTTCCTATGAATTTTTCTTAGAACACACTCTAACATTCTCAAAACCAAAAAACATTCCAGAAACATGCACGTTGAGATCTGAGGTATCTGTACACATCCACACATCATCCTACATTATTAGTACAGTCAAAAACTGTTAGGTGTCGGTACCTAGAAGTCAAGGTAGGAAGGCAGCCCAACTCTTTTCAGCATGAAGACTTCCTTGCCAGAAGAAGAACAGTCTGATTTCTTAGACTGTCCTGTGTTCCAGGCACAAGGCAGAGACTCATTCACCATTAGGAAAACGCAATGAAATAAAGACTGCTTTGCCAGTCAGAGGCCAGTAGGACAGTAACTCCCCATTAGCAGAGCCTAGTGCTGTGGCAGAAGTGACTTTTTCCTTTCAATTCTAAATTCACCAGCATGACACCAAGGGGAATACAACCTGCAACATCCAACCTGTTTGAAGACAAAGGCAAAAATCACATTTTGCAATCTAAGATCACCCTAAATGGCACACGTGATGCTCTGCCAATCATCCTTAAGGACCTGACAACACAGCATGGGCCTCTTCTGGCTACCTACAGACAACCAGAGTGGGAACAGGAAGGAAGGGCATCCCAGAAACCTCAAGTTTCACCATCCAAACTTCATTCCTAAGAGAATTCCAAGTAGGACTGTGTGGTCAGTATGTCTCCGAAACTGGGATCCATCAAATTGAAATACTTCTGGACAACCGAGACCAGCAAGAGGTACTGGATGAAGGCCTATGCTAGCTCTCAGGAAAGAGATAATGGGAGGAAGGTCAGTTATTCCCAGGCCTACCTCAGCCCCCGAGCATCAGGGCTGTGATTGTGAGCAGGTGCTAAGACAGTGTGACTGAGCCGCACTGCCTGAAAACACAGGGATCAAAACGCTCCTCTTCTCTCCATGGACACCCTCCCCATGCATGCTCCCCCAGCCAAAATGGGCATGGAGGTGGGACATGGAAGACTGGAAGGCATGAAGAGATGAAGAATCCAGGCAAGGGCACACATAGTCTGGTGAGGCTGGAAGCCAGCGCCCTCATCACCTGCACACGGGCCAGCTCAGCGCCCTCCTCCGGGACTGACCTGTGACGTCCAGGTGGAAGGAGACCTTCTGGCCCCCGGCCTCGCAGCTGTACTCCCCGGCGTCCGCCTTGCCCGCCTGCTGCACCACCAGCCGCCGCCCGCGGCCCGTGGCCTCCACATGCACTCTCGAGCTCGAGCTCAGCTTCTTGCCGTCCTTGTACCACGTCACCTCCGTCTGGGCCTGGGCCACCTCGCAGCTCAGCGTGGCACTCGCCCCCGCCACGGCCTGCACTTCACTGCGTGCCGGCTGCTCTTTGGCGAACATCACTGAGGGCTCTGGGGACAGAGGGGGATACACAGGGTCAGAGACCCCATCTCAGTCAGGAGGGCAGCCCCGCGCAAAGACAACCTGGATGGGGAGCTGGGAGTAGGGGCTTGGGGCAGTGGAGCTGGAGACTTCTCAGGCTCTGCACCAGCCCTGTGCCCTGCAGCGGTCCCCCTGCCTTTCTCAGCAAGTGACACAATTTACGCATTCGCCCACAGGTCCCTGCAAGCAGGTCCACGGTGCAGGACAAATGAGACAGACCTGCCCCCTGCTCATGACAACTGCCAGGTCTCAAGGCGAATGTTCCCATCCTTCCTCAGTGGTGTCCCACTCTTCTCCACGCTGTTTAACAGCGGGGAACTTTTCATCTGTGGTCTGTGGAGACGGCTGAGGCTCGGCGCCCTCCTCCACCCTTAGCATCGTCGGCTGACAGCAATCTGGGGGAGTGCTCACACCTCCCTGCAGCTTTCTTCATCACTGTCTGAGGAATGAAGAAACCGAGCGCCTTTCCCCTTAGGACTGAGCTCACCGTTACTGTTTTCTTCTTCCTGGTGACACGAGTCAAATCTTTCGCCCACTTATCAACAGTAAGCTCAATCTTTTCTTGATGCAACTCTGGCCATTCCTCAAACATTTAGAGAATGATCAACAGGGAGGTTTGAAGGATATTCCCAACCGTGTGACTGCCACCTTCACGCCCAGGTCCAGTCCTCTGATAAACCAAACTTCCTCCTTCCAATAGTCTCACAAGGCCCATTTCTGCCCTTTGAGTTTAAAGCATTTGTGTTCTACTTAAGAAATATTTCCTTACCTTGAGTTTTTAGAGAAACCACTTTCTCATCTGAGGTTTTTTATACCCTGAGGTTTCTAACCCAAGATGAGTTGACTTTTGTGGGTGGTGTGAGTTGCTAGGACATTTTAAGTTTTCCATGTGGTTCACTGGTTCAGCAACTATTGTTGACTAGAACATCCTTCCTCGACTTCTCAAATAGACAACACGATAACAAACAGAAGATAAAGGGGATCTGTGGGGATGGTGGGTGCAGGAACCCTTTTATGCAAGAACTGTTTCTGAGCTCACTATTCTGTTCCTCTGACATGATAACTATCCTGCACTGAGATACCATTGTCTTGAAAAAACTGTAGTCTTACAATAATTCCTGACTTCAGGTCCCACTAAATGCTCCCACTATGCTTTCCTTCAAGAAAACAACATATTGGCTGTACCTTGCCTTTGACCTGCCTGTTATTCCTCCATCTACCACCCAAAAAAGAAATTTGGTTTCAATTTTGATTGTTAATAAACATCTTTGACTTTCCCCTCGAATTTCTATCCACATACTGCAACCTCTAACTATGCTTCAAGAATCTTGAAAAAGGTCCCCAACACAGCCTCTGAGTAACTTTTATCAGATCTGGAATTAGAAACACGATACAATTTTGCCAGTCTAACTCTTTCACACAAATTTCATTTTGCAAGCATTCCTTGCCAGGACTTAGACATAGAAATAATTTCTGCATGTTGATTTTTTTACACACTAATCTTACTCAAGAATCAGATGCAATCTAGCCATTTATCTCTGGGATTGTCTGAGTTGATCATTCCATCATCAGCAAATTCTACCTTTAGTTTTCCAGTGATTTATTCTCCTCTTTATTCAATTCAGAGGTTAGAGTTGGCCTGAGTGCTGTCCCTCATGTCAAAGATGTTGGGGTTATTTTTGTTTTTTCAGGAGTGTGATAACATTAAAAAGAACTCTTTAATATAGTTTGCTAAGAATTTTATGGCACAAACTGATGCTCAGTCTTATCAAACATTTTGTCCCAATGTATGACCTTCAAGTTCAGTCAACTATTTGATTCTGTACTCATGGAGATGATCACATCTTTCTGCATTCAATCCAATGTCAAGCTTTCTACCTATCAACAATGCCAACGTTGACACAACGTGCAATCCTGAATTATGACTTTCACCACTCATCCCTACCCGTGGATATACTGCTGAATTCTTTTTATTAATATTTAATATGTGATTTCTACCTTGACGCTTGCAGTAGATTTTCTGGAATTTCATTCTCCCTGCCTTTCTAGTGCAATTTTGGTGTCGATGTTATATTCTGGACATGAAGGAGTTATGGAGGATATCTCATTCTTCTCTCTCTAGGACCATCTCCATAAGCATGGAATAACAATTTTTCAAATATTTTGCATACCTCATTAGAAAACTACAGGGCTGAGAATATTTTCATTACTGGTCCTACTGATTCACAAGTCACACACTCTTTTAAATTTACTCTGTCTTCATGTGTCCAATTATCACATAATCTCCTAGGATTTAGCCATATATCACAATTTTTCAAAGGTTTTACCGTAAAATACTTTCTAATGTGCTCCCCAAAAAACACATTCTAAGAGATACACGGTGGGATCTGGGGTATATATATACCCACACATCCTGCTACACGGGCCTGGCCTCAAACTCTCACATGCTGGCACCGAGGAGTCAATGTGGCATGGTAGCCACCCTATTCAGCATGAAGACTCTCTTCCCAGAAGAAGCATAACCTGATTTCTTAGACTCCCTGACACTTCAGCCACAAGAAAGAGAAACTCAATGACCACGAGGAAAATGCAAGGAAATAAAGACTGCTTTGCCAGTCAGAGGCTGCCATTAGCAGTAACTGCTTATTAGCAACACCTACTGATGTGGCAGAAGAGATTTTTTTCCTTTCCATTTCTAAATTCATCAACTAATGCCAAGCAGAATACTGACCTGCAACATACAAACTTGTTCGAAGACAAATGCAAAATCACGTTTGATCTAAGATCGCCCTAAACAGCACAGGTGACTGTCCACCATCCTTTCTCTCCTCCCTCTGTAAGGCATGTGTGCACGCTAAGTCATTCACTTGTGTCCAAGTCTTTGTGACCCTTTGGACTGTAGCCCATCAGGCGCCTCTGTCCATGGGATTCTCCAGGCAAGAATACTGGAGTGGCTTCCACGTCCAGGGGATCTTCCCAACGCAGGGATCAGACCCGCGTCTCCTGCAGCTACTACAGTGCAGGCAGATTCTTCACTGCTGAGCCACCAGCGAAGCCCCACTTTGTAAGGACCTGACAACAAAACATGTTTGCTTTTTTCTTGCAATGTACAGGCTTCTAGAGCTTCTATATCCAGAGACAGGAAGGAGTGGCATCCGAGAAACCTCAAATTCAATCATCTGAAGCTCACTCCTGCAAGAATTCCAAGTAGGATTGTGTGGCCAGTATTTCCCCTAATCTGGAATCCATCAAACTGAAACACACAAGAACTTGCATGAGGTACCAGATGAGGGCATGTGCTAACTCTCAGGAAAGGCAGCTCATGGGAGGAAAGTCACATATTGCCAGGTCTACCTCAGCCCCCAAGCATCAGGGAGAGTCAGAGTCCTGACACCAAGAACACGAGGAAGGTTCTGGGCAGGTACTAAGACAGTGTGACTGAGTCTCACTGCCTCCAAAGAGGAGGACAAAAATGGCCCTTCTTCACTGAAGGTGCATCCTTCAGGGCCAAGATGATATGAACATGAGACATGGAGATGCGAAGAAATAAAGGCTGCAGGCAAGTACACACATCTGTTGAGACCAAAAGCCAATCCCTTCATCCTCTGGACACGGCCTAGCTCAGCACCCTCCTCCAGGACTGACCTGTGATGTCCAGGTGGAAGGAGACCTTCTGGCCCCCGGCCTCGCAGCTGTACTCCCCGGCGTCCGCCTTGCCCGCCTGCTGCACCACCAGCCGCCTGGTGCAGCCCTTGGCTTCCACGCGCACTTTCGAGCTCGAACTCAGCTTCTTCCCGTCCTTGTACCATGTCACCTCCGTCTGGGCCTGGGCCACCTCGCAGCTCAGCGTGGCACTCGCCCCCGCCACGGCCTGCACTTCACTGCGTGCCGGCTGCTCCTTGGCGAACACCACCGGGGGCTCTGGGGACAGAGGGGGATACACGGGGTCAGAGATACCATCTCAGTCAGGACGGCAGCCCCGGGCAAAGAATAGGATGGGGAGCCAGGGACGAGGTGTGTGTGCTGGCAGTGGAGTTGAAAATTTCTGGGCCCTGCACCAGCCCTGTGCTCTGCAGAGGTCCCCTGCCTTTCTCAGCAACAAGTCACACAGTTCTCGTGTGTGACACAGCATTCTCGTCTGAGTCCATGTGAGCTGGGAGGCCACTGGAAAAGACTTCTCCTGGGCTCATGGCACCTGCAGGGTCACGAGGCACGTGTCCCTGAACCTTGCTAGATGGTGCCCTAGTCTTCTCCATGTGGTTATGAAGGAACTTTTCACCTGCGGTCCGTGGAGATGACTGAGCTGCGGTGCCCTTGCCCACTGTTAACTATTGTCAGCTGGTGGCAACCTGGGAGGAGTGCTTCCACCCCTTTCCATGGCTTTCTTTGTCACTGAGCAATAAAGAAGCTGAGTACCTTTCTTCTTAGCACTGGATTCACCATTCCTACTTTCTTTTTCATGGTGATACAATTCAAATCTTTTGGCCACCTACAAATAGTAGGCTCTTTTTTCAGTTCAACTCTAGCCACTCTTTATACATTTACATACCAAAGAATGAGACATACTTAAGATTTAAGGATATCTCCAACTGTGTGACTGGCATTGTTACTCTCAGATCCAGTCCTTTGGTAAATCAAAGATTTTCCTTCCAATAGTTTCACAATGTCCATTTCAGCCCTTTCAGGCATAGATCATTTATGTTCCATTTAAGAAATTTCTCCTTATATTGTCTTTAACGAAACCACGTTATCATCTGAGGGGTTTTTTGGGGGGTTTTGCCTTTTACCCTGAGTTTTCTAACCCACTCTGAGCTGACTTTTGTGTGTGGTGTGAATTGCTAGCATAATTTAATTTTTCCGTATGGTTCAGTGGTCCAGCACCATTTATCAGACAACATCCTTCCTTGAGTTCTCCAATAGACGACACAGTAACAGTGGAAAGGTGTAGGGGAAGAGGGGATGGGTGGTGCGGGAAGCCATTTATGCAAGGAACTGCTTCTGAGCTCACCATTCGGCTCCTCTGGTGTGGAAACTATCACTGACCAGGATCCCCTTATCTCAAAAACTACAGCTTCAGGATCATTCCTGATAACATGAGAACTGGTCAGGCTGGTCCCCCACAGAGCAGGGATCACGCACCCACACACATGTGGCCTTGTAGCCGTGTGCAGAGCTGGCATGCCTGGGTGTGTGTCTGCTTCTGCAGCCAAGAGTGTCCTGAGCAGGAGCCTGCTTTTGTAAATATCTCTGTGGTTTCAGAGGGCTTCCCAAGTGGCATTGGTGGTGAAACATCCACCTGCCAATGCATGAGACATAAGAAATGTGGGTTCGATCCCTGGGTTGGGAAGATCCCCTGGAGGAGGAAATGGCAACCCACTCCAGTATTCTTGCCTGGAGAATCCCATGGACAGAGGAGCCTGCCTGGTAAGCTATAGTCCTCAGGGTTGCAAAGAGTCTGACACTACCGAAGCGACTTAGCCTAACACAGGTCCCAGTAAATGTCCCCACTATGCTTTTCTTCAAGAAAACAATGTATTGCTGAACCTTGCCTTTGAAATCGGCCAACTATTCTTCCATCAGACCACCCCAAAAAGAAAATTCTATTTTGATTGTTAATAAACATCTTTGACTTTTTTCTCAGATTGCTCCATCAAATGCAACCTCCCACTGTCTCTCAAGAATCTTGAATATAATTTCCCCATGCCCAGCCTCTTGGTGACTTTGATCAGACCTGGAATTAGAAACATGATAACTGTGCTAGTCCAACTCTTAACACAAATTTCATTCTTCAAGCGTTCCTAACTGGGACTTAGATGTAGGAATTATTTCAGCATGTTGATTTTTTTCCTCAAGAATCATTTATAGTCTAATAATTTATCTTCAGATTTTCTGAGTTAATAATCAAATCATCAGCAAATTTCACCTTTGGTTTTTCAAAACCATCTGCTGGTGATTTTATTCTCCCCTTTACTGGATTCAGGGGTTGCAATGGCCTCCCTGTACTCAGTCAGTTCAGTTGCTCAGTCGTGTCTGACTCATTACGACCCCATGAACCGCAGCATGCCAGGCCTCCCTGTCTATCACCAATACCTGGAGTCCACCCAAACTCATGTCCATTGAGTCAGAGTTGCCATCCAACCATATCATCCTCTGTCGTTCCCTTCTCCTCCTGCCCTCAATCTTTCCCAGCATCAGGGTCTTTTCCAAAGAGTCAGCTCTTCGCATCAGGTGGCCAAAGTATTGGAGCTTCAGTTTCAGCATCAGTCCCTCCAATGAACACCCAGGACTGATCTCTTTTAGGATGGACTGGTTGGATCTTCTTGCAGTCCAAGGGACTCTCAAGAGTCTTCTCCAACACCAGTTCAAAAGCATCAATTCTTCGGCGCTGAGCTTTCTTCACAGTCCAACCCTCACATCCATACATGATCACTGGAAAAACCATAGCCTTGACTAGACGGACCTTTGTAGGCAAAGTAATGTCTCTGCTTTTTAATATGATGTCTAGGTTGGTCATAACTTTTCTTCCAAGGAGTAAGCATCTTTTAATTTCATGGCTGCAGTCACCATCTGCAGTGATTTTGGAGCCCAGAAAAATCTGACACTGTTTCCACTGTTTCCCCATCTATTTCCCATGAAGTGATGGGACGAGACACCATGATCTTCATTTTCTGAATGTTGAGCTTTAAGCCAACTTTTTCACTTTTCTCTTTCACTTTCATCAAGAGGCTCTTTAGTTCTTCTTCACTTTCTGCCCTAAGGGTGGTGTCATCTGCATACCTGAGGTTATTGATATTTCTCCCAGCAATCTTGATTCCAGCTTGTACTTCCTCCAGCCCAGCGTTTCTCATGATGTACTCTGCATATAAGTTAAATAAGTAGGGTGACAATATACAACCTTGACGTACTTCTTTTCCTATTTGGAAACAATCTGTTATCCCTCACTCAAAGATTTGCAGGTACACCTTAACTGGGATGATGTTATCAACGTTGTTCTTTTCATAGGAATTTTATTATGTTAAAAGAAAAAATATATAGTTTCCCAAGTATTTTATGGCAAGGACAGATGCTTGATGTTATCAAATATTTTGTCTTGATGTATGATGTTTGAATTTAATTAACCATTTGATTCTGTACTCATGGAGATAATCACATTTGGGATCTTCATAGAACAAGGATCAAACTATGGTCCCTGACACTGGCATTCTGGACCACCAGGGAAGTCCTTGCACTCTATTTCTTAATATCCAGCTTTCTACTTTCTCTCTATTAACATATCCAACATTAAGCTTATTGTGCAACCCTAGACTACAATTTTTATCATGGGCCTACTCCTGGATACATTGATTAATTCATGTTGCTAACAAATATTATGATGTTTTATTTTGGCCTTGATATTCACAGTAGATTGGTCTGAAGTTTGAGTCTCCCTGCCATTTCTGGGTCATTTTGCTATCAATGCTATGTTTTGTATATGAAGAAAGTTATAGTCTATCTCCTTTCTCTCTCTCTCTCTAGGATCATCTCCAAAAGTGCAGAATAACAGTTTTCCTGGACATTTCGTACAGTGTACCAGAGAACTGGTTTCCCTGGTGGCTGGGCAATAAAGAATCTGCCTGCAATGCAGCAGATGCAAGTTCGATCCCTGGGCCAGGAAGATCCCCTGGAGAAGGGAATGGCAACCCACTCTAGTATTCTTACCTGGGAAATCCCATGGACAGAGAAGCGGGGTGGACTACAGTGCACAGGGTCACAAATAAGTTAGACGTGACTTGCAAATAAACAACAACAAAAGCAACCAGAGACATACAGGACCAAGAAGACTTTTCATTATTGGTCCTACTGATTGGCAAGTCTTACAGCACTTTGACTTCTATTTTCTTGTGTTCATAGAGCTTACAATGATTTAGCCACATTTCACAAGTTTTTAAAAGTTTTGCTTTCAAATACTCTCTAATGTGCTCCAAAAAGCACATTCTATAAAGATGAACTGTGGGATCTGAGGTATCTATTCACACCCACAGATCATTCCAGGTTGGCACAGTCTCAAATCACGGGTCAGCTGCTGCTGTGTTGCTTCAGTCGTGTCTGACTCTGTGCGACCCCACAGACGGCAGCCCACCAGGCTCCTCTGTCCCGGGGATTCTCCAGGCAAGAGC
The DNA here is from genome assembly GCA_006410935.1 of Redunca redunca. NCBI lineage: Eukaryota > Metazoa > Chordata > Mammalia > Artiodactyla > Bovidae > Redunca > Redunca redunca. The sequence continues at coordinate 80,972 of SJYQ01008583.1, read as the reverse complement.
ACTGGAGTGGGGTGCCATTGCCTTCTCCACCCAGGAGTAAATGTGACATGGCAGCCCATCCCTCTGTGGCATGAGACTCTCTTCCTGGAAGAAGAAGAAGAAGAAGCTGATTTCTAAGACTGCCCTGTCTTCCAGTCACAAGACAGACACACTCACTGACCATCAGGAAACTGCAAGGAAGTAAGCACTGCTTTGCAGTCAGAGGTTGCTAGGACAGTAACTCCTTCTTAGGAAAGACTAAGGAGAGACTAAGAACGACGTGGCAGAAATGAACGTGTTCCTTTCTGTTTCTAACTCCCTCCACAGAGCGCAAAAAGGAGTACTGACGGGAAAATCCAACCTGTTTGAAGACAGAGGCAAAAGCATCTTTTATCTAAGATCAGCCTAAAGAGCTCAGATGACTCTCTACCAACCAGCCTTTTTTCTTCCCTTTGAAAAGGTGTGCCAACACACATGGGCCTATTTCCAGCTGCCTCTAGGCAACTGAAGCTTCTATATCCAGGAAAAGGAAGAAAAGCCCTCCCAGAAACGTCAAATTTCATCATCCAAAGTTCACCCCTAAGAGAATTTCAGGTAGGATTGTGTGGCCAATATTTCTTACAATCAGGGGTCCACCAAATTGAAACACATCTTGACAACTGAGAACTGGCATGAGGGGCAACACGAGGGAATGTGTTGTGTGTTGAGGAGAGACTTACCATGGGAGGAGAGTCACGTATCTCCAGGTCTACCTCAGCCCCCAAGCCCAAACAGACCCAGGGTCTCAACACCAGGAAAAACCAGCAGGTTCTGGGCAGGTGCTAAGCCAATGTGATTGAGCCTCACTGCCAGGCAAAGATGTGGGCAGAAACGGCCCCTCTTCGTTGCAAGCACACCTTCCACATCACCCTCCCCCAGGGACTAAGATGGGACATGGAAGACAGGGAGGCTTGAAGAGATGAAGGACACAGGCAAGGGCACACAGGTTTGGCGAGGCAGGTAGCCAGGCCTCTGATCGCCTGCATGGGCTAGCTCAGCGCCCTCCTCCAGGACTGACCTATGACATCCAGGTGGAAGGAGACCTTCTGGCCCCCGGCCTCGCAGCTGTACTCCCCGGCATCCGCCTTGCCCGCCTGCTGCACCACCAGCCGCCGCCCGCAGCCCGTGGCCTCCACACGCACTTTCGAGCTCGAGCTCAGCTTCTTGCCGTCCTTGTACCACGTCACCTCCGTCTGGGCCTGGGCCACCTCGCAGCTCAGTGTGGCACTCGCCCCCGCCACGGCCTGCACTTCACTGCGTGCCGGCTGCTCCTTGGCGAACACCACCAAGGGCTCTGGGGACAGAGCGGGATACACAGGGTCAGAGATACCATCTCAGTCAGGAGGGCAGCCCCGCGCAAAGACGACCTGGATGGGGAGGTGGGGGAGGCAGTCAGGAAAGGGGCAATGGGGCTGGAGACTTCTCAGGCTCTGCACCAGCCCTGTGCCCTGCAGAGGTTCCCCTGCCTGTCTCAGCAACAGGGACACAATTTATGCATTCTCACATGGGTCCCTGGGAGTACACCTTGGGGTGGGTGGTCACTGGAACAGATTTGTCCCCTGCTCATGATATCTGCAAGGTCTCAAGGCAACTGTTGCCCAACATTCCCAGATGGCGCCCCCGTCTTCTCCATACTACTCTGTAGGAACCTTTCACCTGCAGTCCATGGAGATTGCTGAGGCTCGGCGCCCTTGCCTGCTCTCAGTATTGTCAGCTGGTGGCAATCTGGGGGCGTGCTCGCACCTCCCCATGGCTTTCTTTGTCATTGTCTGAGGAAGGAAGACGTGTAGCACCTTCCCCTTAGGACTGGGTTTGCCATTACTGTTTTTTTCTCATTGGTGACAGTATTCAATCAAATCCCTTGCCCACTTACCAATAGGTTCTGCCTCCTCTCAATTCACATCTGGCCACTCTTTGTCAATTTAAATACTAGAGAATGACACATAGGTAGGATTTAAGGATACTCTCAATCGTGTGACTGACATTTTCACTCTGATCCAGGTCTCTGATAGCTTTTCCTCCAAGAGTGTCACAATGCCATTTTGTCCCTTTAAGCATAGAGCATATGTATTCTATTTAAGAAATCTTTTTACCTTAAGTCTTGAAGAAACCACATTAGCATCTGTGGATTTTGGGGTTTTATCTTTGACACTGAAGTGTCTAACCCACCTCAAGCTGACTTGTGAGTGTGTTTTGAACTGTTAGTACAAGTTAATTTTTCTGAATGGTGCAGTGGTCCACCCACCATTTTTTGAGGACAACATCCTTCCCCTAGTTCTCAATAGACAACACAGTAACAAATGGAAGATACAGAGGGTCGGCAGGAATGGGTGATGCAAGATTCCACTTCTGCAAGAACTGTTTCTGAGTTCACTATTCTGTTCCTTGGATGTGGTAACCATCCCAGCACTGGGATCCCTTATCTTGAAAACTGTAGCCTTGTAATAATTTTTGACATTGCTGCTGCTGTTAAGTTGCTTCAGTCGTGTCCACCTCTGTGCGACCCCAGAGATGGCAGCCCACCAGGCTCCCCCATCCCTGGGATTCTCCAGGCAAGAACACTGGAGTGGGTTGCCATTTCCTTCTCCAATGCATGGAAGTGAAAAGTGAAAGTGAAGTCACCCAATCATGTCCGACCCTCAGCAACCCCATGGACTGCAGCCTACCAGGCTCCTCCGTCCATGGGATTTGCCAGGCAAGAGTACTGGAGTGGGGTGCCATTGACTGGGTAACAGTAAATGCTCCTACCATGCTCTTCTTCATGAAAATGATATACTGGCTGTATCTTGCCTTTGCAATCTGCCGGTCACTCTTCCATTATACCACTCAAAAAACAAGTTTTCTTCCATTTTGATTGTTAATAAACATCTCTTGATTTTTTTTCCTGTTGGATTTCTATCCATCTCTTGCAACCTTTAACGATCTCTCAAGAATCCAGAATAATTCCCCCCACACAGTCTCTTAGCAACACTGATCAGACATGGAATTAGAAACATGATACAACTGACCTAGTCTAACTCTCACACAAATTTCATTTTCCAAGCACACCTTGCCGGGACTTAAACATAGAAACATTTTTTCCATGTTAATTTTTTACACACTAATCCCATGCAAGAATCATATGCATTCTAATAGTTTATCTTTAGGATGGTCTGAGTTGATCATCCTATTATCAGCAAATCCACCTTTAGTTTTTTGAAACCATGTCCAGCAGAATAGCAGTTTCCAGATATTTTGTATAGTGTACCAGAGAACTACAGTGCTGAGAAGATTTTCATCAGCAGTCCTGCTGATTCATATGCCATATCTCTGATTTTCCTGATCTTCCTGTATCTGATTTTCATAGAGATTACTAAGATTTAGCCACATTTCACTATTTTTAAACGGTTTTACCTTAGAATACTCACTAACATGCTCCAAAAACCACATTTAACAAAGTTGTGTGGTGGGATCTGGGGAACACACACACCCACAAACCAACCTGCCCTGGTATGATCACAGAATGTCAGAGGTTGGCATCCAGTGACTGACGTGGGGTGGCAGAGGAGCAGGTGGACGTGGAGCACATCTCCCTCCACGGATACATCAGGAACACACTGACAGACACAGAAGTGCACGTGGAACACCAGCTGGGAGCAGGCAGGAGGACCTGACCACCAGGAAAGCATATATAGCACCCCGCAAAACCCGGTAGGAGGAAGGAACTAGGGAAAAACGGGAGCGTCAGTAAGACTGGATCTGCCCTTGGCCGGTGGGAAACTGAAGTAGGGGGCCGATCCCCACATCGGGGCAACTGTCTGAGTCAGAGGAGAAACATTTGAGGCTACGAGTGAAACAGCTGATCTGTGACAGCCTAAATGGAATGAGAATCAGACAGGCCTTGCTGCAGCCACACACACTGGACAGGGACGCGGGTCCCCTGGAAGGCGCAGCGACTGGGAGCTGGAGAGTAGGGATTGTGGAGCAATCCCAGGGCGAGGGCAGCTGTGGGCTGCAGAGAGAGACAGACCAAGGGGATGTGAGGGAGGAGACTGTGGGAAATGCCTGTGGAGGAAAGCCGGGCAGCCACGCAGCAAGGTGACAACGCTGAGTCATGCGCAGCGGGCGGAGCCATCACAGCCTCTCTCCCCCGACACGCAGGCACTGGCGGCTGAACAATAGAGAGGCTGGCCCATCAAACGCCCGACGCACCAGATTAGAGTAGGACCCCACCCAGGGTGCCCCTTTATGTGCCTGATGTGCCCATCTAGAGGAGGACCCCAAATGGGCAGAGCAGTGGAAAGACTAGACAAAGAGGCCTTTTGATTGCCAGCTGCTAGGGGCTAGAAAAACACCGATAGGGCCGTAACTCCTGTGGCCAACAGAGTCCGTGTCCCTGTGCATTTGGCACCGCCAGGGTCCTCATGACCCAAGCAGCTGTGCCACCTTCACGCTCAACCCCACTGGGGTAGAACTGCCACGGGCAAAAAAAAAAAAAA
>SJYQ01008583.1:21117-76409 GCA_006410935.1 Redunca redunca | reverse complement strand
CTGGCATTTCACATGATGTACTCTGCATATAAGTTAAATAAGCAGGGTGACAATATACAGCCTTGACGTACCCCTTTCCCAATTTGGAACCGGTCTCATTGTTCCATATCCAGCTCCAACTGTTGCTCCTTGACCTGCATACAGATTTCTCAGGAGGCAGGTCAGGTGGTCTGGTATTCCCATCTCTTTAATAATGTTCCACAGTTTACTGTGATCCACACAGTCAAAGGTTTTGGCATAGTCAATAAAGCAGAAGTAGATGTTTTTCTGGAACTCTCTTGCTTTTTCGATGATCCAACAGATGTTGGCAATTTGATCTCTGGTTCCTCTGCCTTTTCTAAATCCAGCTTGAACATTTGGAAGTTCACTGTTCACGTACTGTTGAACATTTCCTCAAAAGAATTTTGAGCATTACATTGCTAGCGTGTGAGATGAGTTTGAGCATTCTTTGGCATTGCCTTTTTTGGGATTGGAATGAAAACTGACCTTTTCCAGTCCTGTGGCCACTGTTGAGTTTTACAAATTTGCTGGCATATTGAGTACAGCACTTTCACAGCATTGTCTTTTAGGATTTGAAATAGCTCAACTGGAATTCCATCACATCCACTAGCTTTGTTCATAGTGATGCTTTCTAAAGCCCACTTAACTTCACACTCCAGGATGTCTGGCTCTAGGTGAGTGATCACACCATCATAGTTATCTGGGTTGTAAAGATCTTTTTTGTACAGTTCTTCTGTGTATTCTTGCCACTTCTTCTTAATATCTTCTGCTTCTGTTAGGTCCATACCACTTCTGTCCTTTATTGTGCCCATCTTCACATGAAATGTTCCCTTGGTATCTTTAATTTTCTTGAAGAGATATCCAGTCTTTCCCATTCTATTGTTTTCCTCTATTTCTTTGCACTGATCACTGAGGAAGGCTTTCTTATCTCTCCTTGCTATTCTTTGGAACTCTGCATTCAGATGCTTATATCTTTCCTCGGGAGGCAATGTGGACTGTGACTCACAGTGAGGGAAAGAACGCTGACAGCAGAGACTCAAGAAAAACATTTATTCTTCTTTATACTTTGACTTGTTCTATAGTTGCTTCTGGATTTTTTTTTCTTTTTCTCTTATTTTCCCTAGCTCCCCCACGTTGCTGTAGTTGCCCATTTTATTAGCACTATGAAATCTATTTAAGCTTATGAGATTTTCTTTTTCATGCACACTTTTTATTTCTGTTATAGACTTCTGCCTTTTGCAGAACTTTGGCCTTTTGCAGTTCTGTAGTTTTCCTTTTTTTTCTCTTTAATTTCCATTTAAAAATTACTTTTAAAACTTATGATTTTTTCTACATTTATTTGTTTGCGTTTCCTACTGTTCTTTTCCCCTTGCAGTTAATCTTTAATATATATAACTCTTATCTACCTCTATTTAACTTTACATTTCTATTCTTTCTTTCTTTTCTTTTTCTCACCATATGTGTTATGTTTGTTTTCACTGCTTTATCCCCCGGTTGGTACCCTGCTTTAGTTTTGTTTTCCAGTTTGTGCTTTAGTTAGTTTTGTTCTCAACTGGTGGATATCATTTCTGGTTTCCTTTCTTCACTGGGTCAGTCTGTTGTACTCTATTTTTGTTGGACTGTTTTGATTTTGCTTATGGGTGTTTATGTATGTGTGTATTGTCCATTGTTTTAATTATTATTTGCCTGATTTTGTAATTGCTGTTTGTCTGGGGTTCATCTTTGTTTTCTCCTTTTTGGGTATTTGCTTTAATCCCATTTAATGCCATAACCAGCCACCTGTGGAATCTCAGTTCCTGGCCAGAGATCAAGCCCCGAGCCTTTGGAGTGGGAGTGCTGACTCCAAGACCCTAGACCACCAGAGAACTAATCCTAGGGAGTAACAAGTAGCAAGAACTCCCACAAAGGCAACCACTTGTATACAAGACCTGATATCGCCCAACTACCAGTAGGACCCTGTGCGGGGTACCTCATCCAAACAGCAAACAAGACAAAAATACAAACCCAATCATCAGCAGACAGGATTACCACCTTACTCAGTCCTGCCCATCAGAGGAAGAAAAAAAAAAACTCACTGCCTCCCACCAAATGCAAGCACAAGTCACACTCTACACAAAGCTGACACAAACCACTGGACCAAACTTATGAGGGCAGAAACCCAAAGAAAGGAAGAATTCAACCCTGAAGGCTGGAAAAAGGAGACCTCAAACATAGTAAGTTTAGAAAAATAATGAAAAGACAGACGTACTGCACAAGTGAAGGAACAAACCAGAAACACACAAGTCCAAATAAATGAAGAGGAAATAAGCAAACTACCTGGAAAAGAATTCAGAATATTGATCATAAAGATAATACAAAACCTTTAGAATAAAATGGAGAAAATGCAAGAATCAATTAACAAAGACCTAGAAGAATTAAAAAATAATACAGACACAAACAACACAATTATTGAAATTAAAAGTACTCTAGAAGGAACCAATAGCAGAATACCTGAAGCAGAAGAATGGATCAGTGAGCTGAAAGATAAAGTGGTGGAAATAACTGCTGAAGAGCAGAAGTAAAAAGAATGGAAAGAACTGAGGACAGTCTCAGAGCTCTCTGGGACAATATTAAATGCACCAAAATTTGAATTATAGGGATCCCAGAAGAAGATGAGAAAAAGAAAGGGTATGAGAAAAAATTTTTAAGAGATTATAGTTGAAAATTTCCCCAACATTGAAAAGGAAATAGTCAAGTCCAAGAGGCACAAAGACTCCCATACAGGATAAACCTGAAGAGAAACATGCCGGGACACATACTAATCAAACTAACAAAGACTAAACACAAAGGAAGAATATTAAAAGCAGCAAGGGAAAAGCAACAAGTAACATACAAGGGGAACCCATATGTTTAACAGTTGATCTTTCAGCAGAAACTCTGCAGGCCAAAAGGGAATGGCAGAATATGTTTAAAGTACAAAAGGGAAAATTTTACAACCAAGATAATTCTGCCTGGCAAGAATTTCATTCAAAATTGATGGAGAAATCAAAAGCTTTACAGACAAGCAGAAGTTAGGAGAATTAAGTACCACTAAATCAGCTTTATAAGAAATGTTAAAGGGACTTATATAGTCAGGAAACTCAAAATAAGAAAAAGATCTACAGAAACAAACCACAATTAAGAAAATGGAAATAGGAACACATATATCAATAATTACTTTAAATTTAAATGTATTAAATGGTCCAACCAAAGGACACAGACTAGCTGAATGTATACAAAATCAAGACCCATACATATGCTGTCTATAAGAAACCCACTTCACACCTAAAGACACATATAGACTGAAAGTGAGAGGATGGAAAAATATATTCCATGCAGATGGGAAGCAAAAGAAATCTGGAGTAGCAATCCTCATATCAGACAAAATAGACCTTGAAATAAAGAAGATTACAAGAGATAAGGAAGCATGCTACATAATGATCAAGGGGTCAATCCAAGAGGAAGATGTAACAGTTATAAATATCTAGGCTCCAGAAGCACCTCAATACACAAGACAAACACTAAATGACATAAAGGGAGAAACTGACAGTAACACAATAACAGCAGGAGACTTTAACGCCCCACTCACACCCATGGACAGACCATCACAACAGAAAATTAATAAGGAAACACAAGTCTTAAATGATACATTAGATGAGATGGATCTCATTGATGTCTTCAGGACATTCCATCTAAATTCAGAAGAAGACACCTTCTTCTCAAGTGCACATGGAACATTCTCCAGGATAGACCACATCTTGAGTCACAAATCAAACCTCAGGAATTTAAGAAAATTAAAATCATATCAAGCATCTTTTCTGACCACAACTCTATGAGACTAGCTATCAATTATGAGGGAAAAAACTGCAAAAAACACAAACACATGGAGATTAAACAATATGTTTATAAATAATGAACAGGTTACAGAAGAAATCAAAAGGGAAATAAAAAAATTCCTAGAGATAAATAACAATGAAAACATGACGACTTAAAACCTAAGGTATGCAGCAAAAGCAGTAAGAGGGAAGTTTATAGTGAGACAATCCTACCTAAACAAACAACATTGAACAGACAACCTAACTTTACACCTAAAACAACTGGGAAAAGAAGAAGAACAACAACAACAACAACAAAAACCAAATCAGCAGAAGGAAAGAAATCACAAAGTTCAGAGCAGAAATAAATGAAAAAGAAATGAAAGAAACAATAGTAAAAATTAATAAAACTAAAAGCTCATTCTTTGAGGAGATAAACAAAACTAATAAACCTTTAGCCAGATTCATCAAGAAAGAGAGAGAGAAGAATCAAATCAACAAAATTAGAAATGAAAAAGGAGAGGTTCCAACAATGCAGAAATACAAAGGATTATGACTCTTATGAGCAACTTTATGGCAAAAAAATGGATAAACTGAAAGAAATGGACAGATTCTTAGAAAAGTTAAATCTTCTAAAACTGAACCAAGAAAAAATAGAAATAATGAACAACCCAATTATAAGCACTGAAATCAAAACTGTGATCAAAGATCTCCCAAAAAAACAAAGCCCAGGACCAGATGGCTTCATAGGTGAATTCTAATCAAACACATAGAGAAGAGCTAATAACTATTCTTTGAAAACTCTTTCAAAAAATTGCAGAGGAAGGAACACTTCCAAACTCATTCTATGAGGCCACCATCACCCTGATACCAAAACCAGACAAAGAAGACTACAGGCCAATATCACTGATGAAAATAGATACAAAAATCCTCGACAAATTCTAGCAAACAGAATTCAACAACACATTAAAAAGCTCATAACCATGATCAAGTTGGGTTTATTCCAGGGATGCAAGGATTCTTCAGTACACACAAATCAATGTGTTACACCATACTAACAAAAGGAAAGATAAAAACCACATGATAATCTCAATAGATGCAGAAAAAGCCTTTGACAAAATTCAGCACCCATTTATGATTAGAACTCTTCAAAAAATGGGCCTAGAAGGAACCTACCTCACCACAGTAAAGGCCATATATGATAAGCCTACAGCAAACATTATTTTCAATGGTGAAAAACTAAAAGCATCCCCCTAAGATCAGGAACAAGGCAAGGGTGTCCACTTTCACCACTATTACTCAACATAGTTCTGGAAGTCCTAGCTACAGCAACCAGAGAAGAAAAAGAAATAAAAGGAATTCAAATCAGAAAAAAAGAAGTAAATCTCTCACTGTTTGCAGATGACATGATACTACACACAGAAAACCCTAAAGATATTATCAGAAAATTACTAAAGCTAATCAGTGAATTTAGCAAAGTCGTAGGATACAAACTCAATATACAGAAATCATGTGCATTCATATATACTAACAATGAAAAATCAAAGAGAAATTAAGGAATCAATCCCATTCACCACTGTAACAAAAATAATAAAATATCTAGGAATAAACCTACCTAAGGCGACAAAAGAACTATATGTAGAAAATTATAAGACACTGATGAAAGAAATCAAAGACAGCGTAAACAGATGGGGAGACATTCCATGTTCCTGGATAGAAAGAATTAGTATTGTCAAAATGACTATACTACCAAATGCAATCTATAGATTCAATGTGATCCCTGTTATACCAATGGCATTTTTCACAGAACTACAACAAAAAATTTCACAATTCATATGGAAACACAAAAGACCCCAAACAGCCAAAACAGTCTTGAGAAAGATGAATGGAGCTGGAGGACTCAACCTTCTTGACTTCAGATTATACTACAAAGCTAGTCATCAAGACAGTATGGTACTGGCACAAAAACAGAAATATAGATCAATGGAACAAGATATAAAGCCCATAAATAAACCTATGCACCTATGGTACCTTATTTTTGACAAAGGAGGCAAGAATATACAATGGTACAAAGATAGCTTCTTTCAGTAAGTAGTGCTGGGAAACTGGACAGTTACATGTAAAAGAATGAGATCAGAATACTTTCTAACACCATGCACAAAGATAAACTCTAAATGGATTGAAGACCTAAATGCAAGATCAGAAACTAGAAAACTCTTAGAAGAAAACATAGGTAGAACACTCGATGACATAAATCAAAGCAAGATCTTCTATGACCCACCTCTTGGAGTAATGGAAATAAAAACAAAAGTAAACAAGCGGAACTGAGTGAAACTTAAAAGCTTTTGCACAGCAAAGGAAACTATAAGCAAGGCGAAAAGACACCCCTCAGAATAGGAAAAAATAGCAGCAAATGAAACAATTGACAAAGGATTAATTTACAAATATCTAGGAATATACAAGCAGCTCATACAACTCAATGCCAGAAAAACAAACAACCCAATCAAAAAGTGGGGAAAAGACCTAAACAGACATTTCTCCAAAGAAGACATGCAGATGGCTAACAAACACATGAAAAGATGCTCAACATTGCTCATTGTTAGAGAAATCAAATCAAAACCACAGTAAGATATCACCTCACACCAATCAGAATGGCCATCATCAAAAAGTCTAAAAACAATAAATACTGGAGAGGGTGTGGAGAAAAGGGAATGCTCTTGCCCTGTTGGTGGGAATGTAAGTTGATACAGCCACTATGCAGGATGGCATGGACAGTCCTTAAAATACTAGGAATAAAAAAAAAAAAAATCACCATATGACCCAGCAATCCCACTCTTAGGCATATACCCGGAGGGAACCAAAATTGAAAAAGACATTTGTACTCCAGTGTTCATTACAGCACCTTTTACAATTGCTAGAACATGGAAGCAACCTAGATGCCCATCGACAGATGAATGGATAACAAAGTTGTAGTACATACACACAATGGAATACCAGTCAGCCATAGAAAGAAACATATTTGAGTCAGTTTTAATGAGGTGGATGAACCTAGGGCCTATTAGAGTGAAGTAAGTCAGAAAGAGAAAGATAAATATCGTACACTAACATATGTACATGGAAGCTAGAAAGACGGTACTGATGAACCTGTTTGCGAGGTAACATGGAGACACAGACATAGAGAACAGACTTATGGGCACAGGGAGAGAGGAAGAGAGGGTGAGACGTATGGAGAGGGTAACACAGAAACTTACATTACCATGTAAAATACATAGCCAATAGGAATTTTCTGTCTGACTCAGGGAACTCAAACAGGGGCTCTGTATCAACCTAAAGGGGTGGGATGGGGCGGGACATGGGAGGGAGGTTCAAGAGGGAGGGGACACGTATATCTATGGCTGATTGGTGTTGATGTCTGACAGAAAACAAGGAAACTCTATAAAGCAATTATCTTTCAATGAAAATTAATATTTTTTTAAAGGAAAAAAAATGGGGTGGCAGGCCATCTCTATATTGACACGAAGACCGTCTTCCCAGAAGAGTAACCTGATTTTTTAGACTGTCCTGTGCATGAGGGGTACAGGGCATGAGGCAGAGGCTCTTCCTGACTACTAGGAAAATGCAACAGAATAAAGACTGCTTTGCCAGTCAGAGGCTGCTAAGGCACTAACTCCTCATTAGCAATGCCAATTGATGTGGCAGCTGCGACTTTTTCCTTTCCGTTTCTAAATTCATCAATGTAACACCAACAGGAATACTGAGATGGAACACAGAGTCTGTTGGGAGACAAAGGCAACACCATCTTTGATCTAAGAAGATCACCCAAAGTAGCAAAAGCAACTTCTATCAATCATCCTCTGTTTCTTCCCTTTGCAAGGAAGCGACGCTAAAACATGTCTATTTTTTTTCTATCTATGGACAACTGGAACTTCTACATCCAGGAAAAGGAAGGAAGGGCCTCCCAGAAACCTCACATTTCATAATTCAAAGTTCACTTCTGGGAGAAGGCCAACGAGGATTGTGTGGCCAAAGTTTCCCCTGATCCAAGATCCTTCAAATTGAAACACCACTGGCCAACTAGGACCAGCATGAGGGCGTGTGCTAGTTCTCAGAAAAGACAGATGATGGGAGGAAAGTAAGCTATCTCCAGGCCTACCTCAGCCCCCAGGCATCAGGGAAAGGCAGGGTCCCAACAGCAGGAACAGGAGAAAGGTTCTAGGCAGGTGCTAAGACACTGCCATTGAGCCTCACTGCCTGGAAACAAGTGGACACAGACGATCCCTCCTCTTTGCAAGTGCACCCTCCCTTTACATGCCCCCCCCAGCCAAAATGGGGACCACGTTGGGACACGGAAGACAGGGAGGATTGAAGAGATGGAGGATCCAGGAAAGCGCACACATTTCTGGTGAGGCAGGTAGCCAGTGTCCTCATCACCTGCACACAGCCTAGCTCAGCGCCCTCCTCCAGGACTGACCTGTGACGTCCAGGTGGAAGGACACCTTCTGGCCCCCGGCCTCGCAGCTGTACTCCCCGGTGTCCGCCTTGCCCGCCTGCTGCACCACCAGCCGCCGCCCGCGGCCCGTGGCCTCCACACACACTCTCGAGCTCGAACTCAGCTTCTTTCCGTCCTTGTACCACGTCACCTCCGTCTGGGCCTGGGCCACCTCGCAGCTCAGCGTGGCACTCGCCCCCGCCACGGCCTGCACTTCACCACGTGCTGGCTGCTCCTTGGCGAACACCACCAGGGGCTCTGGGGACAGAGGGGGATACATGGGGTCAGAGACACCGTCTCAGTCAGGACGGCAGCCCCGCGCAAAGAGGATCTGGACGGGGAGGTGGTGGGGGTCTGGGCAGAAGGATGGTGGAGCTGGAGACTTCTCAGGCTCTGCACCAGCCCTGTGCCCTGCAGAGGACCCCCTGCCTTTCTCAGCAACAAGGACACAATTCACACATTCTCCCTCAGGTCCCTGCGAGCAGGTCCCGGGTGGGAGGTCCTGAGAACAGCCTTGTTCTCTGCTCATGACATCTGCAGGTCTCAACGCAATGACTCCCCATCCTTTCTAGATGGTGCCCCAGTCTTCTCCATACGATTATGCGGGAACTTTTCACCCGCAGTCCGTGGAGACGGTTGAGGCTCGCCGCCCTTGCCTACTCTTAGTACTGTCAGCTGGTGGCAATCTGGGGGAGGGCTTGCACCTCCGTGTGGCTCTCTTTGCCATTGTCTGAGGAATGAAGAAGCCTAGCACCTTCCCCTTGGGACTGGGCTTGCCATTACTGTTTTCTTCTTCCTCGTGACATGAGTCAAATCTTTTGCCCACTTGCCACTAGTAGGCGCTCTCTTTTGTTGATTCAACTCTGGACAATTTTTATACATGTACGTTTCAGAGAATGACAAACAGGTAAATTTTAAGGATATTCCCAACCATGTGACTGGTATATTCACTCTCTGATCCAGTCCTCTGTTAAGTCAAAATTCTCCTTCCAATAGTGTGACAATGTCCATTTCTTCCCTTTGCGTGTAGAGGATTTGTGTCCTACTTAAGAAATCTTTGTTACACTAAGTCTTTGAAGAAACCATGTTATTATCTGAGGGTTTGCTTTTTTTTTTTTTGGTTTTACCCCTTACTCTGAGGTTTCTAACCCACCCTGAGTTGACTGCTGTGTATGGTGTGAATTGTTAGTACAATTTCAGTGTTCTGTGTGGTTCGGTGATCCACCCACTATTTCTTTCTACAACATTCTCCCTCGACTTCCTGAACAGACAACACAGTAACAATCAAAAGATCTTGGGCGAGGGAGGGATGGTGGTGCCGGGAAGTCATTTGTGAATTGTTTCTGAACTCAGTTTTCTGTTCCTCCAGTGTTGTAATTATCCCCGCACTGGGACCCCCTTGTCTTCTGAACTTTAGCATTATGATAATTCTTGACATCACGTCCCAGTAAAGACTCCCACTCTGATTTTCTGCAAGAAAACAACACGTTGGCTGTGCCTTACCTTTGAATCTGCCTGTTTTTCCTTCATCTGACCCACCGCCTAAAAAACTGGTTTGTATTTTGATTGTTAATAAAATCTTGGATTTTTTTCCCTTGAATTTCTATCCATCTATGCCGGGGGCCAGCGTGAGGAATTCCACCCGTGACAAGGTCATGTAGAAGGAAGCCTGACAAACGCAAGGACGTGACGGCTTCAGGTTTTCCCCCTGAAATTTCCTGAGCATCCACCCCCTCAAAAATAAGAATCTGCTAGTTTTTGTTCTCTGCTTCTCTACTCTTCTGATACACTCCGGAAAAAGTTATCGCTAAGCTTTGGTCTTCTGCATTTGAAAGGGATGTTTCAGTTAAACCTCCTCTGGTAGTTCTCTAGCTTGCCTAACAGGTTCCCCGGACCCCTTACAGCTTGTGAATTGCTTGCAGCCCCCAACAGGGAGAGGCACAAAGCTTAAAAGCATCTTAAAGATACAGAGCCTTTTCTAAAGAGTTAAAAACCATATTGGTGACGGGTTTTCACTGTTGATTCAATGATTGCCGCCAGGCCTTCATATTCTTTATCTTTTAGGCACCTGGGAGGATGTTAATCAATAAAAATGGGATATGGAAAAAGATATATAGTAGTTTTGATGTTAGCAACACTAGGCTTTTGAGTTAATTGCTTTTCTTTGTTATATATCACTGCACTCCTCTTGTGTCCTTGCTATGTAATAATGTAACTTTATTTAGTGCTTTCTGAGAGTGACACCAAGACTTTGGGAAGATCAACACAAATAAGTCTTCTGGTTGACAAACCCTTATCAGAAAAAAGGCTGTAAAATGTTAATTGGCACTTTTGGCGGAAGATGATGTAAATTACCTAACACTTGTGTTTGCAGTCAGGTATGCAGAGAGAAAAGTCTGGTTTTGATAAGAGTCTAAACTGCTAACTGCATAACTTTATGTTACCCATTGATCTCCATCTATTATCAAAAGTATAAATAGCCTCCTTGAACAATAAAGGACGGACCAGTTCCTTGGACTAGTCTCTTGGCCTAGTTTCTTGGGAATCTGGCTCCCCCCATGTCTCTTTCTCTCACCCCTTTTCCCTCTCCTTCCTTCTTCTCTTTAACTTCAGGCTGAATTCTCATCTGGAGTGGGCAGCTCACCAAGTCTACTTACTTGCTCTGGCATTAAGATCCGTGACAGAGAGCGCCCAAGGCAGGGCACTCTCCAATATTCAAGCGGGCGCCGGCAGCCTAACGTAGATGGTGCCAGCTCCTTGTCTGGAACTTTATTGGCCTTCCCCGTAAACCAAGTTATTCAGCCTCTTTCCTCCAACTAATTTTCCTACTATACTATTTCTTCTTAATCTCTTTTCTATTTCTATATAAGTAAGTCTTTTCCCCGCTGACGCCATCCACGCTTCGAATTTCCCTGGATCCACTGGGGCTGGACCCCGGCACATCTATTTTAACCTCTGACTGCCTCTTCAAGAATCTTGAATAATGTCTCACACACAGACCCTTAGCAACTTTCATTAGGCCTGGAAATTAGAAACATGATACAATTGTGCTAGACTAACTCTTTCACACAAATTTAATTTTCCAAGTGGTCCTTGCCAGGACTCAGATGTAGAAATAATTTCTGCATACTGATTTTTCTTATCTTACTCAAGAAACAGATGCAACCTAATCATTTATCTCTGGACTGTCTGAGTTGATCATCACACCAAATCCCATCCTTAGTTTTTCAAAACTCCTTGCCAATGATTTTATTCTCCTCCTTACTGAACTCAGTGGGTAGAATGGCCTGAATGTGCCATCCCTCACATCAAAGATTGCCAGGTATACCATAAGTGGGATGTTGCTGTTGTTTTTGCCAGAATGCAGTAACATTAAAAAGAAGAAGATATCTTTTATATAGTTCACTAAGAATTTTATGACAGAAACTGATGCTCAATTTTATCAAACATTTTGTCTCAGTGTAAGACATGCAAGTTTAATCAACCATTTGATTCTGCACTCACGGAGATGATCTTTTTGCATTCAATCCAATGTCAAGCTTTCTATCTATCAACGTTGTCAACATTAACACAACATGCATTTGTATTACGACTTTCACCACTGATCTCTACCCCTGGATACACTGCTGAATTTTGTTAACATTTAATTCCTAATTTTGACTCGCAGTAGATTGGTCTGGTATATCATCCTCCCTTTGGCTTTCCGGAGTGATTTCAGTATCAATGTTATGTTCTGTACATGAACAGTTATGGAGGGTATCTCATTCTTCTCTCTCTAGGACCATCTCCAAGCATGGAATAACAATTTCCTGAATATTTTATACAGTTTACCAGAGAACTACAAGGCTGACAAGCCTTTCATTATTTGTCTTATTGATTACAACTACAAGTCATCCAGTTCTTTAAGTTTTCTCTATCTTTGCAGGTCTGATTTTCAGATATTTTACTAGGTTTTAGATACATTTTACAAATTTTCAAAGGTTTTTACCTTAAAGTACTCTTCAATGTGCTTCAGAAACCACAGTCTACAAAGACACATGGTGGAATCTGGGGATATACACACCCACACATCGTGCTACACTGGCACGGCCTCAAACTCTTAGGAGTTGCCACCTAGGAGTCAGTGTGGCATGGAAGCCCACCCCTATTCTGCATGAAGACTTTCTTCCCAGAAGAAGAATAACCTGATTTCTTAGACTGCCCGATGTTTCAGCCATGAGACAGAGGCACTCAGTGACCACTAGGAAAATGCAAGGAAAGAAACACTGCTTTGCTAATTAGAGGCTTGCAGGACAGTAACTTCTTAACAGTCCACACTGATGAGGTAGAAATGACTTTTTCCTTTCCATTCCTAAATTCTTCACTGTCATGCCAAGAGGAATACTCACCTGAAACATCCAACCTTTTTCAAAACAAAGGAAAATCATATTTTATCTCAGAAGATCACCCTAAATAGCACAGGTGACCCTCTACCATCATTATTTCTTTCTTCCTTTCACAAGGCAGTGACAACAAAAAGCAGCCTGTTTCCTGGCACCTACCAGCAACCAGACCCTCTCTATAGAGGAAAAGGAATCCCAGAAACCTCAAATTTCATCATCCAAAGTTTACTCCTAAGAGAATTCCAAGTAGGATTGTGTGGCCAATATTTTCCTTAGTCCAGGATCGACCAAACTGAAACAGCCCTGGCCAGCTGAGACCAGCCTGAGGTTAGAGATGAGGGTGAGTACGGGTTCTCAGGAAAGACATATGATGGGAGAAGCCCATGATAGCCCAGGCCCACCTCAGCCCCCAAACATCAGGGAGAGCCAGGGTCCTAACAGCAGGAACAACAGGGAGGTTCTGTGCAGGTGCTAATAAGACAGTGTGACTGAGCCTCATTGGCAGGAAACAGATGGATACAAACAGGCCCTCTTCTTTCCACGCGAACCCTCCCCATCCAGCCTTCCCTGGAGCCAAAACAGGTATCAAGATGGGACATAGATGACTGGAAGGTGTGAGATCCTAAAGGTTACAGGCGACTACACAAGTCTGGTGAGGCTGGAAGCCAGCGCCCTCATCACCTGCACACGGGCCAGCTCAGCGCCCTCCTCCAGGACTGACCTGTGACGTCCAGGTGGAAGGACACCCTCTGGCCCCCGGCCTCGCAGCTGTACTCCCCGGCGTCCGCCTTGCCCGCCTGCTGCACCACCAGCCGCCGCCCACGGCCCGTGGCCTCCACACGCACTTTCGAGCTCGAGCTCAGCTTCTTGCCGTCCTTGTACCATGTCACCTCCGTCTGGGCCTGGGCCACCTCGCAGCTCAGCGTGGCACTCGCCCCCGCCACGGCCTGCACTTCACTGCGTGCCGGCTGCTCCTTGGCGAACACCACCGGGGGCTCTGGGGACAGAGGGGGATACACAGGGTCAGAGACCCCCATCTCAGTCAGGACGGCAGCACTGGGCAAAGAGTAGGATGGGGAGTTAGCTGTGGGTGGGGTAAGAAGGAACAACAGAGCTAGAGAATTTTCAGGCTCTCCATCAGCCCTGTGCTCTGCCGAGGTCACCCAAACTTTCTCAGCAGCAAGTAGCATGATTTATGAATGCTCCTCTGGGGCCATCCATGTGACCTGCTGCAGGATGGGGTGGCCACTGGCACAGACTTGTTCCCTGCTCATGCCTGGCGTGTGTTCCCCAGCCCTCCCAGATGGTGTCAGTCATTTCATAACATTATCCTGGAACTCTTCACCTGCAATCTGTTTAGATGTCTGAGGCTGGCACCTTTGCCTACTTTTACCGTTGCCAACTGGTGGCAATCTGGGGAGAGTGCTTACACCTCCCTGTGCCTTTCCCTGTCATTGTCTGAGGAACGAAGAAGCAAGCACCTTTTCCCCAGGGGTCACCATTATTGTTTTTTCTTCCTGGTGACACTATTCAGATCTTTTGCCCACTTACGAATAGGATGGGAACTGTGGGGTCACGTCGGGGGCGTTCCTAGATGAAGCCCCGTCTTCCCCACAGAAATGTGCACATTCTCATCGCAGTGACCAGGACGTGCTGAGGCTCCACTCCTGCCCACTCTCATGCTGGCCATCTGGTGGGAGTGAGTGTGCCTCCTGTGGCGTTCTTTGGCATTTTTCTCATGACACAAAGGAAAGAACCCTTTGTGATATTTTTGCTCACTGGTATTTGCTCTTCTGCATCATCGCTGTTCAAAGATTTTGCCCTATTTTCAATAGCATCTTCTGTCATTTTGAGGACATTTTTATATAGTTAAATGCAAGGCGCTGACAAGTATGTATGTTCTAAATGTCTTCCACATCTGTGTGGCTCGCCCTTTCGTCACTTATACTAACTTCTGATGAATTTTCATGGTTAGTTTTAGTAAAGTATTTCAAATTTGTTTCATTATGGCTAGTACACTTGTATTCTAAGAAATCATTCTTTATCCTAAAGTAATTTACGTCTATGATTTTCCCTTCTATTCTGTGGTTTCTATCCCAACTGGAGTTGACTGTGTGTGGTATGACTTACTGGTCTAATCTCTTCTCTATGTGGTTAAATGGTTCAAGTATCATTTATGAAAACTATGTTGCCTCTATGCCTTGCACCATTCCCTAATTTTTAAAAAGGAGAAGGGAAATGCGGTCATTCAGGTCTGTGTCTGAAATCGCCCTTCAGATGCTGTGGCCTGTGTGTCTATCTTTGCAGCAAGACACTACTATACTCACGACTATAGCTTTATAGTCTTGATATTTGGTAATATCACCAAATATTTGCTCTCATCAAGAGTGCATTGACTGTACATGGTCTTTGCAATTTACTTGTCAATTTTCAAAGTCCCCTCTAAACAAACTTTTTTTGGATTTTAATTTGTATTGAACATTATTTATTCTTCTGTAGATTCCTACCAAACTATTTAGAACTTCTTGACTGTCTCTCAAAAAAATTCCAATAATCCTCCCCACCACAGAGCTTCTCAGAACCTTTTATTAGACTTATAATTAAAAAATGATTGCTTTGATGCTATCTTAACTCTTTTAAAATTTCATTTTCAACACGTTTGTTGCTACTGTTACACACAGAAGTTTGTTTTCTTCCTACTAACATTTTCCACAGTAATCATTCTTAACTATCCTGTTGTCTCACAACTTATCTTTGGGTAAACCATATTATCTGTGAATTCCACTTTTGTTTATTCACACTTTTATATTACTTTATGTTTTCCCTAACTATGCTGTAAAATGTTGGATAAAAGCAGTAACAGTGGGTTTCCTTGTCTGGTTCTCTCTCTCATAAGCAAAGCCTTCAAACTTCCATTTTTTGTGTGCAATTAGCTGGATTGCCTGCAGTCATTGATCAAATTAAGAAAGAATTGTTTTATTTATAATTCATTAAGAATTTTATGGCAAAAATTGATGCAAACTTCATTAAACATTTTCTCTCTATTTATAATGCGAAATCTCATCCAATACTTTATTCTGCATGTCATGAAAAGAATGTTCTGCTAACATTTCTGGTGTTTCAACAGTCTTGCACTTCTGGACTCTGACTCTCATCACAGCGTATTACCAGTTATCCTCTTGATATACTATTAAACTTTTCTGATAATGTTTTCTTTCAGATTTTAGCCTTGCTATGCACAACAGATTGATAATACTTTCAATCCTTACCCCTTTCCTTGTCAGATATTGGTATCAGTGTTACGCTATCTACATGAAACAAATCAGGGACTGTATCTCATTTTTCTATTCTCCAGAATAACCTCCATGAACACGGTTTTTCTTTTTAAAGTAGCTCATATAATTTACCAGTGGAACTACAGGGATTAAGTATTTCTCTATGGGAAGATTTCTCATTATGAGTCCAATTACTTAAAAGGTTTTAAGACTATTTGAGTTGTCCAGTGTTTCTGTGTCACTTGGTATATAATTTTCTCAGAACTTAATTAATTTGTCAAGCCTTTCATATTTATTGCAATGAAAAAAATGGTCATATTCTCCTAAAATACCATGTTTTAAAGATACATGCATATTAGTATAGGGGAAGTGACTATTCCTCTCCAAGTCTAAATCTATAAATCAGACTCCAACTAGAATTCTGGCATAGAATGTCCCAACAGAAGACAAAGGAAATCAATATTTGCTTTGAAAAGAGAATTCCAGACCTCACACGTGCATATTTCAGGCACACATTAACCAATCCTCTGCTCTCTGTTTACTTTCACACATACTTCTAGAAAAACAGACCTAGATTTGTGTATCTGTGTATATGTGCCTGTGTGCTCAGCCCCTTCAGCCGCCTCTTTGTGACGCCATAGACTATAACCCGTCAAGCTCCTCTGCCCACGGGATTCTCCAGGCAAGAATACTGCAGGGGGTTGCCATGCATACCCAGGGATGGAACCTGCATTTCCTGCCTTGCAGGCAGATTCTTTACCCACTAAGCCACTTCAGAAGCCATGGAGATACACAGACAATTTCAATATCCAGTGCAAGGAGAAAGAGTGTCCAGAACAACTGAAACTCAGGCAAATCCATAGCTCATTCCTGAGATAAAGCAAGCACAACAGTGTGGTAGAAATTCCCCCTGGACCTGGTTTAATGAAATTCAAACACCTCTCCTACTGTGAACCCACACGCATTGCTGGGTGGGGCATCTAGGAGCTGTCAGGACAGCCAAAAGGAGCAAATTCACATACCCACAGTTGAAAGGCGTCTGGTTTACATCAGACTCCAAGGGCAAGACAGAACCAGAGGCCCAGACACCAGGGAACACCCAGACGACCCTGGGCAGATGCTGGGAACTGACGACCGTGCATCACTGTGTGGAAACGCCACTCTGGGTTTGCAGAACGCCTTTCTCCCTTCTGTTCACACCCTCCCATCCAGTGCCCTTTGCGCAGCCTTGGGTATGAAAATGGGGGTGGGAGGACAGAAGACCAAAAGAGATGATGTCTAGAGGAAAGATCATCGGGTCTGTCAGGGGTGCAAGCCCGTCCCATCACCTCCACATAAGGCTAACTTACTACCTCCAAACTGACCTGTGACGTCCAGGCGGAAGGAGACCTTCTGGCCCCCGGCCTCGCAGCTGTACTCCCCGGCGTCCGCCTTGCCCGCCTGCTGCACCACCAGCTGCCGGGTGCAGCCCTTGGCCTCCACGCGCACTTTCGAGCTCGAACTCAGCTTCTTGCCGTCCTTGTACCACGTCACCTCCGTCTGGGCCTGGGCCACCTCGCAGCTCAGCGTAGCACTGGTTCCTGCCACGGCCTGCACTTCACTGCATGCCGGCTGCTCCTTGGCGAACACCACCGAGGGCTCTGGGGACAGAGGGATACACAGGGTCAGAGACCCGATCTCAGTCAGGATGGCAGCCCCGCGCAAAGACGACCTGGATGGGGAGCTGGGAAGCAGGGTGGTAGGAAGGAGTGATGGAGCTGAAAACTTTTCCAGGTTTGTACCAGCCCTGTGCCTTGCAGAGGACACTCTGTCTTTCTCAGCAGCAAGTCACACAAGTCATGCATTCTCCCACAGATCCGTGTGAACTGGCCTGAGAAAGGGGCTGTTGAAAAAGACATCGCCCCTGCTCAAGACATCTGCAGGTTCACGATGCAAATGTCCAGCAACCTTCCGAGACAGTGCCCCAGTCTTCTCGATATGGTTATGCAAGGAACTTTTCATCTGCAATCAGTGGAGATGTCTTAGGCTCAGCACCCATGCCTGCTCTTGCTCTTGTCAGCTTGTGGCAATCTGCTGGGAGTGCCTGCACCTCGCTGTGGCTTTCTTTGTCATTGTCTGGGGAGTGGAGAAGCTGAGCACCTTTCCTCAGGACTGGGCTCCTCACTACTGCTTTCTTCTTCCCAGTAACACTATTCAAATCTTTTGCCCACCTACCCTTGGTAGGCTCTCTCTTGTCTTGATTCACCTCTGGCCACTCTTCATGGTTTAAATACCAAAGAATGACACATAGGTAAGTTTTAAGGATATTCCCAACTGTGTGACTCGCATTTGCACTTTCTGATCAAAACCTGTGATAAATCAAAGTTTTTCCTTTCAACAGGGTCACATTGTCCTTCCATCCCTTTGAGTGTAAAGTATTTCTGTTCTATTTAAGAAATCTTTTTTTACCTTAGTCTTTAAAGAAACCGCACTCTTATCTGAGGGTTTTGCAGGGGGGGGGGTTACTTTTTACATTGAGGTTTCTAACCTACTACCTGTTTATTTCTGTGTGTGGTGTGAACTGTTAGTACAATTTATTTTTCCCCTGTGGTTCCGTGGTCCAAGCACCATTTATGAAGACAACATCCTTCCTTGACTTTTCTGACAGACAACACAGTAACAGGAGGACCCAGGGGCCTGAGAGGGAATGGTGGGTGCAGAAACCCATTTATGCAATGATCTACTTCTGAACTCAGTCTTCTGTTCCTCTGATGCGGTAACTATTCCTGCACTGGGATCCCCTTATCTTGAAAACTGTGGCCTTATGACAGCTCCTGACACCAGGTCCCAGTATCTGCTCCACCGTGATTTTCTTGAAGAAAACAGCGTATTGGCTGCATCTTGCCTTTGAAAAGTGAAGTCGCTCAGTTGAGTCCGACTCTTTGCAACCCCATGGACAGTAGCCTACCAGGCTTCTCCAGCCATGGGATTTTCCAGGCAAGAATTCTGAAGTAGGGTGCCATTTCCTTCTCTATTCTTCCATCTGACCACTCACAAAGCAAATTTGGTTCTATTTTGATTGCTAATAAACACCTTTGATTTTTTTTCCCCCAGATTTCTACCCCCTTATTGCACTCTGACTGTCTCTCAAGAATGTGAATCCTTTCCCCACTCACAGTCTCTTAGCAACTTTTATCAGATTGAAATTACAAAAAAAAAAATTTTTTGCTGGTCTAACTCTTTCACACATATTCCATTTTCCAAGCATTCCTTGCCAGGACTTAAGACATAGAAATGTTTCCTGTGTGTTAATTTTTTTACACACTGATCCTATTCAAGAATCCTATGCAGTCTAATCATTATCTTTGGGATTATCTGAGTTGATCATCCCATCATCAGCAAATTCTACCTTTAGTTTTTGCCAAAACTGTTGGCAAGTCATTTTATTTTCCTCCTCATGCAACTCAGGGGTTAGTTGCCTACCTGTACTGTGCCTCCTGTCAAAGACTGCCTTGCCCATCTCAAGTGGAATGCTGTTGCAGTTCTGCAGGAATTTTACGTTAAAAATTAAGAACACTTTTATACAGTTCGCCAATAGTTTTATGGCAGGAACTGGTACTCAATTTAGAAAACTTTTTGTCTCAATGTATGACATTCAGGTTTAATCAACCATTTGCTTCTGAACTTATGAAGATGGTCACGCCTTTCTGCATTCAATCTCTTAATGTCCAGCTTTCTATTTATTCACATTGCCAACATTAAATTCAACGTGCAATCCTGGAATTTCATCACTGGTCTCTAAATGTGGACACACTGCTGAATTCATTTGGTTAGCAAATGTTATGATTTATTATTTTGACCTTGGTATTTGAAGTAGATTTGTCTGGATTTCATTCTCCCTGCCTTTCTTGTGTGATTATGGTGTTGATGCCATGTTCTGTACATGAAAAGAGTTATGGATGGTATCTGCTTTTTCTGTCTCTAAGATCATCTCCACAAGTATGGAATAAGAGTTTTCCAGGAAATTTTGTATACTGTACCAGAGAACTACAAGGCTGACTTTTCATTATCAGTCCTACTGACTGACAAGTCATACAACTCTGACTTTTATCTTCTTCTGTCCTCTTTCATATACTTTACTAGAATTTAGCCAAATTTCACAATTTTTTAATGGTTTTATCTTAGAACACTCTCTCCTATTCTCAGAAAACCACATTCTACAAAGATGCATGGTGGGACCTGGGGTAGCTATACACACCCATAAATCATCCTACCCTGATAGGTATTGCCACCCAGGAGTCAATGGCATGGCAGCCCAGCCTTATTTGGCATGAAGACTCTCTTCCCAGAAGAATAACCTGATTTCTTGGACTGCCCTAAGTTCCAGCCACAAGAAACAGACCGTTAGGAAAATGCAACAAAATAAAGACTGCTTAAGGGACAAAAATTCCTGAACTGATTCTACGAGGCCACCATCAGCTTGATACCAAAGCCAGACAAAGATATCACAAAAAAAGGAAATTACAGGCCAACATCACTAATGAACATAGATGCAAAAATCCTCGACAGAGTTCTAGCAAACAGAATCCAACAACACATTAAAGGAATTATATATCACGATCAGGTGAGATTTATCCCAGGGATACAAGGGTTCTTCAATATATGCAAATCAATCAGTGTGATACATCATGTTAACAAATTGAAAGAAAAAACATGATCATCTCAATAGATGCAGAGAAAACTTTTGACAAAATTCAACATCCATTTATGACAGAAAAAAAAAAAACTGTCCAGGAAATTGGCATAGAAGGAACACACCTCAACATGATAAAGACCATATATGGCAAACCCACAGCAAACATTATTCTCAGTGATGAGAAACTGAAAGCTTTTCCTTTAAGATCAGGAACAAGACAAGGGCGCCCACTCTCACCACTATTATTCAATATAGGAAGTCCTAGCCGTGGCAACAAAGAAGAAAAAGAAATAAAAGAAATCCAGATTGGAAAAGAAGTAAAGCTCACTGTTTGCAGATGTCATGATGCCATACATGTAAAACCCTAAGAGCACCGCTAAAAATCTACCAGAGCTAATCAGTAAGTTTAGCAAAGTCACAAGATATAAAATTAATACACGAAATTCCTTGCATTACTATATACTAACAATGACGATTCAGAAAGAGAAATTAAGGAAACAGTTCCATTCATCATTGCAACAAAAAGAATAAATATCTAGGAATAAACCTATTTAAAGAAATATAAGACCTGTATGCAGAAAACTATAAGACACAGATCAAGGAAATCAAAGACAACATAAACAGATGGAGAGATTTACTATGTTCTTAGATTAGAAGAATCGGTATTTTGAAAGCTACCATACTACCCAAAGCCATCTACAGATTCAATGTAATCTCTATCAAGCTACCAATGGTACATCCATAGAACCAGGATAAAAGAAAAATTCATAATTTGTATGGAAACACAAAATCCCTGAATAGACAAAGCCAAAACAGAGCTGGAAAATTCAACTCTCCTGACTTCAGACTATACTACAAAGCAAATAGTCATCAAGACAGTATGGTACTGGAACAGAAACAGAAATACAGACGGAGGGGACAAGATATAAAGCCCAGAGATAAACCCACACACCTATGGGCACCTTACCTTTGACAAAGGAGGCAAGAATATACAATGAGAAAAGACAGCCTCTTCAATAAGTGGTGCTGAGAAAACTGGATTGCTACATGTAAAAGAATGAAACTAGAATACTTCCTAAAACCAGACACAAAAATAAACTCAAAATGGATTAAAGACTTAAACGTATGGCTGAAACTATAAAGCTCTTAGAGGAAACCAAAGACAGTATACTCTTTTGCATAAATCACAGCAAGATCCTCTTTCACCCACCTCCTAGACTAATAAAAACAAAAATAAACTAATGGGACCTAATTAAACTTAAAGCTTTTGCACGGCAAAGGAAACTAAAAACAAGATGAAAAGAATGGGAGAAAATAATTGTAAATGAAACAACTGACAAAGGGTTAATAACCAAAATATATTAGTAGCTCATATAGCTCAATATCAGACAAACAGATCAATAAAAAAATGGGCAAAACAACTTAAACAGACATTTCACCAAAGAAGAAATACAGACGGCCAATGAACACATGAAAAGATGCTCAACATCTCTCATTATTAGAGAAATACAAATCAAAACCTCATACAACTCAGAATGGCCATCATCAAAAAATCTACAAACAATAAATGCTAGAGAGGATGTGGAGAAAAGTGAACCCTTTTGTACTGCTGGTGAGAATGTATACTGATACAACCATTATGGAAAACAGTACAGAGATTCCTTTAAAAACTAGGAACAAATCTACTAAATCATCCAACAATCCCACTATAGGTCATACACCCTGAGAAAAACCACAATTCTAAAAGACACGTGTACTCCAGTGTTCATTGAAGCAATATTTACAATAGCCAGGGAATGGAAGCAACCTAGATGTCCACTGACAGATGAATGGATAAAGAAGTTGTGGTACATTTATACAATGGAATATTACTCAGCCATAAAAAGGAATGCATTTGATCAACTGTAGTGAAGTGAATGAACCCAAAGCCTCTGATACAGTGAAGTAAGTCAGAAAGAGAAAAGCAAGTATTGTATATTAACGCAATATATATAGAATCTAGAAAAATGGTACTAATGATCCTAGTAGAGAACAGACTTGTGGGCACAGAGAGGGAAGGTGAGGGAGGGACTAATTGAGAAAGTGGCATTAACATATACACACAATCGTGTAAAGCAGATAGTGGGAATTTGCTAAATAACACAAGGAGCCCAGCCTGGTGCTCTGTGATGACCTAGAGGGATGGCATGGGGGTGGGGGAGGGAAGAGAGGCTCAGGAGGGAAGGGAGATATATATATATAGATATATATATCTATATATATATAAAATTATGATTGATTCATGTTGTATTATGGCATAAACCAGCACAAAATCATAAAGCAATTTTCCACCAATTAAAAAAAAAATCTTTAAAAAGATTGCTTCCCCAGTTAGAGGCTGCTAGGACAGTAGCTCTTCATTAGCCACGCCTAATGGTGTAACAGAAGTCACTTTTTCCTTTCCACTTCTAAATTCAACAATGTAATGCCAAGGGGAATACTTACCTGCAACATCCAACCTCTTTGAAGATGAAAACAAAGTCATATTTGATCTAAGAAGATCTCCCTAAATAGCACAGGTGTTTCTCCACTAATCATTCTCTCCTTCTTCCCTTTGCCAGGACAGGACAACAAAACACAGCCCTAGTTTTTGCTACCTTTGGGCAACTGGAGCTTTTAAATCCAGGAAAAGGAAGGAAGGCCTCTCAGAAATCTCAAATTTCATCACCCAAAGTTCAGTCCTGAAAAAACTCTAAGTAAGATTTTGTGGCCAACATGTACCCTAATCTGGGATCCATCATATTGAAACACCTCTAGCCAACCAAGAACCAGTGCAAGGTTTCAGATGAGGGCATGTGATTGCTCTCAGGTAAGACATATGATGAAAGTCAGGTATCCGCAGGCCTGCCTTAGCCCCCCAAGCATCACGGAGTGCTAGGGTCCCCTTAGGGAAATTACAATGAAGGAAGTATTGTTCAGGCTTCAGAAGCAGGAGAGCAGGCCCTTGACCTTCTTTCTGACCTGCCAGGACACTGCCCGCATTTCCTGCCTGTCTGCAAGCACCGTAAGTCAGGTGGCACTTTAGACAAGAAAGGGAGTGGGTCTTGGAATTCTTGAGCCCCTGGATTCATGCCTGGGTTTAATGAAATCCCATGAGTCACAAGATAAAGCAAACAGCACCGTAAAAATGTTAAACCAAAACCAGAGCTGCGTTTTTGCATGCAAACTGATGATGCAGCCTGGGGTTATAAGCGGGGGCGCCCCAAACTGCAATCTGAAGTCTCCTCAATGGAGTGGACTGCCGCTGAGGCCCTCTTCCCAACTGGGACTCCAGATTCCTGTTAACGAGAGACTTCTCGGCATGATGTTTAAATCTGGCTGTTGGTCAGCCCAATTTGGTGATATATGTGCTGTTACTCTGCTTTTGCTTAATTATTTTCATCGGAGGATAGTTACTTTACAAGATTGTGGTGGGTTTTGCCATACATTAACATGGATAAACCATGGGTGCACATGGGTCTCTCCATCCTGAAGCCCCCTTCCATCTCCCTCCCCACCCTATCCCTTTGGGTTGTCCCAGAGCACCGGCTTTGAGTGCCTGCTTCATGCATCGAACTTGCACTGGTCATACATTTGGTAACATACATGCTTCAGTGCTATTCTCTCACAATTTCCCAGGCTTGCCTTTTCCCACAGAGTCCAAAAGTCTGTTCTTTACATCTGTGTCTCTTATGCTGCCTTGCATATAGGATCATTGATACCATCTTTCTAAATTCCATATATATATACGCATTAATATACTGTATTGGTGTTTCTTTTTCTGACTTACTCCGCTCTGTATAACAGGCTCTAGTTTCATCCACCTCATCAGAACTGATTCAAATGCCTTCCTTTTTATAGCTGAGTAATACCCCATTGTGTATATGTCTTCTCTTGTGTTGTTGGAAGAGGTAAACTTCAAACTGCAATCTGAAATCTCATCTGTGGAGTGCACTGCCGCTGCGGCCCTCTTCCCCGTTGGGACTCCAGATTGCTGTTAATGAAAGACTTCTCAGTGTCATGTTTAAGCCTGGATGTTTTTTTAGTTTACCTCTTCCAACAACACAAAAGACTTTCCACGTGGACATCACTAGATGGTCAATACCAAAATCAGATTGATTATATTCTTTGCAGCTAAAGATGGAGACGCTCCATACAGTCAGCAAAAACAAGACCGGTAACTGACTGTGGCTCAGATCATGAACTCCTTATTGCAAAATTCAGACTTAAATTGAAGAAAGTAGGGAAAACCACTAGACCATCCAGGTATGACCTAAATCAAATCCCTTACAGTAGAAATGAGAAATAGATTTAGGGGACTAGATCTGATAGGCAGAGTGCCTGAAGAACTATGGATGGAGGTTCATGAGATTGTACAGAAGGCAGAAATAAAGACCATCCCCAGGAAGAAGAAAAGCAAAAAGGCAAATTGTTGTCTGAGGAGGTCTTATAAATAGCTGACCAAAGAAAAGAAGCTAAAGGCAAAGGAGAAAAGGAAAGATATACCCAATTGAATGCACAGTTCCAAAGAATAGCAAAGAGAGATAAGAAAGCCTTCCTCAGTGATCAATGCAAAGAAATAGAGGAAAACAGTAGAATGGGAAAGACTAGAGATATCTTCAAGAAAATTAGAGACACCAAGGGAATATTTCACGCAAAGATGGGCACAAAAAAGGACAGAAATGGTATGGACCTAACAGAAGCAGAAGAGATTAAAAAGAGGTGGCAAGAATACACAGAAGAACTGTACAAAATGACCTTCACGACCCAGATAACCACAATAGTGTGATCACTCACCTAGAGCCAGACATCCTGGAATGCGAAGTCAAGTGGGCCTTAGGAAACATCACTATGAACAAAGTTAGTGGAAGTGATGGAATTCCAGTTGAGCTATTTCAAATCCTGAAAGATGATGTTGTGAAAGTGCTGCACTCAATATGCCAGCAAATTTGGGAAACTCAGCAGTGGCCACAGGACTGGAAAAGGTCAGTTTTCATTCCAATCCCAAAGAGAGGCAATGCCAAGGAATGCTCAAACTACTGCACAATTGCACTCATCTCACACACTCGCAAAGTAATGCTCAAAATCCTCCAAGCCAGGCTTTAACAGTACGTGAACCTTGAACTTCCAGATGTTCAAGCCGGATTTAGAAAAGGTAGAGGAACCAGAGATCAAACTGCCAGCATCTGTTGGATCATCAAAAAAGCAAGAGAGTTCCAGAAAAACATCTACTTCTGCTTTATTGACTATGCCAAAGCCTTTGACTGTGTGGATCACAATAAACTGTGGAACATTCTTAAAGAGATGGGAATACCAGACCACCTTAACTGCTTCCTGAGAAATCTGTATACAGGTCAAGAAGTAACAGTTAGAACTAAACATGGAACAACAGACTGGTTCTAAATTGGGAAAGGTGTATGTTAAGGCTGTATATTGTCACCCTGCTTATTTAACATGCAGAATACATCATGCAAAATGCTGGACTGGATGAAGCACAAGCTAGAATCAAGATTGCTGGGAGAAATATCAATAACCTCAGATATGCAGATGACACCACCCTTATGGCAAAAAGCAAAGAACTAAAGAGCTTCTTGATGAAATTGAAAGAGGAGAGTGAAAAAGCTGGCTTAAAACTCAACATTCAGAAAACTAAGATCATGGCATCTGGTCCTATCACTTCATGGCAAATAGATGGGGAAACAATGGACACAGTGAGAGACGTTATTTTCTTGGGTTCCAAAATCACTGCAGATGGTGACTGCAGCCATGAAATTAAAAGATGCTTGCTCCTTGGAAGAAAAGCTATGACCAACCTAGAAAGCATAATAAAAAGCATAGACATTACTTTGCTGACAAAGGTCCATCTTAGTCAAAGCTATGGTTTTTCCAGTAGTCATGTATGGATGTGAGCGTTGGACCATAAAGAAAGCTGAGTGTTGAAGAACTGGTGCTTTTGAACTGTTGAGCTGGATAAGACTCTTGAGAGTCCTTTGGACTGCAAGGAGATCCAACCAATCAATGCTAAAGCAAATCAGTCCTGAATGTTCATTGGAAGGACTGATGCTAAAGCTGAAACTCTAATACTTTGGCCACATAATGCAGAGAACTGACTCACTAGAAGAGACCCTGATGCTGGGAAAGATTGAAGGCAGGAGGAGAAGGGGATCACAGAGGATGAAATGGTTGGATGTCATCACTGACTCGATGGACATGAGTTTGAGCAAGCTCCAAGAGCTGGTGATGGACAGGACAGCCTGGCATGCTTCCGTCCATGGGGTCACAAAGAGTCAGACATGACTGAACCGAACTAAATATTTCATTGTATTCCAACTTCCTTATCCATTCATCTGCTGATGGACATCCAGGTTGCTTCCATGTCCTAGCTATCATAAACAGTGCAGCAATGAACACTGGGGTACATGTGTCTCTTTCAGTTGTGGTTTCCTCAGTGTGTGTGCCCAACAGTGGCATTGCTGGGTTATATGGCAGTTCTATTTCCAATTTTTTAGGGAATTTTCACCCTGTACTCATAGAGGCTGTACCAGTTTGCATTTCCACCAACAGTCTGTTACTCTTTTCTATTGTTTCTATTTCTTTTAAAGATTATATATTGAAATTAAGTTAAATAAACCTCTATTAAATATTGAAATTGCTTATTTGTGTGCAACGAGCTGTTTCTTTCAATAACAAATTCTTTGAACCTGAAATGAAAGTAAAACCTTTGGTAAAATGGATTTTGACACCAGGGAAAACAAGAAGCTTCTGGGCAGGTGCTAAGACAGTCGGACTGAGCCTAACCGCCTGGAAACAGGTGGGTGGAAACGGCCGCGCCTCTTTCCAATGCACCCTTGCCATTCATCCTCCTCCAGGCCAAAATGGGTATCAAGATGGGACATGGAAGAGTGAGAGGCAAGAAGAGATGAAGGTTATAGGCGAGGGCACATATAGTCTGGTGAGACCAAAAGCCAGTTCCCTCACACTTGCAAACAGGCTAGCTCAGCATCCTCCTCAAGACTGACCTGTGACGTCCAGGCGGAAGGAGACCTTCTGGCCCCCGGCCTCGCAGCTGTACTCCCCGGCGTCCGCCTTGCCCGCCTGCTGCACCACCAGCCGCCTGGTGCAGCCCTTGGCTTCCAAACGCACTTTTGAGCTCGAGCTCAGCTTCTTGCCGTCCTTGTACCACGTCACCTCCGTCTGGGCCTGGGCCACCTCGCAGCTCAGCGTGGCACTGGTTCCTGCCACGGCCTGCACTTCACTGTGTGCCGGCTGCTCCTTGGCGAATACCACCGAGGGCTCTGGGGACAGAGGGGGATACACAGGGTCAGAGACCCCACCTCAGTCAGGACGGCAGCCCCAGGCAAAGACGACCTGGATGGGGAGGTGGGATTTGGGGTGGTGGGAATGGGCAGTGGAGCTGGAGACTTCTCAGGCTCTGTACCAGCCCGGTGCTCTGCAGAGGTCCCCTGCCTTTCTCAGCAAAAGCCACACATTTATGCATTCTCCATGTAAACTGGTTCAGTTGGCAGGGGGGCCGTTGGAAAAGACTGATCCTTTGTGCATGGCATCTGCAGATTCATGAGGCAAGTGTTCCCCAACCTTCCTAGATGGTGCCCCAGTCTTCCCCATATGGTTATGCAGGGAACGTTTCACCTGCAGTCCACAGAGAGGTCTTAGGCTCAGCACCCAAGCCTATTCGTACTGTTGTCAGCTTGCACGCTTGCACCTCCCCATGGTCTTGTCCTTCACTGTGTGAGGAATGGAGAAACTGACCTTTACCATTAGGACTGGGTTCACCATTACTGCTTTCTTCCTGGTGACACTATTCAAACCCAAACTGGTGGGTCATCATGGGTGCATTCCTAGCCTTCCTCTATGAGGCCAGACTCTTTCCCACAGTACTCTGTAAGCCATGTTCTCATCCGCAGTAAGTGAGACCTGCTGAGGCCCCACCCTCACCTACTCTCACTGTTGGCAAACTGATGGGATCGAGTGCACCTCCTGCAATGCTCTTTTGCATTTTTTCTAATGACTCAAAGTAGAAAACCCTTTCTGATGTTTTCGCTCAACAGCGTTTGCTCTTGTATGTTGTCACTGTTCAAAGTTTTTGCCTTATTTTCAATAGCAGCATCTGTCATCGATTTGTTCATTTGAAGGACCTGTTTATTTATATATATTTAAATGCTAGGCACTGACAAGTATGTGTGTTCTAAATATCTTCCATATCTGTGTGGCTTGCCTTTTACGAACTTATGCTATCTTCCGGTGAATCTTCATATTTAGTTTTAATATAGTCAAGTATTTCAAATTTGTTTCAGTACGGTTGAGAGCTTCTAAGTGGTGCAAGTGACAATGTATCTGCCTGCCAATGCAGGAGATGCAAGAGACCAGGGTTCAGTACCTGGGTCAGGAAGATCCTCTGGAAAAGGAAACAGCACCCCACTCATCATGGTTAGCGAATATTCTGAGAAATCATTCTCTACCCTTAAATAATTAAAACCATCTATGTTTTCATCTAAGAGTTTTATGAGCACTTCCTTTGTGGCACAGTGGAGAGGAATCTGCCTGCCAATGCAGGGGACACAGGAAGAGTTCACGTGTGAGCTCTAAGAGCAACCAAGCCCACGTGCCACAACTAC
Source organism: Redunca redunca (assembly GCA_006410935.1). NCBI lineage: Eukaryota > Metazoa > Chordata > Mammalia > Artiodactyla > Bovidae > Redunca > Redunca redunca. The sequence continues at coordinate 47,101 of SJYQ01008583.1, read as the reverse complement.
TGAGCTCAAGCTCTAGAACCCAGAAGCTAAAACTACCAAGCCCATGGGCCACGACCATGGAAACCTGTGCACTCTAGGGCCCACGAGCTGCAACTACCGAGCCCGCAGGCCATGACCACGGAAACCTGTGCACTCTAGAACCCAGAAGCTGCAACTACCGAGGCCTGTGCACTGTAGGGCCCACGAGCTGCAACTACTGAGCCCGTGGGCCACAACCACGGAAACCTGTGCACTCTAGGGCCCACGAGCTGCAACTGCCGAGCCCGTGGGCCACAACCACCAAAACAAGTGCACTCTAGGGCCCACGAGCTGCAACTACCGAGCCTGTGTGCCACGGCCACGGAAACCTGTGCACTCTAGGGCCCACGAGCTGCAACTACCGAGCCTGCAGGCCATGACCACGGAAACCTGTGCACTCTAGAACCCAGAAGCTGCAACTACCGAGGCCTGTGCACTCTAGGGCCCACGAGCTGCAACTACCGAGCCCGCAGGCCATGACCACGGAAACCTGTGCACTCTAGAACCCAGAAGCTGCAACTACCGAGGCCTGTGCACTCTAGGGCCCACGAGCTGCAACTACCGAGCCCGTGGGCCACAACCACGGAAACCTGTGCACTCTAGGGCCCACGAGCTGCAACTACCGAGCCCGTGGGCCATGACCACGGAAACCTGTGCACTCTAGAACCCAGAAGCTGCAACTACCGAGGCCTGTGCACTCTAGGGCCCACGAGCTGCAACTACCGAGCCCGTGGGCCACAACCACGGAAACCTGTGCACTCTAGGGCCCACGAGCTGCAACTACCGAGCCCGTGGGCCATGACCACGGAAACCTGTGCACTCTAGAACCCAGAAGCTGCAACTACCGAGGCCTGTGCACTCTAGGGCCCACGAGCTGCAACTACCGAGCCCGTGGGCCACAACCACGGAAACCTGTGCACTCTAGGGCCCACGAGCTGCAACTACCGAGCCCGTGGGCCACGACCACGGAAACCTGTGCACTCTAGAACCCAGAAGCTGCAACTACCGAGGCCTGTGCACTCTAGGGCCCACGAGCTGCAACTACCGAGCCCGTGGGCCACAACCACCAAAACAAGTGCACTCTAGGGCCCACGAGCTGCAACTACCGAGCCTGTGTGCCACGGCCACGGAAACCTGTGCACTCTAGGGCCCACGAGCTGCAACTACCGAGCCTGTGTGCCACGGCCACGGAAACCTGTGCACTCTAGGGCCCACGAGCTGCAACTACCGAGCCCGTGGGCCACGATCATGGAAACTTGTGCACTCTAGGGCCCACGAGCTGCAACTGCCAAGCCCGTGGGCCACGACCACAGAAACAAGTGCACTCTAGGGCCCATGGGCTACAACTACCAAGCCCGTGGGCCACAACACCGAAACCTGTGCACTCTAGGGCCCACGAGCTGCAACTACTGAGCCTGAGCGCTGCAACTTCTGTGCCTGCCTCTTGCAACTACTGAAGCCTGTGTGCCTAGAGCCTGTGCTCTACAACAAGAAAAGTGACTCAGTGAGAAGCCTGTGCACAGCAGTGAAGAACAGCTCCTGCTGACCACAAAGTCCACATCCAGCAACAAAGACCCAGCCCAACCAAAGACAAATAAATAATTTTTTAAAAAAGAATCGTACGATTTTCCCTTCTATTCCCTTCAATTCCAAAAGGAGTTGACTATGTGTGGGATGAGTTACAAGTCTGATCTTTTTCTTTTTCTATTGATTTACTACAGTTGAATGTTTAAGTACCATTTATTAAGAACATGCTGTCTTTCCCCTTGCACTATTCCAGTTTTCTTTTAAAAAGAAGGGGAACGTGGTCATCCACTCATCGGTCTGTGTCTGGGATCCCTATTCTGGTCCTTGGGTCTCAATAGCTGTCCTTGCAACAAGATACTACTGTGTTCATTACTGTAGCTTTCTAACAGTATTGATATCCAGTATAGCAGATAACTCTCCTTTTGTTCTTCAAGAGTGAATTCACTGTACATGGTCTTTGAAATTTATGTGTAAATTTTCAAAGTCCAACTAAACAAACATTTATTTGAATTTTAATGGGTATTGAACATGTTTTATTCTTCAATTGATTTCTACCCAACCTTTTAGAACTTCTTGACAGTCTCTTAAATCTTCTTTTAACTTCTCCCTGCCCTTACAGAGCCTCTCAGCACATTTATTAGACTTGGAATTAGATATTGATCCTTTTCATGCCATTGTAACTTTCAAAATTTCATTTTCAAGATGTCTGCTACTACTCTTAGACATGGAAGTGTTCTTTTCATACTGAGTTTTTACATGGTAATTATTTTTAACTATCTCATTATGTCGCATATTTTATCTTTTGGATAAATCGTATTATCCATGAATTCCACTTCTGCTTTTTCATACTTTTATATCTTTCACTTTATTTTTGTCCTAACTGTGTTTTAGAATGTTGGACAAAAGCAGTAACAGTTGGCTTCCTTGTCTGGTTTCCTATCTCATAGGAATAGCTTTAAAACTCACTTTTTTGTGTGTACAGATAGCTGGTTTGCCTGCGGCATTGTTTATCAAATTGAGAAAGAATTGCTTTCTGTATAATTCATAAAGAATTTTATGGCATGATTTGAAGCTAACTTTATAAAACACTTCTTCTGTATTTAAAATGCCAAATCTTATCAAATACTTTATTCTGCATATCATGAACAGATTGCTTGCCAACGTTTGTAGTGTGTAAAGAACCTTGTATTTCTGGAGTATGGCTTTCATCACAGCATATTACCAATTTTCCTCTTATTATATTCTTAATTTTGATATTTTGTCCAGATTTTGGCTTTGATATCCATAATAGATCGGTCTACAATTTTAATTCTTACTACTTTCCCTGTCAGATACTGATATTAATGTTACATCACCAACATGAAACAGAGACTATCTCCTTTTACTGTTCTCTAAAAAATTCTCCATGAACAAGACTTTTTATCCAAAGTATTCCATACAACATGCCAGTGGAACTACTAGGACTAGATATATGAGAAGATTTTTCATTATGGTTTCAATTACTTTAAAGGTTTTAGGACTATTTAAATAGCTGAATGTTTCCTGAGTCACTTTTCATAGAGTTTTCCAAGAAACTAATCAATTTGTAAAAGCTTTCATATTTATTGCCATGAAAAAACTGTCTATTCTCCTAAAATGCCATTTAAAAAAAATATATGCATGCTGGTATAGGAGAAGCTACCATTCCTGTCCAAATCTAAATATATAAATCAGACTCCAAGCAGAATTCTGACTGAGAATGTTCTAACAGAAGACATAATAAAATCAGTATTTGCTTTGAAAATGTACCTAGATTTTGTCATATGTAGATACACAGATAACTTCTAATCCCATGTATAAGGAAGAAAGAGTGTCTAGAGCACTTAAAATTTTGGTAATCCACAGTTCAGTATTGAGATAAATCAAGTACGACAGTGTTGCACCTGCTGCTGCTGAGTCGCTTCAGTCGTGTCTGACTCTGTGACCCCATAGACAGCAGCCCACCAGGCTCCCCCGTCGCTGGGATTCTCCAGGCAAGAACACTGGAGTGGGTTGCCATTTCCTTCTCCAATGCATGGAAGTGAAAAATGAAAAGGAAGTCGCTCAGTCATGTCTGACTCTTCGCGACCCCATGGACTGTAGCCCACCAGGCTCCTCCGTCCATGGGATTTACCAGGCAAGACTACTGGAGTGGGGTGCCATCACCTTCTCTGGTGTTGCACCTAGTTTGATGAAATTCAAACATCTCTCCTACTGTGAACCCACACGCACTGCTGGGTGGGGCATCTAGGAGCTGTCAGGACAGCCGAGAAGAGCAAATTCACATACCCACAGTTGAAAGGCATCTGGTTTACATCAGACTCCAAGTGCAAGACAGAACCAGAGGCCCAGACACCAGGGAACGCCCAGACGACCCTGGGCAGATGCTGGGAACCGACGACCGTGCATCACTGTGTGGAAACGCCACTCTGGGTTTGCAGAACGCCTTTCTCCCTTCTGTTCACACCCTCCCATCCAGTGCCCTTTGCCCGGCCTTGGGTATGAAAATGGGGGTGGGAGGACAGAAGACCAAAAGAGATGACGTCTAGGGGAAAGATCGTCGGGTCTGTCAGGGGTGCAAGCCCGTCCCATCACCTCCACATAAGGCTAACTTACTACCTCCAGGACTGACCTGTGACGTCCAGGCGGAAGGAGACCTTCTGGCCCCCGGCCTCGCAGCTGTACTCCCCGGCGTCCGCCTTGCCCGCCTGCTGCACCACCAGCCGCCGCGTGCAGCCCTTGGCCTCCACGCGCACTTTCGAGCTCGAACTCAGCTTCTTGCCATCCTTGTACCACGTCACCTCCGTCTGGGCCTGGGCCACCTCGCAGCTCAGCGTGGCACTCGCCCCTGCCACGGCCTGCACTTCGCTGCATGCCGGCTGCTCCTTGGCGAACACCACTGAGGGCTCTGGGGACAGAAGGGGATACACAGGGTCAGAGACACCGTCTCAGTCAAGATGGCAGCCCCGGGCAAAGACAACCTGGATGGGGAGCTGGAGGTCGGGTGGGAAGGAGGCACAGAACTGGAGACTTCTCCAGGTTCTGCACCAGCCTGATGCCCTGAAAAGACTCCCTGCCTTTTTCAGCAATGAGTGGCACAACTGGCACATTCTCCCATGGATTCCTGTAAGCTGGTCTAAAGCTGCAGGCGCTGCTGGGAAATACTTCTCCTCTGCTTATGGCATTTGTAGAGTCATGAAGCAAGGGTTCCCCAACCTTCCTATATGGTGCCCTGCCATCTCCACATGGCTACGTGGGGAAGTTTTCACCTGCAGTCAACAAAGAAGATGTCTCGGGCTTGGCACCCTTGCCCGCTCTTACTATTGTTAACTTGTGGCCATCCGCTAGGAGGGCCTGCACGCTCCGGTGGCCGTCTGTGTCACTGTCTGAGGAATGCAGAAGCGGATCGCCCTTCCCCTTAGCGCTGGGTTTGCCATCACTGTTCTCTTCTTGTTGGTGACACTAGTCAAGCCTTTTGCCCACTTGCCCGTAGTAGGCTCTCTCTTTTCTCCATTCAGCCCTGGCCACTCCTTTCCATTTAAAGACAAGAGAATGACGAGACAGGTAGGTTTTAAGGATATGCCCAACTGTGTGGTTGGCATTTTTACTCTCTGATCCAGTCCCATAACAAGCCAGAGCTATTCTTTCCAACAGTGTCATAATGTCCCATAGGCCTTGGAGTGTAGATCATTTGTATTCTATTTAAGAAATCTGCCCTTCCCCTAAGTCTTCAAAAAAGACCGTTTATCATCTGAGGGTTTGGGGGGTTTTACCTTTTACACTAAGGTTTCCAAGTCACTGAGCTGACCTTTCTGTGTTATGTGAACTGCTAGTACAAATTAATTTTCCATATGATTCAGCGGTCCAAGCACCGTTTACTAACACGGCATCCTTCTCGACCTCTCCAACAGACAACACGGTAACCAATGGAAGACACAGGCATGGGGAGCGGGGGCACAGGAGTCCGTTTATGAAGACCGCTTTCTGAGCTCACTGTTCTGTTGCTCTGACGTGGTAACTATTCCCGTACTGGGATCCCCTGATCCTTAAAACTGCAGCCTTATGGTAATCCCCGACATTAGGTACAGTAAATGCTCACACTGCCCATTTCTTCAAGAAAACAAACCACTGGCTGGACAATGCCTTTGCAATCTGCCTGTTATTCTTCCTTCAGAACACCCTAAAAACACATTTGGTTTGATTTTGATTGTTAATAAACATCTTTGATTTTTCCCCTCAGATTTCTATCCAGCTCTTGCTATCTTGTCTCTCAAGAATCTTATGTAATTTCCCTAGTACCCAACTTTTATGAGACCTGAAAATAGAAACGTGGCACAATTGTGTTAGTCTAACTCTTTCACACGAATTTCTTATTCCAAGCATTCCTTGCCAGGACTCAGATGTAGAAATGTTTTCTGAATATTGATTTTTTTACACACTAATCCTACTCAAGAATCATACACAGTCTAGTAATCTATCATTGAAATTATCTGAGCTGATTATCATCTCATCAGCAAATTCCACCTTGATTTTGATTTTTTCAAAACTGTTTGCCAGTGATTTTATTCCCCACCTTCCTGAACTTGGTGGTTAGACTGGCCTAAGTGTGCCATCCCACACACCAAAGATCTCCCGGGACGTCCTAAGCGGGATGTTGCTGTCGCTACTGTTGTTTTGTAGGAAGTTTACAACACTAAAAGAAGAACACTTTTACATAGCTCACTAAGAATTTCAAAGCAGGAATTTATTTGTTCAGTATTATCAAACTGTTTATCTCTCCCATTTAATCAACCACTTGATTCTCTATTCATGGAAATGATGACATCTTTTTTCATTCAATCTCTTAATGTCAAGCTTTCTATTACCATGGCCAAAGTTAAACCCAAAGTGGAACCCTGGACTAGGATCACTGATCTCTACCCTCAGATACACTACTGAATCCGTTTTGATAACATTTAATTTATGATTTGGGCCTGAATATTCACAGTATACTGGTCAGAAATTTCATTCTCTCTTCTTTCGCTGTGTGATTTTTGTTGATGTTATGTCCTGTACATGAAGAGAGTTGCTTTCCTGTACATGAAGAGAGTACTTTCTTTTTCCCTTCTAGGATCATCTTCACAAGAATGGAGTAACAGCTTTCCAAGTAATTCTTTACAGTGTACCAGAGAACTATGGGCTGAGAAGACTTTTCACCACTGGTCTTAATGATTGACAAGTTATACAACTCTTTGACTTTTCTCAATCTTCTTTTATCCATTTTCACATCGTTTCCTGGGATCTAGCCACATTTTACTATATTCCAATACTTTTATCTTAGAATAGTCACTGACATTTTCTGAAAACCATTAACCACGTGAGATCTCAAGTATCTGTACAAACTCACGAATATACGAACCTTACGCTGGCACGGTCTCACACTGGTATGTGTTGACACCTAGGAGACAATGTGGGATGGCAGCCCATCTCTACTTCCCATGAAGACACTTTTCCCCAGAAGAAGAATAACCTGAATTCTTAGACTATCCTATGTTCTAGCCACAAGGAACACACACTCACTGACCATTTGGAAAACAGAATAAAATAAAGACTACTTTGCCAGTCAGAGGCTGCGAGAAGAGTGACTCCTCATGAGCAAAAACTACTGATGCGGTAGGAGTGCCTATATCCTTTCCATTCCTAAACCCATCAGTAACACCAAGGGAATACTGACCTGGGCCATCCAACCTTCTGAAGCCAGTGGAGAAACCATATTTTATCTATGATGATCACTCTAAATAGCACTGGTGACTATACATATCACCCTTTCTAATTCCCTTTTCAAGGACGTGACAAGAAAACATGGGCCAATTTCTTGCTGTCTACAGCCAGTAAGAGCTTCCACATCAAGCAAAAGGGAGGATGGGCCTCCCAGAAACCTAGTATTTGACCATTCAAAGTTCACTCCTGAGATAATTCCAAGGTCACATGGCCAATATTCATCCCTCCACCAAAAAATGATGAATTTTTTATGAATCTGGGATTCATCAAATTGAAACAGCTCAGACCAACCAAGAAGAATCTACACGAGGTCCTGTGTGAGGGCAAGTGGTCGCTGTCAGCAAAGACATCCAATGAGAATAAAGTCACACATCCCCGCATCCACTCCAGCCCCAAGCTTCAGGGAGAGTCAGGGTCCCGACACGGGAACAACAGGGTCGCTCCGGGCAGATGCTAAGACAGTGTGACTGAGCCCCGCTGCCTGGAAACAGGTAGAAAGAAACAACCCCTCCTCTTTCAACCCTCACCCTCCTCTCCATCCACCCACCCTGAGCCCAGACAGGTGTCAGGGTGGGGCATGGGAGACGGGGAGATATGAAGAGATAAGCACACACACATCTGGTGAGGCTGGAAGCCAGCGCCCTCACCACCTGCACACGGGCCAGCTCAGCGCCCCCTCCAGGACTGACCTGTGACGTCCAGGCGGAAGGACACCCTCTGGCCCCCGGCCTCGCAGCTGTACTCCCCGGCGTCCGCCTTGCCCGCCTGCTGCACCACCAGCCGCCGGGTGCAGCCCTTGGCCTCCACGCACACTTTCGAACTCGAACTCAGCTTCTTGCCATCCTTGTACCACGTCACCTCCGTCTGGGCCTGGGCCACCTCGCAGCTCAGCGTGGCACTGGTTCCCGCCACGGCCTGCACTTCACTGCGTGCCGGCTGCTCCTTGGCAAACACCACCGAGGGCTCTGGGGACAGAGGGGGACACACAGGGTCAGAGACCCCACCTCAGTCAGGACGGCAGCCCCGCGCAAAGACGACCTGGATGGGGAGGTGGGGTGTGGGGTGATGAGAAGGGGCAATGGGGCTGGAGACTTCTGCTGACTCGGCACCAGCCCTGTGCCCTGAAGAGGACACCTGAGTTTCTCAGGAAAAGACTTACAATTTAAGCATTCTCCCATGGGTCCTTTTGAGCTGGTCCAAGGGAAGCCATTGGAAAAGATTCCCTGCTCCTGGCATCATCAGGGTCATGAGGCAAAACTGTTCCCTAACCTTCCTAGATGGACCCACAGTCTTCTCCCTACTATTATGCAGGGCTTTTCACCTGCAGTCCATGGAGTCGGTTCAGCATCCTTTCCTGTTCTTACTGTTGTCAGCTGACGGCAATCTGCTGGGAGTGCTTACACCTCCCCGTGGCTCTTTTTACACTGCGTGAGGACTGAGGAACCTGAACCCCTTTTCCCTTAGCACTGGGTTCACCCACTGTGACTGTGTTCTCCTTCCTAGCAACACTACTCAAAGCTTTTCACAACTACCGATAGTAGGCTCTCTCTTTTCTTGCTTCACCCGTGGCTGCCCTTCATCCATTTAAACACCAGAGAATGTCACAGGATTCAAGGATCTTTCCAACTATGTGACTACCATTTTTACTCTTTGACTGATTCCTCTGATAAATCAAACTTTTTCCCTTCAATAGTTTTCACAACTTCTCATCTCTTTCATTGTAGAGCACTGTGTTCTATTCAAGAAATCTTTCCTTACCTTAAATCTTTAAAAATATCATCTGAGGGTTTTTTGGGTTTTACCTTTTATGCTGAGGTTTCTAATTTACTACAAGTTTACTTTTGTGTGTGGTGTGAATTGCTATTACAACTTAAGTTTTCTGTGTAGTTTTCAGTGACGCAACCACAATATTTGAAGACCATATCCTTTCTCAACTTCTCTGATAGACAACAGAGTAACAAATGGAACATGAGGAAGGTCAGGAAGGAGGATGGCTGGTGCAGGAATCCATTCATGCAAAGAACTGTTTCTGAGCTCACTATTCTGCTCCTCTGCACTGGAATCCCCTTATCTTGAAAACTGCAGCCTTATGATAATTTCTAACATTCAGTTCAGTTCAGTTCAGTCGATCAGTCGTGTCCGACTCTTTGCGACCCCATGAATCGCAGCACGCCAGGCCTCCCTGTCCATCACCAACTCCCGGAGTTCACTCAAACTCACATCCATCGAGTCAGTGATGCCATCCAGCCATCTCATCCTCTGTCGTCCCCTTCTCCTCCTGCCCCCAATCCCTCCCAGCATCAGAGTCTTTTCCATTGAGTCAACTCTTTGCATGAGGTGGCCAAGTACTGGAGTTTCAGCTTTGGGTACCAACCAGTAAATGCTCCCTCTGAACATTCTTCAAGAAAACAGCATATTGACTGTACCATGCCTTTGGAATCTGCCTGCTACTCTTTCATGTGACAATCAGAAACATATTTTGTTCCATCTTGATTTTTAATAATAATTTTTGATTTCTCCCTCAGACTTCTACCCATCTATTTCAACCTCTGCCTCTCAAGAATCTTGAATAATTTCCCCACATACATCCTCTTAGCAACTTCTATCAGACCTGAAATCAGACTCACGCTACAATTATACTACTCTAACTCTTTCACACAAATTTCATTTGCCAAGCATTCTTTGCCAGGACTTGTATGCAGAAATGTTTTCTGCATATTGATTTTTTTACATAGTAATTCTACTCTAGAATTATACACAGTCTAATAATTTATCTCTGAGATTGTCTGAGTTAATCATCACATCATCAGCAAATTTCACTTTGAGTTTTTCAGAACTGTTTGCTGTTGATTTTATTTCCTCGTTACTCAACTCAGTGGTTGGAGAGCCCTGCATTTATCGTCTCTCACGTCAAATATTTCCAGACACACCTTGTTGCTTTTGTTGTTGTTGAATGAATTATATAATGTTAATTTTTAAAAAGAATACTTTTATACATTTGCTAAGAATTTTATGGCAGGAACTGGTGATCAGTATTATCAACATTTTTTTCTTAGTGTATAACATTCAAGTTTAATCAATCATTTGATTTGTACTCATGGAGATTAGGTCAAGATAGCAGAGTGGATGTGCACTCACCTCCTCCTGGAAGAGAGCCAAAATTACAACTAACCATTGAACAACCATCAGCAGGACTAGGCTTGAACCCACCAATAAAGACACCCCAAGTCCAAAGACAAAGGAGAAGCCACAACAAGATGGTAGGAGGGGTGCAGTCATGATAAAAGAAAACCCCATATCCACCAGGAGGGCAACCCACGGTCTAGAAAACAATTATGCCACAGAGGTTCTCCCACTGTTGTGAAGGTGCTGAGCCCCACATCAGGCTTCCCACCCTTGGGATCTGCCAACGAGACTACTAATCCCCAGGGACTCTAACCTGAAGGATTTGACTGCAGATTTCCAAAGGCCCTGGGGAAACTGAAGCTCCACTCCTGGAGGGCACACACAAAATCCTGGGCACATCAGGACCCAGGGGAAAGGAGCAGACAGGAGACTGAACCAGACCTGCCTGCTGGCATTAGAGGGTCCCCTGCAGAGGTGTGGGTTGGCTGTGGCTCACCACGGAAGCACCAAACTACACATTCTCTTCAAGTGCACTCAGCACATTCTCCAGGATTGACCATATGCTGGGCCACAAGAGGAGCCTCGGAAATTTAAGAAAACTGAAATAATCTTTTCAATGAAAACATTTCAAACCTGAAAGCACCTTTTCCAATAGCGATGCTATGGGATTAGAAATAAACTACAAGGGAAAAAAAAACTATTAAAAATACAAACACATGGAGGCTAAACAATATGCTACTGAACAGCCAATGAATCAGTAAAGAAATCAAAGAGGAAATCAAAAAATATCTAGAGACAAATGAAAATGAAACCACAATGATCCAAAACCTAAGGGATGCAGCAAAAGCAGTTCTAAGAGGGAAGTTTATAGCAATACAGTCTTACCTCAAGAAACAAGAAAAGTCTCATGTTGATGTATGGCAAAACCAATACAGTATTGTAAAGTAAAAAAAGAAAAAGAAAAATCTCAAATAAACAACCTAACCCTATACCTAAAACAATTAGAGAAAGAAGAACAAATAAAATCTAAATTTAGTAAAGAAGAAATAAATCCTAGAGTAGAAATAAATGAAAAAGAGACAAAGAAAATGATGGCAAAGATCAATGAAACTAAAGGCTAGTTCTTCTAAAAGATAAAGAAAATTGATAAACCTTTAGCCAGATTCATCAAGAAAAAAAGGGAGATAACTCAAATCAATAAAATCAGAATGAAAATGAAGAAGTTACATCAGACACCACAGAAATACAAAGGATCATAAGAGACTACTACAAGCAACTGTATGCCAATAAAATGAACAGCTTAGAAGACATGGCCAAATTCTTAGAAAGGAACAATCTCCCAAGACTGACTCTGTACTCATGGAGACAATCATGTCTTTCTGCATTCAGTCTCTCAAAGTCGAGCTTTCTATCTATTAACGTTGTCAAGGTTAACTCCAAAGGGCAATCCTGGACTTGGACTTCCATCAGTGATCTCTAACGCTTGGATACATCGCTGAATTCCTTCTGCTAATATTTAATTTACAATGTTGGCCTTGTTACTCATAGCACACTGGTCTCAAATTTCATTCTTCCTGCCTTTCTTGTGTGATTTTGGTACTGATGTTATGTTCATGGAGAGAGTTACAGAGTATATCTCCTTTATCTTTCTCTAGGACCAAATCCACAAGCATGGAAGAATACTTTTCCCACTTTGTATAGTTTACCAGAGAACTATGGGGCTGAGAAAACTTATCATTATTAGTCCTGCTGATTGACAAGTCATGCAACTCTTCAACTCTTCTCTATCTTCTTGTGCCCATTTTCATAGTTAACTAGGATTTGGCCACATTTCACAACTGCTCAATGGTTTTACCTTAGAATACTCTAACATGCTCTGAAAACCACATCTTCCAAGGATGCATGGTGGGATCTGGGGTATATACACACACCCACAAATCTTCCTATCTGCCATGGTCACAAAGTGTTAGATGTTCAGACCTACAAGTCAATGGAGGATGGCAGCCCACCCCTATTCGGCGTGAAGGCTGTCTTCCAGTTCTTAGACGGCCCAAGAATTGGAAGGCTCTCTTCCAATTCTTCTGCTTCATGGCTGAAACAGAGATACTCACTGACCATCTGTTAGGGAAATTAAATGAAAGTAATTTAGCTCAGGCTTCAAAGACAAGAAAGCAAAGTAGACCTCTGACCTTGCTTCTGACCTGCCCAGACATAGGCCTGACTATGTGCCAGATGGGAATACAAGCCCAGCAGCACCACAGATAAGAGAGAGGGCAGATCAAGGGATTCTTGACCCCTGGAGAGTGTCTGGCCAACCATACCTGAGGCTTAACAACCTTCCAAGCTTTGCAAAACAAACAGCTTTGTAAAACACGATTAACATAAAACCAAAGCTGCAATTTACTCCTTTGCAGCCAGGCTTTATAAACGGGAATCCCCAAACTGTAATCTGAAGCCTCATCCATGGAGCAGATGAGCTGCCTGAGACATGTTCCCAACTGAGACTCGAGAGCGCTGTTAAACGGGATTTCCTAGCTCTGTCTGAGTCCGGATGTCAGTAAAAAACACAATTTGGTGATGTATGTACTGTTACCCTCCTTTACTGTTCTATTTCTCTTTTCTTGTAATGGTTGTTTATTGAAAGTTGTTTCTTGAGCTTTCCTGGTGGCTCAGATGGTAAAGAGTCTGCGTGCAGTGCGGGAGATCCAGGTTCGATATCTGGGTTGGGAAGATCCCCTGGAGAAGGAAGTAGCAATCCACTCCAGTACTCTTGCCTAGAAAATCCCACGGACGGAGGAACCATGGGGTCTCAAAGAGCAGTCGCACACGACTGAGCGACTTCACTTCTTCTTATTCAAAGTAAGATAGATAATCTCTATTAAATATTGAAATTGTATATTTGTGTATAACAAGTGGTTTCTTTTGTTAACGAATCCTTAAAACCTGAAACAAAAATTAAAACTTTCAGCAAAACACCATTAGGAAAACGGAATGAAATAAAAGGCTGCTTTGCTGGTCAGAGGCTGCTAGGACAGTAAGTCCTCATTAGCAAAGCCTACTAATGTAGCAGAAGCAAATTTTTCCTTTCCATTCCTAAATTCATCAATGTAATGCCAAGGGGAATATTGACTCAGAACATCCAAATCATTTGCAGACAAATGCAATATCACATCTGATATAAGGAGACGGAGACCACCCTAAATGACACAGGTGACTCTCCACCAATCATCCTTCCTTTCTTTTCTTTGCAAGGGTGATGAGAAAGCATGGATCAATTTCTTGGTACCTACAGGCAACTGGGGCCTCTATATCTGGGAAAAGGAAGGAAGGACCACCCAGAAACTTAAAAATTGATCATCAAATGCTCAGTCCTGAAGAATTTCAAGTAGGACTGTGTGACCAATATCTCCCCTAATCCGGGAACAATGAAATTGTATCACCTCAGGCAAACCAAGAACCTGTATGAGGTGTCAGATTAGGGCATGTGGTGGCTGTCAAGAAAGGCATATGTTGGGAGGAGAGTCACATATCTCTAGGTCTACATCAGTCCCAAATTATCAGGGAGAGTCGGGGGTCTCGACACTAGGAACAACAGGAAGACTCAGGGCATATGCTAAGACACTGTGGCCGAGCCTTACTGAATGCAGACAAGTGGAGAGACACAGTCCCAATTCTCCAGGCACACCCTCCCCAGTCATCCCCCCCAGGCCCACAGGGGTATCCGTGCGGGACATGGAAGACAGGGAGGACTGAAGAGATGAAGGTCACAGGCAAGGGCACACAAGTCTGGTGAGGCTGGGAGCGGGTCCCCTGATCACCTGCACACGGGCCAGCTCAGCGCCCTCCTCCAGGACTGACCTGTGACGTCCAGGTGGTAGGAGACCTTCTGGCCCCCGGCCTCGCAGCTGTACTCCCCGGCGTCCGCCTTGCCCGCCTGCTGCACCACCAGCCGCCGCGTGCAGCCCTTGGCTTCCACACGCACTTTCGAGCTCGAACTCAGCTTCTTCCCATCCTTGTACCACGTCACCTCCGTCTGGGCCTGGGCCACCTCGCAGCTCAGCGTGGCACTCGCCCCCACCACGGCCTGCACTTCACTGCGTGACGGCTGCTCCTTGGCGAACACCACCGAGGGTTCTGGGGACAGAGGGGGATACACGGGGTCAGACACCCCATCTCAGTCAGGACAGCAGCCCCGGGCAAAGAATAGGGATGAGGAGTTGGGAGTAGGAGGAGAGAGAAATGGGGCTGGAAATTTCTCAGGGATCTGCACCAGTCTTGTGCCCTGCAGAGGTTCCCCCAAACTTTCTCAGCAACAAGTGACATAATTTATGCATTCTCCTACATGTGAGCTGTCCGTGTGAGCGGTTCAGGATGCGGTGGCCTTTGGACCAGCCTTACCCCCTACTACTGGCATCAACAGGGTCACAAGGCAAGTATTCCCCAAACTTCCTAGATGCACCCACAGTCTTCTCCATAAAGCACAGGCAGGAACTTTTCACCTGGAGTCCATGGAGATGGCTGAGGCTCAGCGCCCTTCCCTACTCTTACTATTGTCAACGATGGCAATCTGGGGGAGCTTTTGCACCTCCCTGTTGCTTTTTTTGTTATTGTCTGAGGAATGAAGAAGCTAAGCAACTTTCCCCTTAGGACTGGGTTCACCATTTCTTCTTCTGGTGACACTATTCAAATCTTCTGCCCGCTTACCAATAGGATGGGAATTGTAGGGTTATGATATGTACATTCCAAGACTTCCTATATAAGGCTAGAATCTTTTCCATAGGAATGTGCAGCCCATGTTCTCATTTGCAATGAATGAGATTTCCTGAGGCTCCACCTTCACCTGCTGGCAAACTGGTGGGAGTGAGTGTTACCTCCTCTGTCTTACACATTTTTCCTGATGACTCAAACTCAAGAACTTTTTCTGATGTTTTGCTCACCAGTGTTTGCTCTTCTGTGTTGTCATTGTTCAAAATTTCTGCCCTATTTTCAATAGCATTGACTGTCTTTCATGTGTTCACTTCAAGGAACTTTTTTGTATTTAAATGCTAGGCACTGACAAGAATGCGTGTTCTAAACATCTTTCATATCTGTGTGGTATGCCTTTTACTAACTCACGCTGTCTTCTGATGAATCTTCATGTTTAGTTTTAAGGTACTCAAGTATGTTAAATTTCTTTCATTATGGTTAGTGCATTTGTATTCTAAGAGATCACCTTTATCCTAAATTAATCAAAACCATCTGTCTTGTCATCTATGATTTTTCCCTTTAATTCCATGGTCTCTAACTCAACAGGAGCTGACTATGTGTGGTATGAGTTACTGGTCTAATCTTTTTTCTCTATGGTTAAATGGTTCAAGTAACATTTGTTAAAACCATGCTGTCTCTACCCCTCCTGCCATTCCACATTTTTTAAAGAGGAGAAGGGGAATGTGGTCGTCCATTCATGCCCAGGTCTGCGTATGAGATCACTCTTCTGGCCCTTTGCTCATCTATCCTTTCAACTAGGCACTATTTTATTCATTACTGTGGCTTTATATCAGTTGATACTTGGCATAGCAAATAAATCACCTTTTGCTCTTCCTCAAGAGTAATTGACTGCACATGGTCTTTGCAACTTGTCAATTTTCAAAATCCCCACTAAAGAAACATTTTTGAATTTTAATTGGTATTAAAAATTGTTTATTCTTCCACAGACTTCTGCCTCTTTAGAACTTCCCATCTCTCTCTCAAAAAAAATTTTAATAATCCTCCCCAACCATCTCTCAGCACTTTTTATTAGACCTGGGATTAGAAAATGATTCTTTTTATGCTATTGTAACTCTTTTAAAATTTCATTTTTAGATGTTTGTTGCTACCACGTAGACACAGAAGCGTCTACTTCATGTTGACTTTTTATATGGTAATCATTCTTAATTATCTTATTAGGTCTCATAATTTATCTTTTGGATACATCGTATTATCCGTGAATTTCACTTTCATTTTTTCACTCTTTTGCTTTGTTTTTGTCTTAACTGCATTGTAGAATGTCAGATAGAAACAGTAGCAGCTGGTTGCCTTGTCTGGCTCCCTATCTCATAAGCAAAGCTTTCAAACTTTCACTTTTCTGTGTGCAATTAGCTTGTTTGTCTATAACATCACTTGTCAAATAAAGAAAAAACAGTTTTAGTTATAATTTGTTAACAATTTTATGGCGTGAATTGATGCTAATTTCATTAAACATTTCTTCCGCATTTATAATGCCAAATCTCATCAAGTCCTTTGTCCTTCGTGTTGTACACAGATTGATCTGTGATATTTCCAGTGTTTCAGCAACCTGGTGCTTCTGGCTGTTGCTTTCATCACAATGCATTTTCCATTTTCCTCTTAATATACTGCTGAACTTGTTTTGATAGTAGTTTGTTTAGCCTTGATATCCATAACAGATAGGTCTGTAATCTTCATTCCTACTACTTTCCTTGTCAGATATCAGTATCAATGTTACATCATCTCCATGAAACACATCAAAGACTGTAGTCTTTCTTCTATTCTCAAGAAAAATCTCCCTGGAGATGGATCTTTCCCCAAGTATTTCATATAATTTACCAGTGTAAACTACCAGGATTAGATCATTTCCTATGCAGATTTTTCACTATGGCTCTAATCACTTAAAAGATTATAGGATTATTTGAGTTGAATGTTTCTTGTGTCACTCCTAAGACAGTTTCCTAAAAATCTAATCAATTTCTCATAAGCTTTCAAATTTATTGCCATTAAAAAAAGTGCTATGTTCTCCTAAAATACAATTTTTTAAAGATACATACATATCGGAGAGGGCAACGGCACCCCACTCCAGTACTCTTGCCTGGAAAATCCCATGGATGGAGGAGCCTGGTGGGCTGCAGTCCATGGGGTCGCAAAGAGTCAGAAACGACTGAGCGACTTCACTTTCACTTTTCACTTTCATGCATTGGAGAAGGAAATGGTGACCCACTCCAGTGTTTTTGCCTGGAGAATCCCAGGGACGGGGGAGCCTGGTGGGCTGCCGTCTCTGGGGTCACACACAGTCGGACACAACTGAAGCGACTTAGCACTTAGCACATACTGATATAGGAGAAGCAACTATTCCTTTCCAAGTCTAAATCTATAAATCAGACTCCAAGCAGAATTCTGACATAGAATGTTCTAATAGAAGCAAAAAGGAATCAATATTTGCTTTGAAAAGAGAAGTCCAGACCTCACGTGTGCATATGTCAGGCACATACTGACCAATTCTCAGCTCTATTTACTTTGCACACATATTACAAGAAAAATGGATCTAGATTTTGTTACATGTAGATACACATGCTTGCATGCTCAGTCGCTTCAGTCATGTCTGATTCTTTGCAAAACTATGGACTGCAGCTCCCCGGGCTCCTCTGCCCATGGGATTCTCCAGGCAAGAGTATTGGAGTGGTTGCCATTCCCTCCTCCAGGGGGTCTGCCCGACTCAGGGATGGAACCTGCCTCTCCTGCATTGCAGGCAGACTTTACTCACTGAGCCATCTCAGAAGTCCTATAGATACACAGTTAATTTCAATATCCATGTGCAAGGAACAAAGAGTGTCCAGAATACTTAAAACTCCAGTAATCTATAGTTTGCTCTTGAGATAAGCCCAAGCCTATGCAGCAAAAATTGCCCTTGGTCCTGGTTTAATGAAATTCAAACACCTCTCCTACTGTGAATCCACACGCATTCCTGGGTGGGGCATCTAGGACAGCCAAGAGGAGCAAATTCACACACCCACAGTTGAAAGGCATCTGGTTTACATCAGACTCCAAGTGCAAGACAGAACCAGAGGCCCAGACACCAGGGAACGCCCAGACGACCCTGGGCAGATGCTGGGAACCGACGACCGTGCATCACTGTGTGGAAACGCCACTCTGGCTTTACAGAACGCCTTTCTCCCTTCTGTTCACACCCTCCCATCCAGTGCCCTTTGCCCGGCCTTGGGTATGAAAATGGGGGTGGGAGGACAGAAGACCAANAAAACCATAGCCTTGACTAGACGGACCTTTGTTGGCAAAGTAATGTCTCTGCTTTTGAATATGCTATCTAGGTTGGTCATAACTTTCCTTCCAAGGAGTAAGCATCTTTTAATTTCATAGCTGCAGTCACCATCTGCAGTGATTTTGGAGCTCAAAAAAATAAACTCTGACACTGTTTCCCCATCTATTTGCCATGAAGTGATGGGACCAGATGCCATGATCTTCGTTTTCTGAATGTTGAGCTTTAAGCCAACTTTTTCACTCTCCTCTTTCACTTTCATCAAGAGGCTATTTAGTTCCTCTTCACTTTCTGCCATAAGGGTGGTGTCATCTGCATATCTGAGGTTATTGAGATTTCTCCCAGCAATCTTGATTCCAGCTTGTGCTTCTTCCATCAACAGACAACATTTCCAGCTCCCCATTCACTAATGACCACTCCCCAAAAGTCACCTTTTGACCTTTATCACCATCAGCTACTTTTACCTGTGCTGTGATTTCCCATGAATGGAATTAAGCATCATATGTTCTTTGGGTCTGTTTTCTTCCACTCAACATAATGCCTTTAAGATCTGTCTTGCTATGCATGCAGCAGCAGCCTGTTCTTTCACACCGATGGATAGGATCTGTTGTGTGAGCAAGCACCAGGATATATTTTCTCCTTTTTCTCTTACGGTTCCAGTGTGGCGATATGATGTATGAAGTCGCTATGAAAATTCTTTCACGTATCTTTCAGAGCACTACAACTGCTGGAACACAGAAGCATCCGCTTTTGGCTTTCGCAGATATTTCCAGTTTACCAAAACTGTTTTACCAACTTATGCTGCCAACATCAGTGTGTGAAGTTCCAGTTCTCCATGTCCTTACCAACAGCTTATATCACCGATTTTCATAACTGTGCATATGCCATCAAATTTAAATAAATACAGAGAGGATCTCAGAGATTCCATGCTCTCGATGCAGTCATTCATTCATTCACTCCATCACTGATGAAACTAATGTCAGTGAAGGGTCTATGAGCTGCAGGCACTATGGTGGTAGCTCGGAATGCTACACCGCAGCTGGAAATGTGTACAACAGTCTCTGTGCTTAGAGACCCTACTTTCTATTGAGGAAAGATAAGCAAACATATAAACCTGACAAGGATGTAATGCTAAGTTGAGTGCTGTGATGAAGTAAGTGATATGCTAGAGAAAAGGGACTAATTGGTGGCTTAGGTATGGCGGTCAGAGCAAACCTTGCTAAGGAGTGATGTTTAGGTGAAGGCTAAATATAGAAGGGAGGGAGCCTTGAAGAAAGCTGAGCGGGTCATTATAATAGAGATGAGACCTAGAGCCAGGGCTCTCCTAAAGGGAAGATATGGAATGAGTGAGGAAGGTAAAAGGGAATTGCACTTTTAGAACCACCCTGGGCATCCGATTTTCTCCTGTGGACATTGCTGCTCCTTGGTACAGCATGACAATATAAGGTATAGGGTCGCTCCGGTGAAACAGGAATACTGGCCATGCTGTGGACACCTTGTGTGAATAGAGAGGCGAAGTTAAGAGACTGAGGAGGCAAGCCTCCAGGGAAAAGAGACTTTGAGGAATTGAGCCCCACACTCAGTCCCATTTCCCCCAAGATGTTTGATGATTTCCCCAGCTGCATGACCCAGGGGACTATGAAGCTAAGCAGAAGATCTCTGAAAAGTATAGCAGACATTTCAGCACCTTGCATTAACAGAGAGACAAAGATAGGGTTGAGTCTCTGCTTGGAAAGAGACCCTCACCCCTGCCCAAGTCTCTGCAGGAATCCTTGGAGGATGCCCAGGACTAGAAGCCAACCAGAGACAGACGACCTGATCAAAACTGCAGTGCAGCCTTGAGTCCTGCAGTACCGGGACAGACTGAAATTCTTAGCAGTTTCCTTTATCCCTAGCAAAAGAAATACTGATCCTCTTTCTAAAGTAAGATGACATCATCCATGTTCAAAAAAAAAAAAACAATATCTGACCATCAACTGAAAATTCACTGGCATGCCAAGACAGGAGTAAATAGGAATCTTTAAAAAGGCAATATTAGATGATCAGTTTTATGGCTCTCAGACCAGGATATAACCATGCTGTGTCCATGTCTGCAGTTGCTAAGTTGTGTCTGACTCTTAGCGACTCCATGAACTGTAGCCCACCAGGCTCCTCTATCCACAGGATTTCCCAGGCAGTAACACTGGAGTGGGTTGCCATTTCCTCCTCCAGGGGATCTTCACAACCCAGGGACTGAACCCATGTCTCTTGTGTCTCCTGCACCTGGGAAGCTGATATATAAGCGTGATAATATTTCTTTAATATGAAAGAAAAGAAAATAGATCAAATATAAAAATTTTACTACCAACTCTAGAATCTATAGATTCTATAAGAAATTAAATAAACGTAAATCATAAAATGGGAAAATAGGACTGAAAGTAAACACACTACAAATGGATTTGACAACAGATTAGATACAAAGGAACAGAAAGCTAGTGAACTAGAAGACAGAACTAAAGAAAACATCCCGACTAAAGTAGAGAGAGAAAAAGAATTGAGGTAGAGGGAAACAGAGAAAAAAAGAATTGAGGTAGAGGGAAAGAGAGATGCATGAAAGACACAGGAGAAAAACTTACTCCATGACTGAGCAAAGACAAAAATCTGCACTCAAAATGCTCTGGAATTCCAACCAAGATGAATACAAAGAAAACCATACCTAGGTGCATCCATATAAACTGCTGAAAGTCAAAAACAGTATCATAAAAACAACAGGGAAAGAAAAATGGGACCTTGAGGGAAGATAAATCTGACAGTTGATGTTCCAAAAAATACATGGAATCTGGAAGGTGGTGGAATAGTCTCTTTTAAAAAAAAAAATTTAATATAGTTTGGAGGGTGGATTGTTAAACTGTAATGTGATGTTGAGAGAAAATAACCCTCAGAATATTGGGCTAGACTCTGGCTCTGTATTTCTCTGGCTATACGAACTTTGGCAAGTTATGGAGTTTCTTCTTTTGTGCCTTATCTTAAAATGGGAATTCCTCTTCCTGAAGCGGTTGTGAAACTTACACAAGTAAATAGACAAGAAGCACTCATAGAATCTGGCCCTAGGCATATGATTAATACGTGTCAGCTGCTAGGTCGTCAGTTTTGTGAGGAAACGGTGGCACGATCACACACTCCTCACTCCCTAATAGCTAACCCGAGGAACATTAAGAAGCTTCAAGGAGCCCACCTGTGACACTGAGTTGAAAGGAAACCTTCCAGGTCCTGACTTTTCAACCAGACTCCCCAGGCTCTGCCTTGCCCACCTGCTGCACCACCAGGCTCCAGGTGCAGACCTTGGCCTCCACAGACACGTCCAGGCTTCTTCCCTCTTTGAATCATGTAACCTCTGTCTGGGCGACCTTACAGCTTAGCGTGGCTCTGGCCCCCACCTCAGCCTGCACTTCCCCGCATGCTGGGTACTCCCCGGAAAACATCAATGTGGGCTCTGAGGACAGGGAGGAACAAGCGGCCAGAGACAATCAAATTTCTAGAACTGGATGAAGGCTCGCCTTCTGGAACTCAAAACTAGAATGCCTTGGCCCCAAGCTGGCCCTATCCCTAGCTTTCTCAATGCAGGAACTTCACAGGCAGGAGATGTACAAAGCAGGGAACAGGATAGTTCCTGGAATCTGAATGGTCCCAGTTCAATCATGTTCAGGTTGATATACGCTATAACCCAGGTTTACTCATCACCTGTGATCTCGTAATTACTCTAACAAAGGGAGGCATAATTTGAGGCTGGCACATCAAAGAACTGGTATTCTCAGGGAGAGTTTCTTATACCATGTTACCAAAAACAGGCGATACTCTTGTCACAGGAACGTTAATATGCCAATACAGTCTACAACTTCTAGCAGGCCAGCCACCATTGGTGTAACCAAATCGTGTAATCAAATCCTTGGCCTTGTAATCAGATGTTCTTTTTAAATTAACTTATTGTATTTGCTTCATATCACATTACTCTAGAACCCATTCTATTACTCCAGATTTGATTTTCTTCTTTATAAAATAATTTCATTGGTAATTCTTTCAGTGAGATTTTGTGAATGGTAAATTCTCTCCATTTACTCTGTGCTCTTCATTGCTGTTGATAAACCTAAAGAAGAATAAATATCATCCCATTAATCTTTTTTCTCTTTGGAAATAGATGGAGAAACAGTGGAAACAGTGGCTGACATTATTTTCTTGGGCTCCAAAATCACTGCAGATGGTGATTGCAGCCATGAAATTAAAAGACGCTTACTCCTTGGAAGGAAAGTTATGACCAATCTAGACAGCATGTTAAAAAGCAGAGACATTACTATGCCAACAAAGGTCCGTCTAGTCAAGGCTATGGTTTTTCCAGTGGTCATACATGGATGTGAGAGTTGGGCTATAAAGAAAGCTGAGTGCTGAAAAACTGATGCTTTTGAACTGTGGTGTTGGAGAAGACTCTTGAGAGTCCCTTGGACTGCAAGGAGATCCAACCAGTCCATCCTAAAGGAGATCAGTCCTGGGTGTTCATTGGAAGGACTGATGTTGAAGCTGAAACTCCAATACTTTGGCCACCTGATGCGAAGAACTGACTCAATGGAAAAGCCCCTGATGCTGGGAAAGATTGAAGGTGGGAGGAGAAGGGGAAGACAGAGGATGAGATGGCTGGATGGCATCACGGACTCGATGGACGTGAGTCTGAGTGAACTCCGGGAGTTGGTGATGGACAGGGAGGTCTGGTGTGCTGCGATTCATGGGGTCACAAAGAGTCGGACACAACTGATGACTGAACTGAACTGAACTGAAGATCTCCTCTTGGCTTTTGACCTTCTGCAGTTCACTATAATGTGTCTAGCTGTGACTGTTTTTACAATTTCCATTATTAGTTACAAATCTTACAGTTTAGGATCTATGTCTTTCATCATTTCTAAAATGTCTCCAATTATTTCTTTCATTATTTCGTCTTCCTCATTACTTCCAGTCTCTCCTAGAAGTCTTTTTAGACATACATGTGGCCTGCTTCTCATCACTACCTGTTATTAACTGTTATTTTTTACTTCTTTATGATTCATTCTGAGTAACTTTCTCAGATATATCTTCTAATTCAGTAATTTTATGTTCAACTATGTTTAATTTGTTGTTTATTCCTCTTCTAAATTGTTCATCATAAATTTTATGTTTCCTTTCCAAGAAATTTCACTTGTTCCTTTAAATCTGCCTGTTCTTTTCCCTAGTATTACACTTTTTCTTACATTTTCAAGTCCTCCATACATCTTTTTAATCATTTAAAATAGATTTATATTCTCTTTCAGACTGTTGTTCTATCATCTGAAGTTCCTAGGTGGTCTAATCTTGCTTATGTTTGTAAGTTCCAACTCTCCTTTATATTGGATAATTCCTCTGATACTTAGATTTTTACTGTGAGAGCATATTTATCAGGGATTCTTTTTTAAAGACTTTTATTTATTTACCCATGCCACGCAGCTTATGGGATCTTAATTCCCCAATCAGGGATTGAACTCAGGCCCTTGGAAGTGAAAGTGGGGAGCCCAACCACTGAACCCCCAAGGAATTCCCCAGGGATTCATTAAGTATGACCTGATAGCGGAGGGGTACCCCTCCTGAATGCTTTCCATTTACTCCTGTCAGGTATTCCAGGAGTATCGTTGGCCTAGAGCTTCATTTTTAGCTTAACTTCTTATTCTGGGGTCCCAAATATAATACATTCACATTCCAATCCATTTCTTTTCGCACCCAAGCCAAGGAAAATAGAAAAATACTTTGACACCTCCCTGGGCTATGGGTAGTTTACTTTTCTGGTCCAACTTTTCCTTAAACACGTGGTTCTATAAGGTTCTCAGATTTGTACAGTTGTCTCAGTTCCACTCCTCTAACTCTCTTGAACCAAAGTTCCTACTGCCTATTTGCAAGTCAGACCCAGATCCCTGAAACCAAAACCCCACAACAACATCATTGCAGCAACTCATCACTGACTGCTTTAGTCTTTCATTCCATCTTCACTTCCAACCTGGAAATTTCCCTTTTTTCCCCCTGCCAGTTCAGATATTAACTTAACCTAACTTTACTACATTTTGTGCACAAGAAAAGGCCATGTGAAGATACAGGAAGAGAGCTCTCAAGAAACTGATTATGATGGCACCTTGATATTGGACTTCCAACCTCCAGAACTGCAAGCAAAAATAAAGTTTTGTTGTTGAGGCCATACACTCTGTGGTATTTTGCTATTAAAAACCCGAGCTGACTAATACACTGGATAAATAAAATACACTGTACCTCTCCTCTTGAATTCTTTAAAATGTTTGATAGTTAAAAGCCAAAGATCATCACACTGTCTGAATAAGTTTACAATGTACACAGAGATGATGCATGAGACAATTAGTAACATAAAGAAGAGATGACAAAAGTACTTATATATAAGTTCTACAAGTCAACTGAAGTAGTAAAATTCTGGATTCTAAACAGATGGTGAGGAGTATGTTTATTGCAATCCCTAGGGTAACTACTGTGTCACAACAGACAAATTAAAATGGAATACTAAAAACATCATAAATAACCCAAAAAGATAGGAAAGGTAAAAAGAGAAAAAACAAAAATAAATATTAAGGCAGTAGACCAGAATTCCAATAATTACCACATTAATAACAAGTCTAGTCTAAACACACCTATTATAAGAAAGAGATTGTCGGGATGTGTAAAAATGACCCAACATTATGCTGTCTGCAAGAAACTCACATCAAATATGTATAGATAAAAGAATGAAACAATATATACAATGCAAACACTAATCAAGACAAATCTTGCGTATCTACATTAATACCAAATAGAATAGACTTCTGAGCCAAAAAAATTTCCAGCAATAAAGAGGAGTTATTACCTAGAGATAAACCAGTCAACATACAAAGAAGACATAACAGTTCTGAATGAGTAAGCACCAAATAGCAGAGCTTCAAAATACATGCAACGGAGACTGCCAGAACTGAGAGTAAAGCCAGAAATGCCCCCGTTACAGCTGGAGACGTCAGCACTCTTCACACAATATCTGGTAGAACTCACAGATGGCACACCGTTAGACGCCGAACCAGTAACCAGCATGATCGGACATGTGTAAGACGCTCCACCCGCAGGCAAACTAGGCATCCCTTTCAAGTATACATGGAACAGTCACCAACATCTACCATACTGTGGTTTACTAAGAAAGCTCTAAACATTTCTAAAATCTAAAAAACATAAAGTATGTGATAGTACAGACTAGAAATCAACAACAGAGAGGTAAAAGCAAAATCTCTAAGCACTTGGAAATTAAACAACACACCTCTGAATAATACAGCAGTCAAAGAAGTTTCAAGCAAAATTAGTAAATATTTTAGACTGAATAACAATGAAAATAAAGCATATCAAAATTTGAAGAATAAAGTTAAAGCATCACTTAAAGGAAATTTAAAGTATTAAATATTTATATTAGAAAAGAAGAAAGATTTCAGGAAATTTAAA